>CM020063.1:26665555-27149090 GCA_009769605.1 Bucorvus abyssinicus
AGTTTGCCAATGAGAAACTTGCATTTCAATAAATAACTCTGGAATTAATTGGATTTTCAGCTTTGATGTAGTGTGCACTTGGATGATATTGTCTCTAATTTAGACTTTGAGCCCGAAGTAGAGGGGACTTCCTTTTTCTTACGTAAAATTTCAAAAAAAGGCTCTAGGCTATGAATAAGCGGTTAGGGTGTTCTAGTGTTTTTCTGAATGAATCATTGTTTTATTTATTTCTTTATTTTTGTTGAAAAGCACCAATGAAATGGGTAAATGACAGCTGAAGAAGACAAAAGTTTGCATTGTTTCTAAGAATAATTATTCATATAAGGAGAAAAAAACCCCAAAGAAAACAGAAGCACATTTTCAAAAAATCTCAAATTTTCCATTTTGCTACTTTTAAAGCTTAAATTTCTTTGTTATTTATTATTATCCCAGCTTGAAAGGTGCCAAAATGCACCCTTAAATAAAGGGTTAAAGTGAAGGAAAGTGTATAGTGCAAACAAAAAAAACCAGGTGTCCTGTTTTGGTTGGAGTATGAATGAAAATTATGCATCACAAATGTACCTGTCCTGAAAATGAAATAAATCATTAAGATCTCTATAAATGACATTGCAATTACTCTCCTTCGAATTAGAAGCTGGGAATATTTAATCCCATAAGCAGCCTCCTTCTTATTCTCCTAGATTTAAACAGATGTATTCCTTTAAAGAATGGGTGTAATGGAATAATAAGCTAACATTTCAGTACGGGGTTGACTCACCTATTTTCTCTCAGGTTGTGCTCAGCTGACCACCTGTATTCCTGTCACCCTCCTGAGGCAGATAAAATATTTGTCATACAGTTAATAATTTATTGTGTCCTGAGGGTATTCTGGGTGAGATCTGCATCGGATTAGGAGAAAGTGTGTATTAGCTTAACTGGTCGAAAAAGCTGCACCAACAGCCTGAGCACAGCTTGATCCAGCCTCTTTTCCATCTAACTTACGGGAATTAGTATAAATACAACTATGTACAGTGTGTTTTTAATGGTAAGAGGTTTGAAGCCGCTTAACTAACCTATTTGAAATAAGATACTAGTTATGATGCCGAAACTTTTCTTTCCCTACAGGTTGGTTAAAGAAGAGGATTTAGACCAAGGTATTTTTTCTTCCTCTCTCACAGGCAATGCAAGTATTAGCTGCCACCTTCTTGATCTAGAAGTGAGCACCAGAGCCCAGTAATTTTACAAATATAACATTCGTGTGGGAAGAAGAAAGACTATTCCTACAAATGCAAAAACATTCTAGGTAAATTTCTCTCTCACCCCCCACTCCCCCACCCCCGGTTTGTCTTTTTGCCTACTGCGATATTGACTGTCAAGTTAGTGTTCATCAAAGTAATTTAACTTCTAGAATGAAAAGAACAATTTTCAGCCCATTCACCTTTTGTTTGCATCCTTGAGCTACGGGCAGCTTGCTAGGGCTGTGTGGGGCCAGGTGGGTGTCCTTAGCCTGCTGGGGACAGGCTTACCAAACCCATGGGATTGCATGGGGCTGCTGCCAAGTGGAAGAGCTGTGCTCCAGTGAGAGGGGTGGTGTGTGCTGAAGTCCTTCCTGCAAGGGAAGAATAGGAGCGGTGGTGGTGGTGGGTGTCCATTGTGCGGCACTGGGTTGTCTAAAGGGATGCTTGAATGCTGCAGACAGCCCCAGCAGGTCCTCCACCCTATTAAGTCCTTTCTGCCTTGGGCAGCACAAGCAGCACCATCCTTTAAACCCAGCCTGTACATCCACCTCACACCCAAAAGAGCTCATGATGCTCATGAGATGAAGACAAGAGGAATCTGGCGAGTCTGCAACAAAGTTATTTAATTTTTTTCCATAAGGACAAACCAAACAAATGAGACCCCGGGGACAACCCTTGTTGTGTGTTCTGGGATGTGTCCACTCCAGGAGGCTGTGGGTCACCTGGGACATGCTCTCCATCCCGGGGACCCAGGGCAGGCACCATGGCCATGTGCTATCCCTCCCTGAAGCTGGGGCAGCCACAAGCAGAAGGCGGGTGAGCCTTTCTCATTTCTCGTTCCCTGGATGCAAGGCCATTTTTAAAGGTGGCAAATCTGGTGTTTAGGTCAGGTCGATGTTTTGACATCGGTCTGACAAAAGCCAGGAAGTGCACACTTTGCCCTGACCCTGGGCACCTCACTAACTCCCACGTGTTTGTTTTCACAACAGCACTAGCTAACGGCTGGATTTAACTTATGTATTTCCTGTCTTTTGTCAGTTTGCCTTACAGCCACAACCTGGTTTTAACATATTTCTTTCTGTATATAATATTAATGCTGGAAGTGCTATTTACAATAGCCATCTTCTGATGAGTGGGAAAGAGTACAAAGCCTTTCTGGAGGGGGACATACAGTTTGAAATTAGTAACAGACATGGGGGCTGTTGGCAGAGGATCACTTATAATAAATGGTCTTTTTGTTTTTACTTATTAAGAGGTCAATTCCATAAAAAACATGTCTTACTCTTTCAGATGCTTTTATCACAAAAAGGGCTATTCTTTTATTTACTGCCTCGCAGAGGCAGAAAGGGAATTATTTGTGTCAAAGAATGATTATGGAGCATGTCCTTCTTCTTTCTTTTTTTCCTTCTGAGGCCTGAGTAAAAAAGCTTGTAATCCCCCCGTGAATTAATAAGAAGTTCCATATTACATGACTTGGGCAAAATCCATGATTCTTTTGAAACCAGTAGCATTAAACACTGGAGATGATTTCCCATCAATGTATTATTACAGAACTCAAGCTGTATCTAGGACAGCATTTTATATGCAGTGATTAAGACAGACTTACCTCACTGTTCATTCTGTGACCATTCTCCTCTATTACAAATGTGGTTGTCCAGGAATTAAAAGCGTTAGAGGGAGCAGGCAGGGCTTAAAAAAAAAAAAAAAAAAAAATTGTTAGAAAAATGCTGAAAGAAGACAACTCAGAATGATTCTGAATTACAGTTTCTCGGAAAGAGTCCTGAATGCCACAGCTACTGAGTCACAGGCACTGTGACCTTCCTCTGTGCTTCTGAACCAGGTACTGGCATGTTGTATCAACTGCAGCACATTCATTTCCCTATCGTCTTTTCTCTCATGTGATACATCCACAGGGTACAGGAGGACCCACATGTTAGAGTTGTTTCCTGTGCAATTCTTCCACCTTGTGATTGAGTTAGCTTTTATTCTTTTTCTGTGTTTTCAGTGGGAAAATGTTCCTTCTGGCCTTTGCTGAGTTGGGTTTAATAGAGCCAATTTGCAGGGAGATAATTTTCCCCATCTTCTCCCAGTCAATCTAGAGAGGTTGCCTAGAAAGCCTAAAGAAAGAGCCTCCTGCAGCTGGTTTAGTTTCTGATGCTAAGTGACTTGCCTTAGTGCAGCCGTCCAACTTTCTTGCATGGCTTCTCTGGGATTCAAATGTGCTGCGCGAATTCAAATCATGTTTTTACCTGGCACAGACCTTACTTATTTTATAATATAATGACTATTAATGCAGAACATTTAATGATAAGCAGAGTCCACATGGCATGCCCTAATGCTCTGCTTCTGCCATTACCGGTACTTGATTGATCAGCCAGCCTCAGGTGTGTGGAGGGGTACCATGCCGAACGGCTCCTGCCAATGGGAACATTGTGCCTAGGAGTTGGCAGAGATGGTTTCCCGGAGGAGGAAGGTTTTGTTCTCCCAAGCAGACACCCTGACCCATTGTGGAAGGCTGGCTGGGCAGCGAGCTGACACAGGGCTTGACACTGCCTGCAGAGATTGTGCTCATATCCTAGATACACAGAAATCGTCATTTGCTTGTTAGCCTCCTGCTGGCAGAACCTCTATTTCCCTGTGTTTTGAGCTAAAGGCTCCCTTTCCCTCTCTCAGCACTTAAAGGTTTCTCCATAAGAATAAAATAAGGGGTTTCTCCACAGAAGAAAAGGGGTTTTGAACAATGGGTAGAGTTACAAAGGAGTGAATGACAGGCTTCCTCTGCCTTACAAGGAGCTGGAGTGAGGAGCCTTTGAGGGTGCAAATAGAAATCATTGTGCTGGGTGTTTGTGGAGTTACTTATTCATTAGATCTCTTTTCACGAAGTTAATGAACTTATGGAGCCTGATCCTGCTTTTAATTTAGTTGGTGTCAGTCACAGTTCTGCAGAGTTTGGGACAGATCACTGGATTTCTAAACTAATCCCACTCAGGCCACTGAATTTTACTTGCATACTGGTGTTTGGCTGGGGTGAACTTCTTTCAGAGTTCACTTCAGAAAGGCATTCAGGTTTGATTAAAAAGCATGGGGGGAGAAGAATCTACCCTTCCTTTGGCAGCTTATTCCAGAGGTTAGCAAACCACCTTGTTAAACTATTTTGAGTATATCTGCCTTCACCTTTTACCTATTGCTTCTTGCTATGCCTTTCCCAACTGGATAAAAAAGTGTTTTAGTGCCCAGCACTACTCAATTAGATTTGTTCACAGTTGTGCTTTTTTTTTTTTCATACTACTTCTATGATTCATTACTTCAGTTTTCCAATGTCCCCTTCAAAAGAGAGATTAGAACTCGGATGTTGCTCCCAGCAGCACTTCATACTCAAGGAAAATGGCTCTTTAAAAAAAAAAACACAAACCAAAAAAACCCTGGCCCTTGTTTAGAGGATTGCAATAAAACCATTAGCTCTTAAAGTAAGCAAAACATATTTATTTCTGAAAGTCCAGGAATCTCGTTTGTAATATCTCGCTTGTTGGTGCTGTAAGATGGCATTTCTAGTTGTGAAGTGCTCTAAAATGTGTGGGGGTTGGGGGTCACTGGGCTGAAACCGAGTGTTACAGGTGGCCCAGTGTGAGACTTACTGAAGGAGAAAGACTTCTTCCTCTTTATGTCTGTCGTGGCTAGGTACTTTCTCTTCTCACTTTGTTTTTGTCCCTTACATTCCCTATGAGTTTGTTTAATTCACTCATCCTGCAGCACATTAACTTAGTCATCCATTGCCTACCTCACAAATATAAAAAGAAAACAGTTTTCCAGTGGATTGGCAATGTGAATCAGGAATGTGAAAGAGGCAGTTCAGGAAGGACTCTAACATGTGCTGAGGGAGTGGAACCAGTGGACAAAAGCAGGATTGAGAGAAGGAGGATGGAGAAAGAAAGGGTGCTGAGATTGACTCACCTGGAATAGCTGCTTGAGAATCTTGGTGAGTGCTTCTGAGAAGCATATGAACTGAGAAAAAGGACAGGGTCCAACTCTGATTTCAATTATGTTTTGTTTCAGAAGTAGGCACCTGGAAGGCCTCAGCCAGGGACCTGCTTCTGCAGAAATGTTTGTTGGTGGTTTTGCAGGAGAAAATATGAGGTAAGGTGACTAAAGTCATGGGGGCACAGTGGGACTTTGTAGAGGCTGAGCTCTCTTACTACGTACTTGATAGAGGTCTTGACTCTCCAGGAGGTGAGCTGATAGGTTCTGCGGAGGCCCTTGCATGTGGTTAGCACCTTCTCTATGAAGTTTTAAGTTTACTAAAAGTCATACTGCTCCTCTTCTTTAAATAATGATTATGGCTGAGTAACCTTCAAATATTTTAAAATATAGTTATAAGATTACTTCTAATGCCTAGGTGTACTGAAATGTTTGGTGCTGAAGACTCAGCATCCACACTATGTGCATTTTGTGACTGATCGTGTATATCAATTTATGTATGTATATATATCTATATTTTACAATTTTGAGAAGCTCCAGTCTAGTCCTGTGAGCTGAAAATCCATTTGTGCTTCAAGAGTACTAGTTCTGCTCTCATATCCTCTGTTTTGGTTTCATCCAAAAGGAATCTGGTTTTCTGCTCTGAGACCACTTGCAGTGCAAATCAAAATATTGGTAATCAGGACTATGACGAGATTGGCTTCAGAAGTGTGTCTCTCATCTGAAGTAAAATACTAATTTAGGCACTCTCCTCTTGATGATGATGTAACTTTGAAAATGAGCATCAGAATAGATGGTTAAAATAAAACTGCTTTATATGCGTGATGAATTACAATGCCTTGTTTTGGAGACTGCCAGGGGCCCTGGGTTTGTTTTGCAAACTGTGTAGATCATGGCAGTGGAAGAGTAATATTTTCTTCTACAAACTTCAGGCAACATTTGGGATTTGTTGTAGTACTTGGTAACTAACTGTGTGTAAGAAGATCTCCAGGCTTGACTTCCAATAGGTAAACTAGACTGAGCAGAGGCAAAATTAAGTTTAATCATTAATTTAAATACGAGAAACTGAAATACAGCTCTGAAAGAGCTTCTCTGAAGTCAGCTGGGAAGGCTGCAGCAAAGCTGATGAATTCTCCTAAGAACCTCGATCAATTGTTCTGTTACTGTGCAATACTGTGCATATTGGTATAACTGTACAGTCCCTGACAGAACACACTGGTATTCTTAGCCATGACTTGAATCACGGTATGGGCTGGTTGATGAGCCAGAAGTCAAAAGGGACCTCCTGTTAAAGGAATTTCAGTAGAATAACCCAATTTATGGTCATTACAAGCAAATTCTCCTTTTCTTTCCAAAGTCCTCAAATAAAAAATGAGGGCATCACACAAGAATTTGAGGCAACTACAATCAGTGTGTAGGCTGCTTATTCCTGGTTTTAGCTCTCTGGATTTCACTGCTTGTACAGCAGATACATTTGGATCAGCAATTTCAATAGAAACTTCAGTGTTTGGGTTTGGTTGTTTTTTGGGTTTGGCTCTTTTTTTTTTTTTTTTTTTCCCCCCTGGCCTAGAACAATAGCATAAGAATACAATAATATACTCTCCTTACCATCTTGGCATAAACTGTCCAGGATCTAGTTTTTCTGCAATGTGACGTACTATTGTTGTCTTCAGGGTATCATCTCATAAAATCATCATCAGTTAGTGCAACTAACTGAGCTTAATTTTTTTATTTTTCTATTCTGATTTCAAGTGTTACACTGTTTTCTCTCCTCAGACTGACATTAATGACTTCAGGAAACACTTTGCTTTGTAGCTGGAGGCCCTCAGACTTGCAAGGGTTCAGCCGGTAGTGATCTGATAAGCTAAGTGCTGAAAGTACTTTGTGAAGAGATATTTCATTTATCTTGAATAACTGTCAAGATTTCTTTTCCTTTTTAATAAATCATTTTTATATAACTGAGACATCAGACAGAACAAATATCCAGATCAGGAAAGTGAAAAGGTGCAGTTGAATGAAACCCACTGCTGAACTCTTATGGGTTTTTTTTTGCCTGAAAAATGCAAAGGAAATCCTATATAATTAGGTTACCATGTCTGACTCACACCATCCAGTTCATACATCAAGTTGTCCAAACAATGCTTTAATATGTGATTTCTTTAGTTTGAAATTCTACGTACCAGCATAATACTAGAATGAAACTTAGTTTTTAGTTATGATATCAAAACAGGGGTAAAGAGTCAAACAACAACAGCAACAAAAATAGAGAGCATGGCTTGAATTCAAACATGACTTCAATTTAGATAAAACTAACAAGGCCCAGGGAAAAATTAAATGGAAAACAGATTTCAAAAGAATTAAAAAGCACAGGCAGCCTTTGCCAGCCAGGCATATGAAAATCTGTGAATTTTGATGAATTGTGTTCCCAAACCTTGAAGCTATTTAAAAGGCTCAGACTTTGAGGTAGTGGCTACTTGTTTAAGGAGTTCCAAATCAGGCACCTGCATCTCTGGTTCTTTTCATTGAAATAACCAACCTCTGTTTTGTTTTGTTTTAAACTCCCTTTTACATTAAATGTCCTCATTGGCAGATGCCTGACTTGTTTCCAGGTACCTGTCATTGCTCAAAAAGAACCCATACTGGGTATGGATGGAAGGGCTGTTTTGTGACTCAATCTAGAGGACTGGGAAGCTCAGAGCTATAATCCTGCCTTAGTCAGAGGTGACCCCATGAAGCCTAGTTTTGTTAATTAACTAGACTAGTCTTTAAATGATATTAATTACATGGGTCTAACTTCTAAAGCTTGCTGAACGTGAGAAAGAACGTGGTGAGTTGTGGGAAATGCATCATTGGACAGTAGTTTAGGATGTTCATGACCCATTCTCTGGGCTACAAAGCAACTTGCATCTGAGAAATGTGACACGGCATGGTGTAGCTGCTTTTATATCTTACTTTATCAATAAATGGAATGGCTTGTTCTGGCCTTTATTTTCTGTCTGGAGCATGAAGCATCGTATTTGTATATTAGTAGCAATAGTAGGAAATCTATTCATTGTGCAGTTGATATCAGTATAGGCAGAAATAATGAAAATACAATATAAGGCACAAAATGACAGCTATATGGTGTACTTTCAAAACAAAACTTCAGCTTGAGGTCTGAGGAAGGACTTTGTACTTCTTTGTTAACAGCAGTTATTCTACAAATAACTTCTATGTTATTCGATATTTATTTAGTGGAAATACTTTCTGAAAGGCATTTAGATAACCAGGCCATCTCATTAGGGCAAGCATAAATCATGGTGTGCTAATAAGTATATTCAGGGTACTTAAAACATCTTGTACCATGTTATCAGATTTAACTTATTTTACTGTATTCCCTGCGGTGTCCTGTCCTTGACTTACATTATAGCAATTTACTGGTTGTCGTTCAATTAGTATTCACTTCCTCTTTTGACTGTACTAATGTATAAATTGTGAATCAAGAGGAACATTAAGTAAATGGCATAATAAATCATATTCTTACTTAGCCTTTCTTCTGTAGGCTTCAATGCTGGTTGCAACAGATGATTGCAAGATTGCAGAGGACAGGTCAGTTCTCTGATAACAGTCAGTAAAAAAAGTGAAACCTATAAAGTGTGTGCTGATGGTAGTTCATTAGGCTAGAGGGATGAGGAGGAAATTGAAATAATATTAGGGTTTTCCAAGCAAAATACCTTGCTTGGGAAAAAGAGTTTTGTAATTAGCAGTATTGCCGTTGTTTCAGTTTTAGTGCTGCAATTGTCATTGACACTGGGGAACTACACAGACAACAAAGAAAAAGTGTGAGAATCCTAGTGTTTATTGATCTCTGCTTCTAGTTTCTCCTACATTAAGATGTGTGGCTGTAGATTCCAGCTTGTTCTTAGAAGACCTGTCTTTCCCCTGCCTGAGAAAATGCAGTATTTAGACAAACAGCTCCTATTCCCTAGATGGCACATTCAAGTGTTACTGCAGTACAAACAATACTGTTAGGCAGTTTACAAATCTTGCTCTCAGCTGGGCCAGATGTGGGCTTACTTGCCTACTGATGCTGAAAGAGCTGTGTATTGCAGAGTTTTAATAAAAGCTTTCTTCACTTTGTAAAGCAATCTCTGTGCAACTGGTTCATGATCTTGCAAAGCAGGCAGCTGGCTGACAGTATTTTGTTGAGCTTTAATGGAGAAAAGCCCGGTCTGAAGAAAATTACTGTAGTAGTCTCAAATATTTTAATAAGGTATATACTTTCTATGAGCTCAGTCTTACTGTTTGGTTTAAAACTTCATTTTAAAAAGAATTGTCAAAGAAAGCACTCAACAATCTGGGAAAAAATCTCCTGAGGGAAGCAGGCTATAATCTCAGTTTAGTCTAAACTCATGGAGTAGTTTAGGAAGTCATTTACTGAGGCCAAATAGCCAAAAAGCTAAAGAACATGGAATATGCAACCATCACTAGTCCTTTTTCTTAATATCTTTAGGGGAACAAAAATACCTGTTCCACTAATGAAAACAATCCATCTGCCTTTCTCAAGTCTACTTCCTTTGCAGCCATTTGGTGCTACATCATTCAGAGACCAGACTTGTGCTGGGGGTTACGCTCTTCTTTTG
Source organism: Bucorvus abyssinicus (assembly GCA_009769605.1). Taxonomy (NCBI): domain Eukaryota; kingdom Metazoa; phylum Chordata; class Aves; order Bucerotiformes; family Bucorvidae; genus Bucorvus; species Bucorvus abyssinicus. The sequence continues at coordinate 26,675,370 of CM020063.1, forward strand.
AATTAATAAAACCTACCAGTCTTTATTTGATTAGATTAAGCCAAAACTGGGCAATGGTTCTTTAACTGTATTTATCTGGACATTTTACTGCTTCTATTTCAGATCTGTATAAGATTATTACAAAATGAAATATAAAAATTATTTTTTAAGTATTGTTTTGGATTGCAATATGTTTAGGTTTAATGTTTTCATTATTTAATTTGAACTTGAGGAAATGGATTTGCTACAAAGCAAGCATTGCCTATCAAAGGCAAAGAAGCTCTTAGTTTTCAGTGAACAGAGCACAATCCCAAAACTTCAAACATTAAGACCTGTTTAATTGCTCTTGAGAAAGGTGCTTTTCTCAGGATTGCCATGCTATGCTTTGTTTTGTTCAGTGTGTAAGAAAGGCATGAACAGACGGATTGGACTACTTCTTAATTCAGAGGCTTAGTTGAACCAGTGTAGATGCATTTATGTATATTTTGAATCTCTAGAAATCTTTTCAGCTTGCAAGTCAATGAATACCAGGAATACATTCTAATGCTCCTGGATCCTGCATGTATTAATTTCCAAGTGTAAAATCTGTAATTTCTCAATACAGCTATTTCCCCCTGAGAAAACCACTCTTTAGTTTATGAAGAAATATTTTGGCTCACAAAATCTGGCACTGTTGGAAGCTAGTGGTTGACATGTCTTCCTGTGACGCACAGATGAGGCACAGGCAGCAGAGGGTCAGTCTGTCTCAGGAAGGAAGATGCCAAAAATGTTGTGTGCTTGAAGTTGCTGGTCAGGACAAAGAAATACAGAACTTGAAAGAATGATGGAAGGAACGGGTTTAGTGTGAGCATGTTTATGGAACAGCGCACATGTAAATTACAAACCATCTTAATTTCCCTAATCTGTTTATGTACTTGTCTAAAGACCAACTCGACTTGGTGCCAGCCAGAAGTAGTGTGAGTGACACCTCCCAGAATTCTTCATCCTGGGAAGGATTTAACTTCATCTGTGGCTTTACAAAATTGGAAGATAATAATAATCTCCTGGTTATGTTGTTATCAATTCTTCTGGCCCGTGATTTTTAGCTATTAGTTAGTACTGATGTTTGCAAGTACCTTTGTGAGAGAATGATCAAAACAACTTCTTGGAGCCTAAATGGCCTTTGTACATGGCTCAGGCTGTCTTGGTTTTAATGAGTCGCTGTCTTATATAGCTTGTAGTTTTAACACATACTTATGCACTATAAAGGAGTGCATTTTATCTTGCTTTTTTGAATAGTCTATTGGATCCTTAACTACCAACGATTTCATCAGGAAAAATGTCTTAAGTATAGATACAACTCACATTGCCTTTCTCAATATTTCTGTAGGGTAGCATGATGCTTATTTTCCACATGTAGCCAAGGCACAAAGAGTAAGTAACTTGCCCAAGGTCATCCATGGTGGTTTTAGGTGCTGAACCTGCGTTTTCCAAGTCCTGGGCAGATCCCTGACTCACTGGACATCTTTCACCTGTACTGCTGCTTTTTATTGATAAGAGAAACTCAACTCTGCTAGAATTGGCCATGCTGGGTTTGTATTATAAGCAAAAGAGTAACTGCTCCTTTTAATCCTCCAAACCAGTCCCTTTAATGCTCTAAACCTTTTCAAATTAGTCTTAAAGGACAAGGTGCTAGAAACAGCTCCGGGAGTCAGAAATCTGCCTGTGGGAAAAGGGGGGCCCCTCTGTGCAACAGTGAAAGTAAATGGTCACTGTGAACCCTGGAATAAGATGTTTTCCCTCTCATGACAGAATCACAGAATCACTTTGGTTGGAAGAGACCTTTTAGATCATCAAGTCCAGCCATTAATCATCTTCTATGGTGCTTCAATTTATGTTGCTCAGGGTAGAAACCAGGTAGTCAGTGCTGTCATTTGTTTTGCCTGTGTGTATTAGGTATATCATGGCTCTGTAGATTCTAAGTTGACTGTACTATGACTTCATTCTATTATTTGTGTTATTACACATTGTTGTTTTTCGTGAGTAGGCAAGATACTACTTGGTCTTTTCAAACATCTCATCACCTGAGTAAAAAATATTCCAGAAAGACCTTGCCCCTAATGGCAGAAATGTAAAGAAGATTTTCTTTAACAAAAGATCATTTGGATTTTTAGCAGTATGTTTCCAGAACGCTGGACCGCAGTTCTACAGTATCGCTGAATGTAATTTAGGCTTTGGCTAAATGCTGGCAGGCATGGGTATTCTCTAACAGCAAATAAATACAGCTGCTTTGTTTAAAACATTGAACTATCAGGCCAAACCATTCTCGGCAAAACCTGGTCAGGGTGATGGCTTTTCTCTAAAAACTGAAGTTGGATGCGAAGTTTGGATTCAGAAAGAGCTTTTTGAAGGTTGCCAGGTCTTGTCTTACTGCAGAAAATGCAAAAATTATGCAGATAGGAGTTTGTCCAGATTTTGAATTATGCCAGTTATGTCAAGTAGACATAGCATGCTTCACAAAAGTTAGTTTTAATATATCTATGCTAGTATTTGGCATTTCATAAAATTTTAGGTTACTATCCATAGTTTGCCTGAAATTTTTTTACAATAGTTACCTATTCCCCAAACTAAATATCTTAAAAGATAAAAACATAAAATTCTTTTGGACAGGGTACTTAAAGTGAGAGGGAAAATGTTATTTTAAAGCTTAGGGCATGTCTGAAATTTTGGCGGTGTGGATGAGTTACTGAACTTTTAACTCTTCTGTATACACAAAAGCTCTCCTTTTGCAAACCTGTCTGGAAGAAGGCTGCTGGCATGATGGACTCAAATCTACATTCAGACCAGCCATAAACTTTGTTTGGACATTAACATGATATTGTTTATTGTAACACTGGAGGATAGATTACTGTTCAGCTTCTACTCTGATTTGAGGTCAGTGGTTCTGCTCACCTGGCATTCAATGTGAATATTCTCTGGCCAAGAAAAGTATAGTGATTGAGAGCTCACACTCTGGGGTAAAGATTTGTTAACAGTTCATGCTCCAGAGATCCTGAGTTCTTGCTAATTTTGGAGATAATATTGACTTCCAGTGGCAGAGAATGGAGCCCCGTTCACTATCAGCTCAGACATTTGAATGTTCCAGTCATGAAGTTTGCATGAGTGTTGTGAAAGTCCTCATTAAATTCTTGGCTGAGGGTGATGTCTTCTTTAATGAGTTAAGTCTACTCAGACTGTCTAGACCAAGACTATTTCCATAGAATGACATGGCTTTGAGCTTTGATCAGTATTCATAGTGTCACCTCTTTTTAATATGGCACTGAGTTAAAATATATTTCTATTGCATCAATGTACCACAAAGTGTGTATTTTGGGTTCCTCCCCACTGTGTGTTTATATGTGTCATACCATAATCCTTGAAACTTAATAAAGCGTGGTTTCCCAAAGGATTTGTGAGTGTGTGCCCTAGACACTACTATCCCTTCTCTTTGTAGAATTCCATTTTCTTCCCATGGCCTTGACGTTGCTCTCTGCAGTGCCATTCCCCCATCTCAGTGCCTTCCCAGTTCCACTCATACTATACCAGATGAGTACTGGTGTACATTATTGCTGACTGGGAGCTGGGCATGTGCAGATCAACTGGCCAGTGCTTGTGTGCTTATGGGCTGACTGGATGAAGCTTCTCTGGTGAGACAAGGCAAAGATAGCTTTAATTCAACCCCTCAAAAGGTGATTTAATCAGTCTTCTATCCAAACATGAATTTTCACGACATTTCTTGGAGATTTTTACTTCAGCAGCCTTTGACAGACAAGTAAAAGATGGGCAAAATTGAAGAAGCTGTTAGAGGTGAGAGGGAGAGAGACAGACAGATGGACAATTAGAGATTGTCTCCCTTCCCCAGGAAACAATGGAGGAAAGCAGCTGAAACATACTTGTGTATGTTCCTTGAACTACTTGTTAGAGAAGGCTACTACAGTTATATGACAGGAGTGGGATGGGCTGGTGAAGGCTGTACTCCTGCTCTGACAAACGCTATTCAAACACCAAGAAGTGCTACGTGGTCACGTCAGAGAGTTTGGAAATCAGAGTGCTCCTCTCTGAGCCTGCAAGTAGTGGATTCTGATAAAAAGAGATGTGGCTGGGTGTTTCAAATAGCTCTTGGTTACTTTCTCTAATTTCTGTTTTTTGAGTTACTGGAGAAACTTGAGAACTCTGGTTTTTTCCTAAGTGAAATTGAGGAAATAGGACTTTAGATATACTGCAGAAAAGAAACCAAAAACGTAAGGTATAGCTGTACAGTGAGGTCCATGGTAGAGCTGCTTTTTATTGTGCAGCACGTACAAGCTTATTAATTCTGATCCCAAAAGCTGTACTGGTGTGTCATCACTGCACAAGGTAATTACTGTGGCCTCCCAGACTACTGCAGCCAGTCTGAGTGTTTGGATGGCATACTCCATGGCATGCTGTGGACCAGGGAAGATCTGTTTGATCCCGGAGACTTAGAGTTACCCCCATTAAGGCAACTGGCATTTGCCTCAGAAAAAGACACTGACAAACCCTGAAGGTGCTTGAACATCAGACTTGACTGAGAAGCCAACATTTGACAAGAGACCTGAAGCAGAAAGACCTGTGGCTTCTGCAACTGCTCCTCTTCTCTGGAGTTTCTGGCTCATTTCCCTGTTTTTAGACTTTTCCCAAGATGGTAGTTTTGTGCAGCAGATTGAATCCCTGTCCTGCCCTCCCCAGAACTGCATCTACCTATGTCTATTAGGCTGAACTGCAGCAAGTCAAAATTGCAATCTAAGTAAGTATCAGCTGAAGACATGGTTTCACACTTAACCTGGGCAGCCTAGTCCCACCTGTATGTGCAATATCCAGCTCTAGCTGGATAATAAAAATTTCCCTCACAACAGATCACCTATGACCATACTAGAGACCTTTCTGATGACTTCAGCTAGCTTTCCAGACTTCCAACAGCTTTTCACAGTGAATGCACACCAAAACCTACTTTCAGGATCTCTCTTGTTTTTCTTCAGGTTTTTTTTTTTTCCTGACCTACTAAGCTGCATATTTAGGATAAGTAATTTTTAAGTCTAGTGGCCAGTCAGAAATTAGACTTACACAATTGCAAGACTCCAGGAATTTGCTTTCAAGAAAAATGTCAGATACTGCTGCAAACAGCACTTGTATTCTTTAAGACAGTGACTTGATAGAATAATGTAAAGCCTGGCACCAACACAGGTCTCAGCACTGCTTAGCTCATTAGTGGCATCCTCATTATTGCTAATGTAATTTCAAATTCATGGCATAAAATTTTTATTTTACAGGGTTTTTTATATCATACTATATAACATACAACTTATTGAAAACTCCTTTGTGTTTAATATATCAGTGCAAGTATAATTAGAACTGCTTATAATTTCCCATGTAATTAAAAATGCTATATTCTACTCATGGATAAAAATAAAATCCTGAATTTTTTGTAGTCTGCAAGATTTAAAGTCTTTCAGTTAGGAAATACTTGAAACTTATTAATGGTTTCCCCGAGGAAGGTATTTTTTTTTCCTCTAAAAAATTGTTTCATCTGACATGCTGAATGTCTGCCTGGACATAACTCATGCAGCCAGTTGGATTTTTAAACATGGTGATTTATAGCACAGTGAACAAAACTTTATAATTAATTTTTCAATAGGTTTTTGAGTAGCACGTTAATAAACATTATTCTCATCAATGCAGCACCTGACCAGCTCCAACAGTAAAAAACAACCACAATGTATCGCTTCTTTTCCTGCCAAAAAATGACCAGCTTGTACACCTAGAAGACTGGAAGATTTGATATGAAGATAACCATTGTGTACGCATTTACCTGAACTGGGTGGGGATGTGTATATAATTCTCAAGATAGCAATGTAACATTATGTGGTAAAAAGCGAACCTGATTTGTTTTTTTAATTGCCAAACTTTGTTTCGACAGTAGAGTTTATGTGTATTTCAGAGAGCAGCATAAAGCTTTCTAGCTACAAGCAACGCTCAGAACAGCAAAGAATTGCATCACACAACAAAAAAACTCGTGGTGGCTGCAGATACGTGGCAATATGGGAACTGCAGGCTGTTACAGGTGAAACCGATGTGACAGGTGACAGGCAACTCCAAAAGTTGCCATGCTAGCCTCACGCACTAGCAGCAAACATGACAGAGTTGGGGTTTGCACCACCTTTTATATCGTGCACTGCTTATCTAAATATGTCTGCCTTGCTGTGACCTGGACAAAGGCTGGTGGCGCTGAAGGCTACCAGGAGCCTAGCGGGGTGTCACCCTGGTGTGCTGATGAACTGATGAGAACGGAGAACAGGTCTGGGGAAGCGTTGTGAGAGAACAATTTCAGAGAAGTTGAAAGCCCTTCTTCAATTCATTCATTCTGATTTCTATAGCTTCCACTCCCTTAAGGCAACAGACAGTGCCACTCACTTAAGTTATTGAAATGTAAGACTTTTTAAATATTAATATTTCTTGGGGCCTATGGGTGGGTTCACCACCTGCTACCTCATATAGCAGCTGTCTAAGGCAGTTTTAGTCACTTACTTTTTCTCTTTCAAAACATTCATTTTGGTGAACTTCCTCTGATAAGGCTTTAACAGACTAAAAACTATGTGGCTGCCCCACTGCAAGCGTTGTGAGCCCTAGGCTGTACTAGTGGGTATGCTTCACGTGCAGCTTTAAATCAAACAGTGAAACACAATAAATCCTCACAAGGGCACTGGAGTCCCAGGTTATGTTGCAGTGGCACACCAGATGCACTTTTTTTGTCAGTGTTTATCCTGGATGTTTTCAAAACACCCATGTGTCTCATGGTGTTTTTCTTTTACCACAGAGGCAAGGGGGTCTGGCTGGTCCCAAACTACAGAGGAGCTAACAAAGGGCACTGGCAAAGAGCAACCTGAAGCCGTACAAGGAGTGTCTGAGTGTCTTGTTAAAGTTTGTATAGTTCAATTTGGTGAAGATTTGTCTGGTTTGATTGGCTTCATTCAAGTTAATTCCCGATTATAGAACCATGTGGGCGTCGTTTCCAAAACATTTTGGTTAGAAAGGAAATATGAACAATTTCATCTACTAATTAAATCAAACCCAAGCTGTTACAGTAAACAGCTACATGACCCTGTTGTATCAGCCTCTTTTGGTATAGCTGTAAGAAATTAAGTCGTGACTTCAGTCTAGCTTTTGTATACAGACATCACTACAAAGCAAAAATTTGGAACATTGATTGTAACTTTTGCATCTCCTCTAAGAAATACTACCCAGCTATTTCAATTAATATTTCATGTACATACCTTGGGTTAATCATTGTTGGCATGTTAGTGATGAGAAACTCCATTCAGACTCGGAATAAAGCTGTATAATGAGCTAAATAAAACCGTCCAAAATACAGAGGCACCAGCTGATCTGTTGCTTCTCAGGTTTTTCTCAGTATATAAAGTTTTTTACTATTGCACACACAGCTATCGTTTTAAGATGGCATCCTTGTTTCTTAAAAGTCATCATGAGGACAGAGGTTTTCTTGGAGATAAGCTTTTGACTTGCAGAACATCCTTTAGGAAGAGCAGAGCATTAAAGAGAAGTCCCCAGCCTTTTGCTCTTAAAAGAGACCAGGTGGCTGCATGGTTATGGAAAATAGCTCTGAAAATTGGGTGTGTTCAACAGCTTTGAAATACTGAGGATGATCTGGAGACACTCTCACCAAAGGCTAACTTCCCTTCCATGCCTCAGTGACTTATCACCAGCATAACTGGGAGTTTCAAGTTAAAAACAGGCTTCCCTTCATAGCAAGAGTTAAAAGCAAAACCACTTATGGAAAGACCAGTAAAAAGTACAAATAACTAGACCAACGTCACAGTGCTCTGAAAGTGCACGTCAATGGAGCCTTTCAGAGTGCCAAGTGAAACCACAGACAACGAGTCTTTCTAAAACATCACAGGTGGTGCTTCCTTAAGAGCCTGGGAAACCCCTCTAGCACCCCTCACTCCCTTGGGGTGAAAAAAAACCTGGCACTCCTAATGCCACAGGACATTGACTCCTTTTTATAAAACACCCACCAAAACAACATACAATCTGGGGATTTACCACAATTAGTCAAAAGTATTTATTCATCATTCTGAGTGCTGCCTCTAACTTTGTTGGGTAAGTGGCTTTTTCTGTGGCCTGAAGATCTGGTCCTAATGAAGTGCAGGGGGTATTGAATGAGAAACCCGTAAAGGAAACCACTGCTTTCCTTTATGGCATTTCATTGCTCTTGCTCTGTAATGACTGTGAAAGGGTGGGTGGCAGCCTAAAGTATCATTTGCTCTCTCTTATGATAGCTCCAAATGCAAGTCTGAATATCTCTGCTTACAGGAACCTGGCTTCTTAATGTGGGCTTGATGCTTCTTATACTTGTTTCAAATTACTGCTTTGCTTGAAATAAACATATTAAAGGCGTCTAACTGTACTCATGTCTAAAATCGTCGCAGCTGTGAAAGGTGAAATCCAGCCCTTTGAGCTTAGTACAACAAAGCCTTTTCTAAAAGGCTAAAGATACAGTGTGTGTGTTGGGGTTTTTTTGTTTGGGTTTTTTTTTCCTTCTACACTGTCTCTGTACTTTGGTTTTATTGAGACTTTTAGAATAAAACTGTGCATTCAATTGACAGTTTCCAGCTCAAATGAAACCAGTAGGGAAGAGAGAGGCAACTGAAGTTTCAGTATATTCTTACAATGTCAATTTAACAAGAACAACAAAAAATAAATACATTCTCAAATGTGTTGGAATATAGAGTTAGTAGCAGTTTAATGATTTAATAGAACGTGAATGCTGAGATATTTTCATTCAGATTCAACACTTGATTGTAGGGGGATGTTCAGAAACTTAGGTCATGACTATGGGTCTTGTCTTTTGTATGTGTAAAAGTGAAATACATACCTTTTATTCTTTTAGAATCTCTTATAGGAGTTCTTCTCTTCCTAATTTTTTGTTTCTTTATTAATTGGAAGAAAATCTGTATTCTTGGACAGCCAGTTGGGGAAGACAATGTATCTATACTCTAATTTGATTGATGACAAGAGAATTTGATGACAAGAATTTGATGTCTTCTAGGCACACCTTGAAATCTCCTTTATTTCCATTACATTTGACCTTAAAGATCTTCCAAGACAATGGCACAAGTTCATAGCCAAATGAGTCCAAGAACACCAGAGACAGCTAGACAAGGCAAAAGCACCTCAGGATTTCTGTCGAAGGTGTTCATAGTCAATTGGCTTTTCAGGACTTCTCAATAAGAACTGTAGTTTAAGACAAAAGTGAGATATATGGTGAAGAGTTGCAGGGTAGTAAATTGAAGCTGGCTGTCGAATTGATACCCGGCTAGATTAACTGAGATGTCTTTTTAATGTCAATTATCTAAACAGGTAGTTTACACTTTAAAGGCTAGCTCTGCTGCAATGCTGAAGAGGGATCTATTCTGAGTTGAATTTAGGTGAAATTTTCCTCTCTATTGGTTAATGCAGATGATGTAGCTACCAAGCCTCTCCATCTTGGCTTTTAAAACATTGTGTGATGGATGTGGGTGACCGAGAAGGATGCATCTTTTTTTTTTTTGTGGCCTTGAAGTAAGGTAAAGAGGCAAGATGCAAAGAGGTGTCAGAAGGTTTAACAATAAGGAGAGCAACCCTAAAGAAGTCTGGTACAGTTTATAGTAAATAAGCAAGGCAAAGAAGCCTTCTATTGCTGTCTAAGGGCTAATACAACAGTTCTGTTGTGGTTTGTTTTTTTTTTTAGAGTGTCTGCTCTTCCTATGGGATGTCAAACAATACCACTCCTCATGAAGAATATCCTCAATCCTACTGCCTTTTGGAACAGTACTCCAAATTTTGTTTGCAGTTTGTTTTATTGATAAAAATCCAAAAGCTGACTGAGCAAAACAATTATAGGGAATATCACGTGCATTTTCTTCGCATAATTGAATCACATTTTTGTGCCCAGATATTAACAGTATTCAACACCAAACAACAGCAAAGTTATTAAGAAAATCAATGCTGGGATTTTCCTGCTGCGTTTCTGTAAAGTATCAATTGATCACCTAAGCTAAGATGGCAGTAATCCAACAGCAGGATTAATTGCATTACTAAATGAAATTTTCATACATAGATCCTCTATTAGAATTATTTATTTTGCTTTCCTTTTACAGCAACAAAAAGCTGATGATTACAAAACTGAGGACTTTTAAACTCTTTTTCCATCATAAGAGGTCCAAGCCCTTTGGAAAGCTGACTGGCTGGGGTCATTGATACTTACTGCAAAATAGAAAATTCAGAAAAAGCTGAACTGCTGTTGTGTTACAGTGTGTGTGGGATTCTGGGGTTTTATGTAGACTTGAGAAGATCAGATTATTTCTAAGTGCCTGGACCCATTTTTATGCTAAGGTTTTTTTCCCAACTCTGTGTCAGAGTGAGACCCAGCACACATCAGGATGCGTCAGCATGCATCAGGGTGCCTGCATCAGACCCAGCACACATCAGTATACATCCTCATGCCCATCTTCCAGCAATGTAGTTTCTATGGGAGTACATGGAAGTGATTCAGGTTGGAGCCTGGTATGCTCCAAAAGGGGACCTTTGGAGCAGACCGTCTTGAACGCCATCACGTGGCATGTACAAGATAACGAGGTGATCAGGCCCAGTCAGCATGGTTTATGAAAGGCAGGTCCTGTTTGACCAACTTGATCTCCTTCTATGACAAGGTGACCCGCTTAATGGATGAGGGAAGAGCTGTGGATGTTGTCTACTTGGACTTTAGTAAGGCCTTTGACACCATTTCCCACAGGATTCTCCTGGAGAAACTGGCTGCCTATTGGCTCGGATGAGTGTACTCTCTGCTGGATAAAAACTGGCTGCATGGCCGGGCCCAGAGAGTGGTGGGAAATGGAGTTAAATCCAGCTGGCGGCCGGTCACCAGTGGTGTCTCCCAGTGCTCAGTATTAGGGCCTGTCCTCTTCAACATCTTTATCAATGATTTGGATGAGGGGATTGAGTGCACTCTCAGTAAGTTTGCAGGTGACACCAAGTTAGGTGGGTGTGTTGATCTGCTTGAAGGCAGGGAGGCTCTGCAGAGGGATCTGGACAGGCTGGATCGATGGGCTGAGGTCAAGTGTATGAAGTTCAACAAGACCAAGTGCCAGGTCCTGCACTTGGGCTGCAACAAGCCCCTGCAACACTCCAGGCCTGGGGACGAGTGGCTGGAAAGATGCACAGTGGAAAAGGACCTGAGTGTGCTGGTCAACAGCCAATTGAACATGAGCCATCAGTGTGCCCAGGTGGCCAAGAAGACCAATGGCATCCTGGCTTGTATCAGAAGTAGTGTGGCCAGCAGGAGGAGGGAAGTGATTGTCCCCCTGTACTCTGCACTGGTGAGGCCACACCTTGAATACTGTGTCCAGTTTTGGGGCCCTCACTACAAGAAGGACATTGAGGTGCTGGAACCTGTTCAGAGAAGGGCAACAAAGCTGGTGAAGGGTCTGGAGAGCAAGTATTATGAGGAGCGACCGAGGGAACTGGGGTGCTTTAGCCTGGAGAAAAGAAGTCAGAGGGGAGACCTTATTGCTCTCTGCAACTACCTGAAAGGAGGTTGTAGAGAGGTGGGGCTTGGTCTCTTCTTTCATATAACAAGTGACAGGATGAGAAGAAATGGCCTTAAGTTGTGCCAGGGGAGACCTAGGTTAGATACCAAGAAAAACTTCTTTACAGAGAGCGTTTTTAAGCATTGGAACAGGTTGCCCAGGGAGGTGGTGGAGTCCCCACTCCTGGAAGTGTGTAAAGGACATGTAGATGTGGTGCTGAGGGACACGGTTTAGGGACCCTGGCAGTGCAGGATGAATGGTTGGATTTGATGATCTTAAAGGTCTCTTCCAACCAGATGATTCTGTGATTCTATGAAACAGGGTGCTACAATGTGGTGCCATGTATCTAGGCAAGGAGTGTAGGTACAGTCTGAGTCTTCGAGACAGAAGACAGAATGTGGTTTTGTAACAAGACTGGGAGAGGCCACCAGTGCAGTTGTTTCTGGAGCGGTACTGGGAGGGCAGGCGTACATGAAGCTGCTGATTTTACAAGTATATTTATACAGAAGATCCAGAAAAGGCAGACTCAGAATGACTATCAGAAAGCTTTCTCCAGCTGCACTACGAGAGAGAATATTAAAAATGTTTTCAGTGGGTGATTAATGGGGGTGGGGTGGGGGGGTTGGGAAACCCAGCAAACCCAGCAGAAATAGATGTCGGTTAAGCACTAAACACAGCAAAATGGGCTGTTACCAGCAGATTATTAACAGCTCACAGGGATCCTGAGGACACTTTAATAAACCCATTCAGGCAGGATTACTGCTATTAGGAGAAATGATCAGTGGCAGCAGTGTGTTATATATGAATAATGGGGGCTATATCGACCAAGAACAATCTCTGCTGGAGCCATTTTATGTCTGCTGATACCCAGGACATTTTTCCTTGATCAGAGCATATCATGTAGTTTGATGCTTATATTTTCATCATTACAAAAAGAAAAAAAAAAAAAAATCCCACAATAAAACTCATAATTGACCTTTGCAAATCAGAGTTACAGAAAAGATGGGCAAGTATACAAAGTCAGAAAATATTTGAAAGTGGCATAAGACTGCATAGTTAGGGTTCTAAAAAGGCTCATTTTTATACTATTGGCCTGTTTCTGTCTGCTCGGAGTCATAGCCAGGAATTTCTGCACAAAATCTTTCCTATGAGGCATGACGCATGAGACTAAGTTGAATTATGCATCTTCTTGCAGACTCTCTCCAGGCACAGTCCTGTCCTAATCTGCTGCCTGGGGTCTGGTGCAAAGTCCACTGAGGCCTTGGGCTGCCCTCATGTCATGGAGAAGGATTTCAGATGATGGAGCAGATTACTTCTGTAAATTTTACAGCAGGTAGATTTTCCTGATTGGTAAGTTATCCTTTGGGTGTATATTGCTATGAAAGAAGACGTGGCACTGATAGTTTAATGCTGATGTGGCAAGGGATCAGTTATGATGTGGAGTTTGGGAGCTTTTGTTGCTGCTGATCCAACAAAAGGAAAATCCTTTCTTCCCTTTCAAAAGATATTAACTCTGAATCTAAAGATGTGTTTGACTGGCAGTTAGGAGGGACTATGTTTAATATGGGGTTACTGAAGCTTGTAAAAAATGGATTACATAATACAATTTTTGCAGAGTAGATCCATACATTAAGAGGAATTCTCACTGATCACAAAAAAAAAGTACATTAGTATGCATGAAAAAGAAAATGAAAGAAAGTATGAGACAAAGAAAAAGCATGGAACAATGCCCAGCTCTCCTTCTCATGGTGTGCTTCAGTTCTTATGACAGGCATCATGTTCCAGCAGTTAAGCCTTTGTCTAGCAAAGCTTCCACCCAGAAGAAATTTCCAGAAGAGGAAACAAAATAGCTTTACATTTCATTTATATTCATTTATATTTCAAAGGTCTACCTGCAGGATCACTTTTTCAATTAACCTGTACAGAGCCAACAAATATATATTACTATATAAATAGTAATAATTAATTGGCCCCTGACATCTTGCATGAACAGTGAGGATCTGACTTTTGCTCAAAGAAAATATGCAAACCTGTCAATGCATAACAGTGACAAAAGCTAAGCAGAGTCTGTTTATCTGGAGGACCGTCTTGGACTTACAAGCATCGTTAACTTTCAGTTTCACATGGATATCACTGGCCAAACTCTGCTGTCACTGGGAATTACGCTTACTGATTTCAAAACCATCCGAGTTAAGGCAGTGGTCTGGAAATCCCATCTCTGCCTCTGATAGAAGTCTAGTCTCTGCTTGGATGGAGAGAACTTTTCCTTTCTGAGCCCCGTCAGAAAGATAAAAGCCCTGCTGCAGCGTCCCCTGGAGTCCAGACCATCCCTGGAGTTCAGCATGGCAACTGATGCTAACCCCTGTATGAGACATTACAGATTTAAACCAAATGTCTGAAGAGCTTTACAGTACAGTCACAATACTGAAGTCCAAAAGGTGCAGTTCCTGCCTGTAACCCGCTTTCATCATCACCAGACACATGCAGTGTCGTTAATGTGGAGTCTACTCTTGTGCATGGAGAAGTAAACGTTGGACTACATTAGGACAAAAGAATGTCATTGAAAAACCTACAGGAGCTAGATAAGATGCCAAATTATTATTAGTTTATGACAGTTTCAGTTTGAAATGCAGCTTCTCTTCAGTGACTGTCCCATTTTAATATTTTTGTGATGATGCACTGCGAAGTCTTCTAACACGCCTTTGTTCTGCAAGTAACCACGTTCAGCTTCTAGAAATGAAAAGTCATGAGCACTGAGATACACTAGCTATCACAAGACTTGACCTCAGTTGCTTGTAAGTATGTCCTGGTTTCTTGGGAGCATGTTTTTGTCTGAAATGTTGATGTAAATGTAGCTTGTTTTGCCTGATGATTCTATTTTTTCATGCCTGTCATCACATGCCATTGCTGCGACCCCTGAGCCACTCGTGTTTTGCTGCCCTTTCACATGGATTCTCTTACCACAGCCACCAGGGAGGCAGCTGTGTATGGAGCCAATTTTAGGTACTTACGTTGGAGACTACACACCTGAAATAACAGCATGCAAATGCCACACCATCAAATAAACAATGTAGGAAAAAAGGGGTTTTTTAATGGAGAAGCTTATTTTATTTTAGAAATTATGGGAGCTGCTGATAGATCCCTTCTGCCATCTCTCTGTGCTATCTGACATGATATGGTGTAACCTGTTGACTCTACCTAGAGCTTCACATTCCAAAGCATACTTACATGGAAAATAATTCAGAGTTAAAAACAATCAAAGCTCTATCTTATCTTGTTTTCCAGTTTGTTGGACAAGAAAATAGCTAATTTAGTGAAATGCAGTGTTCTGGGTCATAATAGTGTCCCTCCTGTACACAAAATGAATGCTGTTATTAATGAAAAGATGTTTTGCTGTAACTTTCCTTTACGTGCTCAAGGAATTCACTATTAAATGCCTATTACAGGTTGCTTATGAAAAGTACATTGAAACAGCTTTATTTTTTTGGTGTAAGCATGCAAATTGTGTCTGAGTGACCTATAGTCAGTACAGGTCCATGGCTTGTTACAAGTGAAATAACCTGACTACTTAGAAAATGCTTTTCAGTAGTTTGATATGGAAAGGATAACTTGTTGAAGAGCTTTTTTATCTCTTCTGTCTTGGTTCGAAAAGATGCTGTTTATTATTTGGTAAAAACTGGTATCTGAATTTCTCTACTGTTTTCTCTGTGGTTATGGCAGTAATGCCCTGAAAGAGCAGCACCCTAAATCATAGGGTAGATGGGGCTGTCATTGCCAGGTAGCTGTCCTGGAAGCTCAGCCTTCCAGAGGGATTTCAGTGCAGAGTGGTGTGAAGTCATGGATCAGCAAGTGTCAAGAACTGATGCTCCTCATCTGTTTTGGAGTTGTTTTATGTTGAATGAACACCTCTCTCTGCTGCCAGAGAGCACACAACGGAAACTGCTTGCAAAAATGGGAAAGGAAAATGTAGCGCTTCATGACATGTAGCAAAGCCTACCAAAAAAATCAGGTGTATAGCTCCCTTCTTGCCCAGTGAGGATAGTTAGCTGGTCGGATGTGACAACCAACCCACTGCAGCTGCTGGAACGCCTTCAGCTTCACTGGTGGTATGGTGCATGCAACGCTGCCACCCCAGTGCTACAGTGCCCGTTAAATTGCACACCATGCAGGGTTGTTTCATACCCTGTGGCTACTGTACTACCAGGTTCAGTTAGAAAAGGTGGAGACTAGTTTAGTTACACAGTGAAATGTTCTGTCCATGCATGTTAAACAGGGAGCTTGCTGGTTTTCCCTGTATCTCATACTGACAAATACTACACTTGATGAAATAAATGGGAGTTTTGGCGTTGACATCAAAGAGCAGAGGCAAAAAAAATGTATTGCAAGAAAAGGGAGGAAAAAATTGTTTTGAGATAGACTAAATATCTCTGGCCTGGAAGAAAGAACAGTCTTTGGCTACACTAAAAAACGTGGTTGTAAATCATACTGGCTCTGTGTTGCTACCGGCCAGGGACAGATTAGATCTTGAAATAAATAAAAGCAAATCCAAGGCAGTTCTTGGATGTATCACAGCTGTTCATGGCCTCAACCAGAGGCTGCTGGGTGTTCGAGTCTTTTCACCAGGCTCAGAATACCATGAACTTCCAGCAGTGGAGACAACATGCCTTATTCTGACCCCATCTTTGGAGGAGCAGAACTCTTTTGTAGTGGTAGTGACTGGGTCTTTTGTGGGAGGAAGCAGGCTGAGGACTGAAGTAGAAGGGACTATGGCTGAAGAGGAGGAATGAGGAAGAGTCATTGGGGGACCAGGAGAGGAGGGGGACAGTGATGTCTCCTGTCTCTCTCACACCAAGCCTTTCCCCATCTGAGCTAACCCTAAAATTCATAACTTCCAGACTCTTCCCACCCCTCTCTCTTCAGCTACAGCTTTTCCCACTTCTTTCTCCACTCTCTGCAAATGCAACCTGCTCACCTTCCTGGGCTCTGCAGATGAGTGTAGCAGGATGGGCCTAGGACACCAAGACAGCCAGACTCATATTTTCTTCCGTAACCTGTGCGCAGGGGCAGCAAGTGCACTGAGGAATGTCTTACTTCTTTGCCTGCAACTCCACAGCAGTGATCTTCACCCCATGCCCTTCAGCAGCACATCTGGCTCCCCAAAGTCCTGCCAGGGGCAAAATAGTGGGTTTCTGTCTGCCAGTGGTGGGATGCCATGATTGCTCTGGTCAGTGCTCATTATGACTCTACCTAAACATCTTTCTTTCTTTCTTTGCCCATGTGCTATATACATGTGTGCATGTGTGTGTGTATATGTGTATATATAGGTATACACATAGATACCTACATTAACCCTGAGAGTGGAGCACAGTCTAGGGGTCAATACATAGGTGAAAAACTTGAGGGATTTGCTGCCCCACTTCTTTTAGCTCTTTTGTGTTGTCAGTGATGTAATGTAGGTAACAGTACAGGTCAGACAGGGCATCTCCCTGTCCTTTCCCTACCAGAGCTGAGAAGGAATGAATCTCCTGGAGTTAGAAAGAATTTTATTATCCACAGTATGGATTTCCTGAGGGAACTTGAAAACCTCATATATAAGGGACCTCTGCAAGGCCTTGGAGCTCAAAACTCTGAATGTGGAATTGTCATATCCACTGAGGCTGAACTATGAACACTCCAGCAATATCTTCCCCACCCAGCATGGAAATTCCTCTGTGGCAGGAGGTGGTGTTTCACGGATGTCTCCAGGCTGTCCTGAGGCAGTAGCATGTATTGCATCAAAACTGTGATTATAAACCAGTTAAAAAAACATAGGTGAGGCATACAACTCAGAAGCATGCTACCTGTAGAAAGTGGGTGCTGGGTCTTTTTCTATGCATATTTCATATTGCAAAGAGAAATACTATTACAGATGTGCAAAAAGATTTTTTTTTCTTTTTATTTTCTACAAAGCAAACAGAAGGGTGCTCATGGGGAGGGATTTTGTGTCATAATAAGTTTGAATGTTCTTCCCTCCTGTCTGCAATCTAACAGTCAGGATATTTCAGTCAATGAGCATGGATATACTAAGGTCATCCTTTCAAGAAATCTTCTTTCTTACTTTGTATTACTCAATTTTAATTTTAAAAAGACATTTTAGAAAGTTTTCAAAGGGAGTATATTAAGACCAGAAGGTATAGACTAGTATAGAAACCCAGAGTTAGTCTTTTGCTAAGTGTATGTTGATGAATTTCCAGAGCAAACAGTAACAGTAACAGTAACAGTAACCTCAAGGAACTGTATTTTCAACATACTTGAAAATGCATGAAATGTATGAAATGTGTGAAACAGCTTAAAGCACAAGTGGGCAAGGCTGGCCTGGACCCCGCATTAGCATCTCATTATCTGAATCATTGATGCCTTTAGTGTGTGTGAAAAAGTGGGAAGGAAAAGAAGGGAAACACCCTGAGCAACGGTGGGAAAGAGTAGGTATAAAGGGGGGCTGGATGTGCTGTGTATGCCTTGGGACTCTTCTGGTGAGAGAGAGATACGTGCTTGCGGACCTCCACTGCTGCTCATGGAGAAACCCAGCTGGTGGTACCAGGCACACACTAGCACTGCATGCTGACCAGCCTGCGCTGGTGATGTCTGAATGTCCTGCAGGTGGTTGGGACCGAGGACAGTGAAACAAAGCAGTCATTCATTTCTTGCCCTTTGGAGGTATTCTCACAGTCTCATCCAAGTGTGTGAATCATAAGGGCAAATACACACTGAATTTTCTGTCTGGAAATGCAGCCTTCGTGTCTCCAAAACACTACTCTGGCACGCTGGAAATATACACAGGTGTCTATCAGCTGTTTGTTAAATTGGGGTGAACTTCCAAGTTTCCAGGTCACATTCAAGGGAGGTAGGTGCAGGTATGGATGGGAAATCAGGACTGTAAAGAATGGAGAACAAATGTTATGTCTAGGGGAAAACTGCTCTGCTTTTGGTCTCCTTCCTGTTTTGCCATCCTTACAACCTGACATGAGAAACAAAATTGAAAGGTCCCAGTTTTGAAACAGGTGGGAGCAAGTCTGAAACACCACAGTTATCAACAATTCAAAAAATCTTTTTAAAACTTGGTCAGGCTTCTATGCCCTTTTTTGTCTAACTCGTTTCCTCAATAAATATGTGTCAAATAGAAGTAAATGTAATGGCAGGAAATAATTAACAGGATCTAGGAAGATTTATATCCCATAGGAATTAATGTTTCTGTGGAGAAGGGTGGATCCAGTTAATGACATGCTTTCAAGTACAGTCATATTATAAATGTTTCTTCTGTCTCTCCTTAAACAGTATTTTATTAAGTTCAAATATACATAATTTTTCTCCTCTACACTGCAGAAGAGACATATTAAGATTGGAACAGGACATATGCAGCTAAAGAAATTAGCTTTCTAATGCCAGATGCTTCCATAAAATTATAGTGTCCATATGTTAATAATCTGCTCAGCTGGACAAACAGGATTCTATAAACTAGGTGCTGTCTAGCATTTAAAAAAAAAAACCCCTGCCTGTGTTTAGGAAGCAGGGGAGGGTGTAGTTTGACCAATCTAAATATGGTGACTGACATTCTTGGACATGAAATTCTGAATTCTGCAACAACTTTCATTTTATTTTGGCTTTATTGCTAGAAGTGACCTAATGTTTCACCTCACCCACACTCTCTAAATTATTTAAACAAGACCATGAATTCCAGATTCAGTTTGACCAAAATATGTTTGACCAAAATATATATAATTTCAGAATGTTCTCTCAAATATGGAAAAAAAGTTATTTAAAGTATTCTGGAGGAAAAGCGGACAAGCTTTGTTTTGACACTTGAAAATACAGACGTATTTAAATGAAAATGTCTTTTTTTAAAACAAAGACCCTCAGGAGAAGCAGATTTCATTTTGGATCAAAAGAAATATTCTAATCTGTAACATTGATTCTCTCTTTTTTTAAGCTCATCAATTATAATAATAAAAAAATCGTGTTAAAACAAATTTCTGTTTCCTTCTGAACTACTCTGAAAGCAGTTACTGACTTAACCATGTACATCAAATAATGAATCAATATGAGATTCATACGCATCTTTTTTGGCTTTTTTCGGTCTTCTTGGTTAAATGAGAATAAATCTGGAAACAATGCTCATTATATCTGTCATGAAGTCTTCACTGAACGACCTGTTTACTATTTTCTTTGTATTTGGACGCTCCTCTCTTTCCTGTTGCATTTTTGTTTCATGATCTTTTTAGCGTGAGATCTCTTCCTTGCTCATTTACACTACCTGGAAAGGCTCTCCCCTATGAACATATTTCCAACTCTCTTGAAAGTCACTGAATTTGGCTCACTCCTACTGTGGCAAGAACCAGGTTGACAGAAAGTGGTGTTATTGGCATTCAGATTCCAGTTGGATCAGAGAAAGTCACCAAAGGCATATATGGAGGATATGGGGTTGTATGCTCTGGTTGGTCGATTTCATGTAGTATGAAAATAACCTCTTATAAGTTACTGCTTTTCGTTATTTTTTTCTTTCTCTTTTTATACCTTAAGGTGTTTTAAAAATATCTGAAGTTAAATGATGTTCTTTTGGCTAAAGAGCAAGACTGTGACAGAAGTCTGGCTTCTGGCAGTGATGGTGTAGCAGATCTGTGCTGCTTTGAGGAAATTGTTTGAAGATCTCTTTCTCTTTTTTAGTATCTTAGGGGTTTAAACTCAGTGAAGAAAATCCTAAGTAAGTTAAATTTCTTACTCTGTAAAATAGCTTGATGCCTATAAATACAGAACTGAACTCAAAAAGGAAAAAAGAAACAGATATGTATCTATACCCAAATTACAACTCTTGGCTATAGACCTTCTAAATTTGAAGACTTCTCACTTCTTGAAGTGTTATACAGCATATGCCATAGTATTTCTCGTTAGTGTCCTTGACTGCAGGAGGTAATTTTTATAAATCTCTCATCTTTTTCTTGAATAATACTTTAAATACAGCTTTTTACAGTTACTTCAGTGGCTTCTGAATCGCTTGTGTATGTGGAAGCCCAGGCACATTGTTCCATTTTGAAGGGTCTCAGACATTGCGCATTGCAGAAACACAGTACTGGGGGAAAAGCATCAGGATAGATAGTGTGACACTTTATATGAATGCTCATAGTTTCCGACAGCTCCATTTTCTCCTGCCATCTGTCTCCTCAGTCTTTCTGGAAATTATGGTGCATCAGCAGTTCTGTTTTATTACCCAAAGCTAAATCAATTTAGAAGGTTATTTGATATGGCAGCATTTTCTTGAGTTTCCACAGAAAAACCAGAGCGTTAACGCTCAAATAAAAAAAGTTATGCTTTCTGGACTTATAATTACTACTATGTGTGTACTTAGTATCAGACAATAATTTCCATATTTCTGAGCCTTCAAGTGTTTTTGCCACATTACTCTGAGCCTTTAAAATGGGTTTTTTAGTTTAAAAAATTCAGAAATTCTAGCTGTTTTATCCTAGGAGAAAAACACATAGAGCCATATTATGTCTTGCAGTCTTCTGGGAAAATCCTTGGGACTCCTTGCAAAATCCTGCGGGAGCAACTTCTGCCGTGCTGTTTTCAGCTATGCTAAGCTGTGCCAACAGCACCTCCTGCCTATCCGCGGGCTTATCCCATTGCTTGACACCATGGGTTTTTTACACGAGTTAGGAGAAAATCTGCCTTAGTAGACCAAAGAAATACAGCAGTATCTGTGGACAGTGCACTTTTATTGGGGTATGCAGACCATTGTTTATTCAACATAAAAGTTGTTGGCAGTATGGGGAGCTAGAAATACCTTTCATGGTCAAGTCCTGTATATAATAAAACAAGATCTTGTGTATCTTGTGCAGGGATTTTAAGTTTGGAGTAGGTCAGGATTTGTATGTGTTCAAATCTGTGAGAGATTACTGGTTTCAGCAGGGCCACCTCAAACAAGCTTCAAGCCAGGATCCACAATGCAGTTTCAAAAAACCCCAAGCTCTCTCCTAAAGGATATCTGTACTTGTTTCACCTCTGTGCTTTTACAATCTTCCCATTACACCTTACCTTATTCTCAAGCAATCATGTTTTTCATATTACGGATCTGTAAGGTGGATCCCGTCACTCTTCATTTAAATAAAAGCAATATAAAAACCCTCTGACACAGTGTTCTTAGACCATCTACAGACAAATCCTTTGCTACCATTCCTCCCTTTGTTTCTTTTAACTGGATGTTTTTATTTCGTCTTTGCTGATGTCAGGATGTTATCAGAGGCACCTGAAAAAATGCAACATTGATGGTGAACTCCAGTACTTCAAAAAATTTGTGTAACAGATCCTCGTGGTTTATAAATCAACATAATTCCACTGTCTTCCGCTACCCGAACAGATGATTCAGGAACAAGTAATGCGAAGTTAGCATTTGAGGTTTGGGTTTGGGCTTTTTTTCCCAGTTTATGAAATATAAAGAGAAGAAATGTGCATTTGTGGCTCATTTTTCCTACAGAATGATTTTTTTCTTCTTTTCTCTATGATTTTCATGTAGCTTTTAATCATAGTCTGAAAATTATTCTAGGCACTATAAATTCTTTAAGACCTGCCTGCCAAAGCTGTTTCAAAACTTATAATGACATGAGATGAGAATGAACTAGAGTGCCTTCTCCCTTTTATTTACACTTTTAATATGTGCTTTCAGCTACAGCTGATAACCCGTATGATAGAAGTGGATGCTGTAGCACATGAGTATCACCAGCCTGGTTCTGCTGAAGGAATGTGTGCCATGTGCTGGAACATGAACTGATATGACTCATCTCTCTGTTACCATGGGTGATTTGGTTATCCAGAAGATGCTTGCTGCTCTTGGCCCATTGACAAGGAGCTGGATGTGGGAAAGTCAAGGTTACAAAGCCCCTCTTTAGCTATGACAGCTGAAAACTGGCCCGTAGGAGTCAAAGGGTAATATCCTATAGAATTTATGAGTCTAGGTGATAATTCAATGTTTGTAGATTAATTTGGGATTTCAAAGCATTGTAATTTCCCATGGTATCCACAGGAAGCCTAGTAGCCCTTGCACAGTGCAGATCCTCTCCCAGGTGGTAATCCTTGTTTCTGCTCACTATTCCAGGTTCTCCTCTGAGATCTGAAATCAGCCTTTCGAATGTCTCAGAGGTCAAAAATCACAGTCCCAAAAGGATCGTCTTGCAAGTATATTTCACTTGCTGCACTTCTCTTTCCTGGCTTGGCAGTTATCTTCTTTGCATTGTGTTTTCCCTTTCTCATTGCTGAGGAGATGATGCAGTCTCCTCGGCCCTTCAACAGAATTTGCTAGTACCGCATTTTACACCATGTTGGTTGGAAGTAGTTTCTGTAGTCCTGACTGCCCCAGCAATATGCTTTTGCTGTGTGTCTATGGTGTCACATTAAGGTTTTTCTGATAACAGATGAAAGATTATTTTTCTCTTCGGAGCTGACTGTCTCATTCAAGGAAATCTTTCTCCTCCTTGACTTTGCTTTCACCCTTGGATTTAATAAAGTTGGGGAAAACTGGGTTGATCAGCTGGAGAAAAGACTTGGAGCAGGGACTACTTTGAATGAGAATGACCCTTAAAAACTTCGTGAGCTATAAAAAATTCTACAAATTCTACAAGAAATTTCTACCATTTAGAGGTCATAAGGGGCACAGTACATGTTTTATAGCTGATAGAGTATCTAACTGAATTTACTTTTTTTTATCTCTCCAAGACAAGCAAATCTGAGAGGGGGCTGACTTTGCAGTAACAGCAGCTAAGTCTTCTTTATATTGGTATTTTTATAACAAATTTCTATCAATGTGTTTTAAAGGATGCAACTTTTTGAAATGACCCTGGAGAGTTGCAGGGTGACTTTATGATACTGAATTGTGAACTGGCACATAGAATTCAGTATACTAAGTACAAAAGACATGCATATAGGACAGATGGAGAAAGAGGGCAGATGGAGAAAGAGGACGTTATTTAGACACACACACACACACACACACACACACACACACACACACACACACACACACACATATTTACATATACACACACATCATAAGAAGTCCTGAAAATGTCAGCCCAACAATTGGATGTGGCCAGAAGGGCAAAAAGAGCACTTGTAATTCTTATTGGAAATGTAAGGAACAAGCCAGAAAATTTCATTAGTATGTGACACAAATCTCTAACATATCCATTTTTGGACACTGTGGGCAGTTTTGGTCACTGCACCTCTAGAAGATCAAGTAGGACAAGAAATGTCACAGGGAAGGGAAGTAATGCCGAAAAATTGGTCTCAAATACATGGAAAGACTAAAGAGAGGCCTGTGGTTTGGTGGAAGGAGACCTGAGAAAATTTTAAGAGAAATGTAAAATATCTATGGAATGATTATTCAATTTTTCCTCACAAAGGAAAAATTAATCGACACCTGTTGAAGTTAGCAGGGTATATATTGAGAGAGATAACTGGAGATACTTCACTTCAGGAGTAAGACAGAGCAAGAACTAATTGCCATGGGATGTAGTGGATACCAACAGTACCAGTGGAGTCGCAAAAAGATCTATAAAATTTTTTGGAGAAAGGATTTGTCTGTTGATATTAAATCCAGACGTGTGGATCCTGTTTACTTCTGTGTAGCTAACAGACTGATGATGGGAAGATATACCAGCATACATCAAATTCTACATGTTGCAGCATCTGCTGCTGGACACTTTTGGAAAAGGGCCTCTGAGACAGACATTTTGGCATCTTTTATATGTCATGACCTTGAAGATTAGTTTTGAAGTGGCTGACAGTTTATACTGAATCTGATTTTGAGATTGCAGACTGGGGCAACGGGCACAAACTAGAACATCTGAATATAAAGAAAAACTTCTTTGCTTTGAAGGTGGCAGAGTATTGGAACAGGCTGCTCGGAGAGGTTGTGGAGTCTCTTTCTCTGGAGATATTCAAGACCCACCTGGATGTGTTCCTGTCCAACCTGCTCTAGGTGAGCCTGCTTTAGCAGAGGAATTGGACTAGATGATCTCCAGAGGTCCTTTCCAGCCCCTAAAATTCTGTGATTATGTGAATGGTGGTCACTTTGTGACTACAAAGCAGGAAGCAACTCCCTTCCTGGCAGTGCAGTGAAGAGCTCTGACTTATGTATGAAGGCACAAGAGAGGAAGACAATTCATTCTGGCCGCTGTGTAGTTGTAGAGCATTGCAGGCAAAGAGCTCTGGCTGGAGGGCTGTCACTGAGAGATGACTGCACAGTCGCACCTACAAAACATTGGCATTGTGTTTTAAATCTAGAAGTCTATTGGATTTTATTTGTTGCTCTGTTTTCATTTTGGAGCATAATGGCTTTATGGAAGATGTTTCATTTTCTAGCAACTCTTTTTCCTGTGTTAAAGAAGAAGTTATTTTTTTGACATGTATCTTTTCATGTCCACTTTCCTATGCTCAACCCCTGAAGAAATCTTCCTGGAGGCTAGAATCCTGCTCTGGAGAACATTGTGAGTGTCTCAATATTTGTCTTAGAGTGGCGTTTGAAGCGCTCTTGATGGTAATTTTAGACAGAGTATTTTGGAATGGCTTTGTTCAGTCTAGTAATTCATGTGAGCTCCAAGCTTATAAAGACACGTTAACATATGTGGCATGACTGGTTAGTAATATTTGCTATGAGGCTTTGCAGCAGAAATTTAACTGTAATTTGAGACAGTACTTGAGTAAATTAAATAAAAGTATTCCCCTTACTGAAGACTGTGTCCTAATGCTGCCAAATAGTTGTGTTGCTGCTTGTTTTCGTTGACCTTTTAACATCCAGACGCAACGTCATCCATCAAGGAACAAGGAACGTACATCCTACTTAGAGCATGCCACGCTGAGACTGCATTTTGCAGAGCATTGACTCTGACAGACTTGAGGGTTATGGTAGATAATCAACAAAGCATGAACTTAGAATGTGAGAGTGGACGGAAGGGAGTTTGTTCCTTGAACGGGTAATCAGAATGACAGAGAATAGGAAGAAGGAAGCTGAACAGATCTTGTCTATGGCATTAGTCAGGGCATTTGCAAGGTCCTCTGTCCAATCTTTTTAAAAACTAAGTAGACAACAGGAGATTAACACAGTGGATAGTAGTGTTTTGGAAAAGCTTTTTCCTTGTGAGAGATTTTTGTATGCTGATGGCTACATCATTGTTAAAGGGATGAGATTACTTAGTTTGGATACTGTTGTTTCAGACCATCTCCCATGGCCTGTGAGCAGTGTTCATTTGGGCCGAAGACCATTTGCAGACCACCTATGCACTGTCATCCAGATGCAGGCAGACAAGTCGTCTAGCAGCCACAGCTTTCTTGCAATTCTTCCCTTTATGTGGGGACGGAAGGTGGTACTTCTGGCACACTTGTATATTTTGAGTACTTAATAAAACCAATACATTCAGGAGTCACTCTGCATTGCTGGTTATATGTCCTGTGCATTCAGCCAGATGTTGTAGTGTACTACAAGCAGTAAGATGTTGCCTGTGCAGCTTGATGCAGCAGCAAATCTCAACCCACGAGATCTAAAAGCATGGAAGGGAGGGCTCTTTAATATAGCAGATAAGAGATTCAGTCAGAGGCTGAGGCTAGATTAGAAATTACTGTGATTATCTAGAGAACAATGCACATAGGGATGCTGTGTATTTTGTATTACTTGATGTTTTCAAGGCTAGATATCTTTCCACAGAGCAATACTCTAACCCAATCACGAGGCTCTTTACTGTTTAATGACATTTAATGACATTAAGAGTTGTTTAATGACATTCTACAGTCCGTGTTTTTGCACAAAGTCAGGCTGGATGATTACAGTAGTTCTTAAAATCTGGAACTCTAATGAGGTGCTTTGTCCTCACAGTCAATTATTTTACTTATTCATGCACTAGAACAAAATAAGCTACCCTTGAGACACTTCAAAGGAAATTGTAGCCTTTCTCTGCTATCGAATACTGATACGCAGCGTGCAAAATTTGAGCCATGTCTTTCCATGTGTGTTGTATGACCATGCCAATAGAAACAGCCGAAAGTAAAAACATTCTGTTCTGCTGGCATTTATTTGATGTGAATTGTTCGAGGCCAGGCTTTTCTTCTGATTGGCAGCAGCAGCAATGACTGACTTCTTTATCCAAAGAAATACTAAAGGTTCATGCTTAATTGCATTCTGTTTACATTAGAGTACCTTCAGTGAAGACCCTCAACTGAGTTCAGCAGAATTACCCTTGTGCAAAACGGGCATCCACATTGACATAATGCACCTTGTATTTTTAAATTATTTTTATACACAGCTAAATACACTACTTTGCTTTTATTCCAGAAGAAAGCTGGCAATTGCCTTAAGTGTAGTTTAAGGGCTACTGCTCTGATGGAAAGATCTGTTTTGCAGTAGAGCTCATCCTTGTACTCGTCATTTTGCATGAAGAAGTCTAAGCAATGCTACTTACAGAGGATCCATTTGGGGTCCAATATCAGACTTAGCTGCTCTTTGACACAAATGTTTTGACATTAACTTCTGCTCTGAATCACTATTGATTCAGAGTTATCTAGAGACAGAAGCCAAATAAGTGCCTCAGAGACACAGCTAAAGGAAAGGAGGTTTAGGCATTGTAATGACACCTCTCTGCTACTTTCCTGCCTGAGCAGAAAATGGAAAATCCTTATTCTTTCATGCACTATTCTTCTGTCCTACCCCTGCCCCCATTAGCTACTCTTCCCCTCCAGCCCATTATCCACAAATGACCAAAGACTCATCCTTCTTTTTGCTTGTTGTAACAAAGCACTATTACCTCCCTGTCTTATCTTGAATGTTGGTGGTGTCATGTTGACTTCCTACCCTTGTATTAGAACAGAATCTAGAATTGCTCTCCAGAGTAAAAACTGTGGAATTGATACATGCCCCATCAGAACTTATATATGTAAACACATGATGAAGGTTCTCCTTGGTATTTGGTGAAGATTTTGCTTTGTGTATGTTCAGACTGGGGGATAAAGTACAGGAAATAATTTCAAAAGGAATAGGAAATTAGATTTAAGATGAAAGACTTGTTGTTTTAAATTCCTAACTTCTCCAGAAAAGATTGTGAATAAAACAAGTTAGACATAAATGTCACAGGAACAACTTTAATACTTTTAGTCTATGTGAGTATGTATACATCTGATTTATAGAGGATTTTTTTTAAAACCCGCTGGTATATTTGAAATTCAGCATGTTTCAAACAGATTTTGATGTTACAGAATTTTAAAAAGTACTTTATTATTGTTTAATTTTTTTTCTTTTTTAGTTAACCAAGAATAATATCTGTTTTACAAAATTTTAAACCAGAAATTACTTTTTTCATGCATAACTATATCACTGGAAACAAATTCATGGTTTCATTAAAATGCTATATAAAGTTGCTAAAGTAAAATATATCAAGCAGATCAAGGAGATAACAACAGTATATTTTGGTGACCTGGTCCACACATTTTATTTGATGCTTTTTGGAACCTCTTCTTACACATTCTGCTATATGGCAGTGGTCAGAGTTTGCTTTGGACCGTAACACCAGGCTGTTGTGTAGACTTGTGTGAAAAGTCTTTCATAGACTATTGAAAGAGCACACAGATGCCCTTCCTGTTCTTGCCCTTACAATTTTAGGTTGCCTCTGCCCTTAACTAGATCTGGAGAGTGAGATCATCTTTTGAAAATAGAGAATTACAGTCCTCTCTTTTTTTTAAAGAAAATTGCTGTGGGAATATAACACAAGCCATTGTTTCACAACTTGAACATGCAGAATGTAGCGTTTGTAACTGATTTTGTAGTAGATGTTACAAAACATCTTTAACTTATGTGGTGGGGGCTGTCACCCGTCCCCATCCCCACACACACCCTGCCCGTCTTCTTGACCTAACAAATTGCCCTATTGGGAAAATTTTACAACAGCTGGATAGATCATTAATCAATGGTAAATTAAGAAAATTACCTGTGACTGGTTATCAGCTGGATTTTGCAGTATGTTGAAAAAGTTACATGAGCTACCATACACTGTAACATAAGGTAGTGTAACACAGACATCCCCAATTAGGGATCTCCTGGGGGGAAGAAGGGAATGGAGAAGAGAGATTGATGGCACCATGTTTCGCTGAATGTCATCTGAGAGGAGTCTATATGGTAGCAGTTCAATTTATGGCTATATAGCTGCAAATATAATTCCCATGCTAGCACCTGAATAGCTGTACCATGCTGACGTCATAATCTTGTGCTGGTGGGAAGAATTTAGCATTTTTCCCAGCCTCACAAAACATAGTATGAGATGATATGTCTCTCATCAGTTTTTATAAAACGTAAGTGCACAGCTCTCTCCATTAAACCTATAATGACAGCTTCCTGCTGACTCAAAGTACCTGAAATATGTTGTCCAGAAATTTCCTAGAAATTACTGTACTGGTGCCTACATTAGAATTGCAGTAAATACTGTACAATACCTTCAGTTTATAATTTTTCCTTTAAGTTTTAAATGTGGATTGCCTAATTTTACAAGAGCTTGTTTCTTTTCGATAACTGTAATGCTTGTATATCAACTTTTAGCCAGGTTTCCTCAGGAACTGAGGTTTCTGTGGTAATGTGTTGTCTCTCTCCAGTTGTGTATCAGTTCCTTTTGCCTTGGTAACTCTGCAACATGCTGGACAAATTTAACTGAGTTTGAAGGAAATGATGGACATTTTAACATGAAATATGTCCCAATGGGTTTTTTAAAAATCAGTAACCGGAGAGAGGAAAGAGACCTAAATTAGTGCCTCAGAGAAAAAAGCAGGCATAACTCAGCTGTTTGACCATCTCTTTGGTAGCAGTCAGCCAGACTTCATGCATATAGAAGATAACTGGCTATGGCACATGGCAACATGAAGGAATAGGGTGACTAAGGTTATTACGTTGGTAAGGCAGAAGAGGACAAGAATCTGTAGCAAACCCAACTTTTATTAGTTTTGGTGTTCACTGAAGAATAGGCTGGCTTTATTTAGTGTTGTGTACTTCCACCTGCCAGACTGTGACTGCGTGTGTAACTTAAATTCACCCCACATTGGAAATTTCTGCAATTTTCATTTTAGAACTAATTGATATAATAATCAGCACTGGATTTCATGGATAGAAACTTTTCTCCTTTTGTCATCTCAAGACTCCTTTAAAAAAAACCAGACAAAATAAGGCCTTACTAAGATGGTGCATCAATGGACTGGGGAGCTCTTCACCACTTCACATCATGGATTGGAGATCCAAGTGACTCTGTAAAGGATATAGACTTTGGGTTTCTGGCTTTCAACCTGGTTTTGATCTCCAGATCCCTGAAAATTTTGCCAGTGGAGAGGTAGTGAAGAATTTATGCTTACGAATGATAGGTTTGTTTTTATCACTTAACTTTGTAAGGCCTTTTAGAAGTGGTCTCTTGATCTCCAGAAGTCCGTGGACAGAAATCTGTGCTTATGTCAGCAGCCAGTGTTAGGGCACAGCAGAGTTACTGGATGAGGTGGTATGGGCATTGTTACCTGGGAGATCTGAGGAGGACTTGAGTCGTCCTTACTACCTCTTGCATTTATTTTTCTTCTCTTTCTTCAGATCCCTTGTTCCTGTAATCCTTGAACAGCCCATCCCTTCCTGTTGTCTATTGATGTCCAAACAGCATTTGAAGAAATATCAGAAATTTCACCAACAGACAAGGCTTGGGGTGCAGGAAAAGGAGTTGGAGCAAGACCACTGGAGGAAATGGGTCTCAAGAAAAAATAGACATAGTCAGATCCTTGTTTAGGGTCAGTGGCTGATAAGGTATTTTCTCCTCGCTGAAAGCAGAGTGTTTGGAAGAGGTTTGTTCCAATGCTTCTCTGGAAGCTGTAGCCAGCAGAGGTGCATGGAGGTGACTCGCAGCACAGCAGAGCCCGAGGGCAGGCAGGACACTGTGGGCAGCATGGCTGCAGAGCAGCACTGGCAGGAGAGCCTCTGCTGCATGCCTTGCAAGTGCAGCCTACCCTCCTCTGCTATCTAGATGGGGCAGTCAGCAGCTGAACAGGCAAAAATGAGGCCCACAGAGTGACTGCGCTGATGGCAGTAGTGCTATTTTGGGCTTGTGTCAGTCAGCAACCTGTTGTGACCTCCCTGGCTGGGATCTGGGGCAGGGCAGGGTCTGGTTTTGTGACTGGCAGATGGGCATGCCTGGGAAGAAAAGGCAGAGGACTCAGATATCCCTCATGCATGTCTCCTCTGGGAAACTGGAGTGCAGCCTGCAAGCTGACATCTTTCAGTTTGGTCCTGGATGAAGTGCACAAGTTTGAATAAATAAATCCCATTCCCTGAGGAAAATCTCAAATCTTTGTGTAGAGCTTTGTGATAGCAGTGAAAGCTATTGAAAGGAAAAATAATGCTGCATAATTTTCTTGTTCATCAAAGTTTGATAAACTCCTTTACGTACAGTTATTGCCTTTATACAAAATAAACACCTCTGACAATGAAAACAGTTTGCTGCAGACTATTCTACTTTCTTTGGTGGTTCCTTAGCAACTACAGTTGTGAATTAGTTGCCAAGCAGCCTGGTTCAATGTTTTGCAATGAAGGAAACAGGGGGGAAAAAAGAATAGAAAAAGTCAAAGAGAAAGGTGCAAGACTGGATTGTGAAGTTAAGTGCAGGCCAGCAAGCAAATACTTGGTTGTCTTGTGAGGTCAACGACCATTAGTTTTTCTCAGCTTTTCTTAAAATACACGTATTTGTGATTGAAAACTTCACTGTGATCTCCTGTCAGTGGTTGCAGGTTTGTGCTGGCTGGCATAGAGTGCTGTTGGGCTCTGAGTTTCACCTGTATAGGCAGGGGTGACAATCTGAGGCGGAGAGAGCTGGGACACAGAGCACCCCGCTGTGATGCTGACCCAGGCAGAACACACTGGAGGTGCCACCAGAGATTACTGATGTTTCCTCTATTCACTGATGATGGGCAGCATATTCAACGTTAACACTAACAAAAAATGGGATGGAGGCAATGCCTTTATCTATGGTGAAAATGTTTTGTCTATATCCTCCTCTCCTGCTTACTGGAACACAGATTATTTTTCAGGCAGGTGAGGGAATGAGATGATGCAGAGCTTAGTTCCTGGAGGTATCATGGGGATCAAGATCTACGGAGTTAAACTGGGGGAGTTTACAAAAAGAAAGGGTGTATAAAAGGAAAAAAGTTGCCTTGAGGACATGCCAGGTGGCTTCAGGGTGGGTGATGAGAGCTTTTCCTGCCTGCAAGGGGCTGCAGCAGGAGCTGGCTGGCAGGGTGGGCAGTGTCTTTAACCATACTGGGCCCTGAGGGGTAGCTCAGACGTGATGGCTGTAGCCGAGAACCTGGGCCACTGATGGAAGATGGAAGTAGGACAGCTACTGGGGACTTAGTAATCTGTCTTCATCTGCTGGGGCCAGCCGTATGGCCACACTGATACCATATGTCTGTGGTCTGGGTCTTAACATAAATTGGTTTATGTCAATGTCTTCCTCAGGGCATTAGACTAAGGTCTCCAGATGGTGGAGTGCCCTCGGTACAGAAACCATATGGTAGTGTATAGGAAAGGTTCAGAAGGAGAGAATAAATACATTGTGCTGTTCGTATCTTGTAACAAAAGGGTCAATTACTTTTGTGTCAGCATTAGTTGATGGCACAAATGACAAAAAATCATGGGTGGGCATAATTAAAGATGGCAAATCATAGGTACAGCACACATAGACTACAAAAATTGGGCTGCATCACAAGACTTAAACTAGATGTGAATTTTAAAGGTTTTAAATCCAGAGGATTTAACAAGTCAAAGGTTTTAAAAGTTCGTCAAGAGAGGGAACAGCACCCAGAAATTGTGGTGTGAACAGTATTATTGCAATGTACAGAGCTTTGAGCATTGGCAGATCTTGGAGACCGAGGTGTTAGACCCGAAGCAGGGTACAGCTATGTCTCTGTCGTTGCACAAAGGAAGACGAGAGGGAGTGTGGGTCTGTCTGTTGGAATTGTGAGGCCACAGGAAGCAGGGTAGGAATTGCCTCAGAAACTGTCAGCCCACTACTGTATTTTTTCTTTTCCTAAGCTCCAAGATGTTGAATAGGGTGTTCTAAAATTCAGTCTACAAAATGTGTTTTTGTTTTACCTCCCCACAAAAAAAGGCATTTTTTTGTCTGACTTCACCAGAGCTGCATCCTTTCCGCTGCTGCTGCTTTTTAATGATCATTTAAAAATGATTAACAATGCCTGGAGCCATGACAGCCTGACTTCCTGTGTTGAACCTCTGCATGTCTGGATTTGCAGGAGGGAGTTCCCCATGAGAGAGTTTCCTATAAAACAAGGACACTTGGGTCATTGTTTAGAGAAGCTGACTGCATGGAAGAGATATAAGTCACGGACTAGGACAGATGCTCTGGAGGAGAGGTTTTTACTTGTTTAGGGTTTCTTTTTTTAGCACCGGAAACACATTTATTTGTAATTTCTAAAGTTATATCAGAGCAACAGAGTAACTGGCCATCACTGGCTGCACAAATCTAATCTTCAGTTCCACCTTCTTGGAAAAAAAAAAAGCGATGGTAAGCTTTCTTTAAAATCAGGTAGGATTACTGGAAGATTTCATGCAGGGAGAGGCATGACAAAAGCTCATTTATACCATGGGGAAGTGGAGACTTCATCGGGTTTAGTTTTTGAAACAGAGTCCTCAGTATGAGGTTAACTACTGTCTCAGAAACAAAAATGTCAGTGTTTACTGCCTGGCCCTACAATTAGAGAGACCCTTTTTCGACTGATTGCAGAGACCTGCTGTGCTCTGAATCTCTTGTGGTCCCTGGTCATGTCAGGATTTCTTAAACGCTTATTTCAAGGAGTATGTTAAGGTTTGGTCATTTAGGCTTGTTTCTAAATAAATTTGCTCATCTTGAAAAAGAATGTCGTTATTTTGAATGGAAAAATGTTTAAATGTACAGACAGGAAAGAGGAGGAAATGTAGTCACTGCACATTTTTGGCCATTTCTAACTCTCCTCTTTAGCTCACATTTGCTGATGAACATGCTGATGGAAACAGCTCATACTGAACAGCAGAAGTGGTACCAACATGCTGGATTTCAGTCGCCCACGTGTTACGTATCCAGTGCCTTTTGAGACCCATGAGGCTGTATCTCATCTGGCTGGCTTGTACCACACCAGAAGAATGTGGGTCTCCTTAGATTTCCCGTATCATCTCCACCAAGAACATAGAATTATACAATGGTTTAGATTGGTAAAGATCCTTGAGATCCTCAGGTCCGACCATAAACCTAACACTGTCAAGTCCAGCAGTAAACCGTGTCCCTCAGCACCACATCTCTAAGTGTTTTAAATACTTCTAGGAATGGTGACTCCTCCACTTCCCTGGGCAACATGTTCCAATGCTTCACAACCCTTTCAGTGAGAAATCTTTCCTAATATCCAATCTAAACCTACCCTGGCACAACTTGAAGCCATTTCCCTCATGTTACTTAGGAGAAGAGACCACCTTTCTACAACCTCCTTTCAGGCAGTTGTAGAGAGCGATAAGGTCTCCCCTCAGACTCCTTTTCTCCAAGCTAAACAACCTCAGTTCTCTCAGCTGCTCCTCATAAGACTTGTGCTCTACAACCTTTACCAGTTTCATTGCCGTTCTGTGGGTGCACTTCAGCACCTCAGTGCCCCAAATGGGCATAGTAGTGAAGGGATCAAAATAGATCACAGTATTCAAGGCGCAGCCTCACAGGTGCTGAGTACAAAGGGACCATCACTTCATCCAGGTTATATCTTAGATATTTCAAGCAGCCTTAGATACTTTTAGGCAACTGAATCATCATCACTTTTCTAAAGTTCAGCCCTGAGCTTGCCTTGAGGCCCACCAAATATTGATGCATGTCTTGTTTATCATGTGTGAGCCACCTACATTTCACTGTGATGGGAAGGGTGGGTATTAGCCATTTCAGGGCTTTAGTAAGGGATCTCAGCACAAAATAAATTTGAAAATCAGACCACAGATTTTATTTAGGTGCTTACACCCATCGGTCTGAAATCCATATTCAAGGCTCACAATGTCAGATTTTAATATGCAAAAAAAATCTTGACGTGAAATCCTTTCATTTCTTTTATCTCAAGCAGCTGTCCCATCATTTCATCATCTTAATAGGACCTATTATTAACCTATTATACAAGCAGCATCAAATTTTAGATGCTGGTTGAATTTAGAACTTAAGGTGCCCAAGTTGTTCCTCTGAAATCAAAGAGAGGAAATGAAAAACTATCTTCAATTGGTGTAACCGCCATTTTAAAGCAGCCAATTTGGCAGAAACAGATCTCCCAGTAGGTTTCAGTGGAATATTTTTACAGTTGAGACAGAGCATACCAGTGAAAAGTGTGAATTGGTCACAGCTTTTATAGCCTTCAAGGTTGAATCGAAGCTCCACCACATACATCTTTTGGCTACGTACCTCATTCCCTGCTGGGCTTAAGCTCATCTACCAGATTAGAAATGCCAATGGGTTTCTTCATTGGTGAGTGTTTCTCACCAAGCAGGGAATTGTCATCACGATAAATAATAGTTACTGAAAAGCTACCTTTCAGCAAGGACTATTGTAGCTAACAAAATCTATAAATGTGAAAGTCTTGAAAATTCCATTACATTTTCCCTGCTGATACCAACAGCTGAAACTTCTGACTTTGGCTCATTGATGATAAGGATATTGTTCTATATCATTTTTTCTGAAGCGTTTCATATTTAGATAACCACAGCTGAGGCTAACCTGCATGGCTTACAGCCAGCACAACTGAGGGGATCTGGCCAAAAAGGAAATGTTCCCATTCTTGTTTGCACCTGGTAAATGAATTCCCAGCAGATAAATAGTAGAAGTTGAGCTGTTTGGGAATTTCCCTATAAAAGGTTTATTTGGGTTTTTTTTTAATAAAAAATATTTTATTTAGGCCGAAACTTTTTGTGAGGTTACATTCCTCTGTTGATAGGCAAGTTTTCTTTAAGAGAAATGCATTTTTCTCATGTCCACATGGCACATGAACCTCCTTCTCCAACAACCCATACAAGTGGCTTGATTAAGGGGTATAATGTATTTTGTGGTGGTATTCTTGCTATAGCCCCTGCTAGAGGTGTTCCATTTTGTATAAATACTATTCTCCTCGACTGGGGACTTGATCTCTTTCAATCCATTTGACAGCTGTTAAATAATTTTCCCTGGTCCAGTGAACACCATCTCCTTTTTAAAAAAAAAAACACCCACAAACTACTTTCAATGCTCTTGGCTTCTTTCCAAGGAAGCAGGAAAATTGGACTTCTTCACAGTGTTTATTTGCTGACTCTGTGACACAGGACTGGGAACCATTTCACAAGCATTCAAAATTTCTGTAAAGCATTAAGCTGATGGCTGAGATATCCCAATGACACGCCTTTCAGTGATGCACAGCAGGAACCCACAGCACACATATAGGACTTCTCTGAGAAGCTAATGAGGTGAAGAAGCTATCTGTGGTGTGGTTTATCTTACCAGCTGGTCAGAGTAAGTCCTAGACCATACGGTAAGCATGGAAGAAAACATAAAGTCAGCCCTGATGAGGTACAGGGGCTGTCTAAGTTCATAGAGTGGGTCCAAAGAGAAGAGGATTAAAGTGAAGGCCCATTACTTCCAGGCAGACAGCTGGGACTACCATTCCCTAGGAGATGAGGGGGGGAGGTGACATTGTCCTGCAGAGAGCAGGTCACAGATTTCATGTGGAACTGATCCTCACCTGCTTTTAAGCAGAATTGCAGACCTTCAGCAAAGCTACCACACTCCAACGGTTACTGGGAGTCCTTTGGTCCTGCAGCCAGGACACTGGCTTAAAAACTCAACTATCTGCGTCCTGTTCCAGCTCATTGCTGTCTAGACGTATGTCTGAAATCAACCAACAGTACGTCTTTTGAGTATTGAATTTTGCCAAACAGGCTTTTCTCAGAATTTTCCCAACTTTCCTTACAGAAAATGCAGAAAGATGTGAAAAGCGAAGAGTTAGCAGAAAGCACCAAAACCTTTCTACTTCCAAGGCTGACTGACAATTTCTGTAGATTTGGATTGAATATTAACTTTTCCTTTTAAGGATTTACCAAAATCAGTTAAGAAGAAAAATCAATACTGCTTTTGATATAAAATGTTGTTTTGCTTCTGGGCAGAACAGCTGTCACACATGCTTTCAGAGCAGGAAAAAGGATTACACTTATAGGAGGATATTGTGCAGTGTAGCATATTGTCCTTATCCAACAAATGAAGGTTTTCCCATGGGATATGTAACTGATTCTCACTGGCACCATCACTTCTGCTTATACATCTGTTCTGCTTTTAATTGCAGTATAACTCAACCATCCTGGACAGATCTTCCTTTCAGATATGTATTTCCTCTAAACCTATCAAGTCACAGGCATGACAACATCTGAACCAATGCCAATGCCTATTAATTAGAGACCTGCTTCTTCCCTGCCAAAGGTCATCACACTGGTAGCTGTAGACAAGCCAGCCACTTCCCGTGGTGGCTGCCTCTGGCACTGAGACTCATGGACTGGGCTCCTCTGCGATCACTGACAGCAGCCAGTCAGACAAGAAAGTGCTGGCTTCATTCTATCCACTTAATTAGGGACTTTGGACTTTCACTAGGAGCCTTCAGACCAGCACCAGACAGGACACAGTTTTCAAATCTGCTTTTTTAAAGAATACTTAAATCTTACACTAGTCCAATTTAGTGTTGAGATGGCGGTGCCTGAGATCTGGAATCTAAGCTTGGTTTAGGTAGCAATGGGTGAAGTATGAACAGAACTTGTTCCTGGCAGGGTTTAAAAATCTCACCATCTACTCTGCTGGGCACCAGAGTACATTTAAAGACCTGATCCTTGTTCATCTGATTTTATGCTATTGCCAGAGAGTCCAGAGACACTTTAAAGAATGAGGCAACAGTAAATACCTGACTTCAGAGAGCTGGGTTTCTGGAGGAGACACTGTGTAAATATAAGTAGAGTCATGGTACTGACTGTCAGAAGCAATAGTATGGGTTGGGTATTCGTATTTCTTTATGCAGACACTTGCTATTGAAAACAAATCTGTGACCTATTTGCAGAGAATCTGAAGTAGGCATATATAGGCTTTTAAAATTTCTTGATGCTCTGCAGAGGAAACAAAGAAAAAAGGTATTTACATATTAATTTAATGGAATGGAGTATGTAGCGTATGTAGTGTATGTAGCATATGTAGCATTGAATATGTAGTGAGAATTAAAATAAACTCCTATGGAATGTGAATAATCACAACTAAAAATTAAGGCTTGAAATGAGTATGTTAACAGTTGTTAGAGTACTGCTTCTACTGACAAATGCAGTACCCAGTTAAAGATTTTCTCTTCTGTGGAAAAGTATACACTGCAAATGAGCAATGGATGATTTCCCCTGGCTAAGTGTGAAATTTTCTTTTTCTAAAGTGTGAAACTCATACCTGTCAATGAAAATTAATCTTAGTTTGCCTAGTTTCAGATGTGCACAGTGTACAAGTCTCCATCTCAATTAGCCACCCTGGATTCTCTTTACATTCAGCAGAATGCAATAAATGTCTGTCCCAGGATAGCAGGAAGCAGCCTTCTTGCCTCTTACCAAACATTACACATTAGAGGGTGTCTCATCAAAACCTAAACTGAGAACTGGCACCATCTGCCAAGTGTTGGCTGTATCATGACAAGACAAAAGGTATGTCCACATGCATGCAGGCAGGCAAACACATGTTCTCATTCCACTTACAGGCAGGGTTGGGATGCGGATGTCAGACCATTCACACAGCTGCTTACCATACTCTGCAGACATACCCCAACAGTCATCTGGTTTAGTAACAGGGGAATTCTCTCAGCACTGGCTGCAGTGTTGCTTCTATGACTGTGAAAAAGGACAATACGGCTGTAAATAAGGGACTTCAAATGTCAGGGCTGTTTCTTCGGTATGTTTTCAGAGCAACAAAACATACAGACTTCATTAAAGGATTAAAATTGAAGTATTAAATGCCACCATAAATCTTGGCAATTCTGTTCAGAGGAACAATCTCCCTTTGCCTTGCATGACGAACAAGGTACAGAACACTCTGTGAAAAGGACATGGAGCAAGCTGCTCAGTGAGATGAGTCAACAAGTTAATAAATTCTTTGAAACAAGAGAAGATCATGTAAATGATAAGTGACCAGCAAGTAGTGGGAGGGAAAGGTAGCTCAAGGTCTGGTCTACATTTGGTTAACTTGTACGAAATACTCAGATCTAAGCACAAAAAGAGTATGTTGCCTTTGCAAAAGCATATCCCTCTTGTTTGACAATTAAAAATTGCAAGAAAGAATGATGCATTCACCATTTTTAATCAGTCTTTAGAATGCTGTCCTTACATCCTTTTGTTTATAGCTCTCTTTTGTAACAGGAGGTAATAAATATTTTAGAAAGCACTGGTTTTTACATGTTGACAATGAATATAGTGCTTTTAAAAGTGAGGAATTTAGAACAATGAATAATAACTCATCCCAGCATGAGTGAGCAATAAAGCTGCCAGTACTGTGACTTGCATGTATATCTCTACAGAAACTCAATAATATAAATTGTACTAACATTCTTCAAGGTATTTTGGGTGCAGAATTGCACAGTCTTATTTCAAACATTTCTTTCTGGCTTAATACTTAAGCAATTTAATATTAATATACTGCAAGTCTGAAAAAGCAATATATGTCATATTGAGGTCCTTGAGAATTTTGTCATTACTTTCTGTGGATGCAGAATTTCATGTTTGCTGAATCCTAATTGACCTGGTTTAATGGGCTTAGGCTAGAAGTTAAGAGGTTTTAGCTAGCAAAAACGCAATGGCCTTTAACAACCTTTCAAGGGAACTGTTAGAGGTTGAAAAAGCCAATGTTTTTAAAGTAGAATTTAAGTTTATAAATAAGATTTGAAATGGTTCCTTCATATGTTCCAAATTCCACATCTAAACAATCTGTCTGAGTGCCCAGTACCTTTATGAACAGCAAGCTGAAGGAAAATCAGGGAAAACCAATAAGCATTTGAAGTTTCAGTGACATGATTTATAGGAGCTGCTGTTGAGATGGTCTGCTCAGTGAAGTTAAATTTCTGCTTCTTGTTCTGTCAGTTCATCCATTTGAAAGGCACTATTCTATCTCTCATTAGATTACCCAGACTGCTTGTGCTCAAGGCTTATCTGTAATGAACTAATGCATTAGGTTATAAACTGCTAAGACACGTGTTAACAAGATGTTGCCCTCAGCATGGACAAGAATGGTTGCATTCAAACGTTATCTGAGCAGGCTTAATTCCACAGTCCTTTAGATTTTACATCTGTGAAGTACTGGTGTTTATGTATGTCCTCAAGGAGAAAATGTTTTCAGCCGCAGAGGAAATTGATTTATTATTAATAGGTGCATTCTGTGTTTGCTGCTGTCTTTGTGTCTGCTAGATAATCTGAGAGGCTGAATATCTGTTTAGTAGTGAGGGAAGAGCTGTAGATGTTGTTACCTGGTCTTTAGTAAGGCCTTTGACACTGTTTCTCATAACATTCTTCTGCAGAACTGACTGCCTACAGCCTGGACAGGTGTACATTTCACTGGATCAAAATCTGGCTGGATGGCCGGGCACAGAGTGAATGGAGTTAAATCCAGCTGGCAGCCGGTCACCAGTGGTGGCCCCCAGGGCTTGGTATTAGGGCCTGTCCTTCAACATCTTTATCAAATGATCCGGATGAGGGGATCGAGTGCACTCTCAGTCAGTTGCAGATGACACTAAGTTGGGAGGAAGTGTTGATCTGCCTGAGGGTCAGGAGGCTACAGAGGGATCTGGACAGGCTGGATCGATGGGCTGAGGTCAACTGTATGAAGTTCAACAAGACCAAGTGCCAGGTCCTGCACTTGGGCTGCAACAAGCCCCTGCAACGCCACAGGCTTGGGAAAGAGTGGCTGGAAAGATGCCCAGTGGAAAAGGAGCTGGTGTGCTGGTTGACAGCTGATTGAATATAGCCATCAGTGTGCCAAGAAGACCAATGGCATCCGGGCTGTATCAGAACTATTGTGGCCAGCAGGAGGAGGGAAGTGATTGTCCCCCCGTACTCTGAACTGGTGAGGCCACACCTTGAATACTGTGTCCAGTTTTGGGTCTTTCACTTCAAGAAGGACATTGAGGTGTTGGAACCTGTTCAGAGAAGGGCAATGAAACTAGTGAAGGGTTTAGAGAACTTATCTTATGAGGAGCAGCTGAGGGAACTGGGAATGTTTAGCCTGGAGAAGAGGAGGCTCAGGGGAGACCTTATTGCTCTCTACAGCTACTTGAAAGGAGGCTGTAGGGAGGTGGGGGTCGGTCTCTCCTCCCATGTTATGAATGACAGGATGAGAGGGAATGGCCTTAGGTTGCATCAGGGGAAATTTAAGTTGGATATCAGGAAAAATTTCTTTACACAGAGGGTCATTATGCATTAGAACAGGCTGCCCAGGGAGGTGGTGGATTCCCATTCCTGGAGGTGTTTAAGAGACGTGCAGATGTGGTGCTGAGGGACAGGGTTTAGGGACCCTGGCAGTGAAGGGTGAAAGGTTGGATTCGATGATCTTAAAGGTTTCTTCCAACCAGATGATTCTGTGATTGTGTGATTCTGTGATTGTAGATAGCAGCATACAAATGAGCATTGTTTTTATCTTAGCATTCCTAGAGCTAGAACTATTTTTAAGTGAAGGGAACGCTCTATTCTGCCAGATGTATGACCATGAGTGTAGTTCTACCACGTTTTGAGACAGCTTCTTGAGGGCTATGAGCCTTGGTACGACCACTGGAATGCGTACTTGTAGTACCATCCCTGCTCCTGGAAGCATGTCTTGCAAAACTCTTTCTGTATGAAGTAAATGAGATGAGCAGGTGATAGTGGTAATGAATCTCATGCTGCACATAGATATGTAGCCATTGCTTCTTTGTAATTGTGATACATCACCTACCAGGTCAGAGTTTTGCGTCTTTTAAGGCAGCTGGATAGTGCTGGTAATATGATATGCAATGATACAGCCCTTGTGAAAGAGTTGGGGGGAGTACATGCTGCCTGAGCAACTTCTCAAAGGAATGCTGATGAAGTTGCAAGGAGTATCTAAGTGATGTAACGGCTGTAAGAGAAAAGTCTCTCTTATTAGACCAGAGGCTGTAGCTTGGAAAAAAAAAAAGACATAATCTCCAGTCTCTTAAAAACTTGCAGCCATCAGAGCAGTGAAAGGCATATTTAATGAGACAAAAGAGAAAGTTATATGGCAGTGTTCTTCATTCTCTGCTTAGAAACTATTTTAATTAATAAAATCCAAGAACTTCTTCAACGTCCTAGTTCCTTGTAGACAAGCAATAATTGTTTACACATTTGTTGAACAACACTCACAAGCTTCAAAGGGAACTCATTACCAAGCTAAAATTCTTCAAATTACTTTCCTATTATCTGAATTATATTTATAATCAGTTAATAACGAAGTTTAGATCTCATCCTTTAGATCATTAGAGAAGTCTGAAGTGGATAAGCTGTGATAAAATTATTCAAATCTGGTGTGATTATCTTTTGATTATTCTTCCTCAGAACAGCTTATTCACTGACTTAATGAGTTTTTGATTTTAAAAAACCCCAGCAATTAATGATAGAAATAATTTGTCAATAAGGACTAGCTTATCTGATATTCTAATTTACAGCTGAGTATTCTGTTAGCATTCTTCAAAATGAACAAAACCCTTCTGTTTTTATGACCTTCTGTATGAATCAATGACAAAATGCTGTATTTTTAAAAGCAGCATTAGCTATGTAGTAATTTGATGCTCTCTAAAGCCAGAGTTATCTAGTGAGAAAACAAGTGTGCCGTGGGTTTTTTTGTGAGATATCTTTGAAGATGCCAGTATGTCCATTATTACATTGGTGAGTTGGACTTAAGTCTTCCTGCTTGTAAGCTAGACTTCCTTGCAGACTCTTTCTCAGTCTTCCTGGAAATCACTGATCCTCATGCTGATATGTAGGAAAATAATGAGAAATATGATTACTTAATTATGGGTTTGGGTTTTTTTGAATGAGACATGACCTGATCCAGTATATCTGTAACAGCAACAGGGTACTTCCAGAAATAATTTCTCCTTCCTATTTTCATCTTTCTAAATAATTTAAGAGCTGACTTTAGCACTGGGGCTCAGAATGAGGAAAAAGGGATTCGGCTCCTACATCATCCAGAAATTCTGTTGATATTTGATGATTCACAGAGGTTGCAGAAACAGTTTTCACATTTTGCTTTCAATGGCAAGTCTCTAGCAGAAATAAGATGTTTTTTAGTGAATGTTTTCATGATCTAGAGGAACACAATCCTTGAGAAGGGTTATGTAGCTTATCTCTATAGGCGTTGGGTGAAGGCCAGAAGGAAAGCAGGAATATTTTGTTACCCCTGCTACCTTGAATAATCGAAAGAGCTATCAATATTAATGGGAATAACCTACCAGTAAGCTTGACCTCAAGTATAGAGATGGTGGTGAAGGAGGCAGTGAGATCAACAATTCACCTGGAAAACTATTTGCAAAATATGATAATTATAAATTGTTTTGCCCTCTTATAGAACCAATGATATTTCAACAAGACATACAGGTCTCATCGAAATTACTCTTGTGATTGTCAAGCCTGTTGCAGATAAAAAAAGCGGAAGCTAGGCTCTTGTTTTGGCTTCTAAACAAGCAGTGCTGGAAGAGAAAGCAAGAACACTCCATCTTTCCTTCCCCATTCTTTCCTGGAAATCTTAGGGGCGAAGACAGGATCAGCCAGAAGAGGAATAGGGTCGCTTCAGAACAACAGAAACACCTTATGTAGCATGCATGTAAAATTCCAGTATGAATTTTGGAAGTGAAGGGCTCTTAGTGATTCCTGATAGCCCAGGTATAGCATTCTAGATGTAAGACCCAGAAATTTATGTTTTTAGAGGTGCAAAGAGTCATCAAGTGTCTAACGTCCTGGAAAGGAAGTGACAATTACATACTGGCATTTCTGCCTTTGAAATCTCCCCTTCATGTTATGGACCATGAAACAGAGATGTTGAGTATAAAAGTTTCATTTTGATTTAAATTAATTAAAATAATCTGTAGAAAATGGGTGAACTAAAATAACTTCAAAGATTTTTTGAAGGTGTGATACTCAAGGCCATGGTTAGGTAGGTTTCTTCCCACTGTTTTGCAAGTGGTAAAAAATGGCCATTTTCACACAGCAAGCAAGCAATTACATAGCCTGTTTCTGGGATTTTGTTTGGATATAACAGTGGGCATGGTGGCAATATAGGTGTGAATGAGTAAGAGCCTTTTAAAGACATAGGCCTGTGAACAATGTGGCTTGGTTTACAGAAACATGTTCTTTCTGCAAACTTTT
Source organism: Bucorvus abyssinicus (assembly GCA_009769605.1). Taxonomy (NCBI): domain Eukaryota; kingdom Metazoa; phylum Chordata; class Aves; order Bucerotiformes; family Bucorvidae; genus Bucorvus; species Bucorvus abyssinicus. The sequence goes on from CM020063.1 coordinate 26,719,440, forward strand.
TTGCGGGGGAAGATGGGTGCAGTGGGATTCTGAGATTATGTATCTTTGACTTTTGGTTCTGAAAATCAAACTGGACCGTCACAATTCTGAAAACTCAGGAGGAGTAAGGGGCTGCTCTTATGAAGCAAAAGACTGTGATTGAGTCATGCAAATAGACTCAGGTCCTGGCTGCAGCACAGATCCCTCATATGACTGTGGCAAGTGACCTAGTCTCTGTGTCTTGGTTCAGTGTTTGCAAAATAAAATAAACAGTACTACCTTTGCCTTGTCTGTTCATATTGAAGATTCTTTAGTGTGGGAATCATCTCTGTGTGTTTAGCTAGGTTCTTGGCATGTACCTCTAGGTGCTATTTTGATAACAGTACATAATTGGTGCTAGTTTTATCCCCTGTAGCCTTTTGGAACAGAGTTGGATTTAGGAAATCTTTCTTTAAACCGCATCCTCACCTGGGGAGATTCAAAGACCAAGGGGATCTGTTGTGGTTTAACCTGTTGGGCAGCTAAATAATGCACAGCCACTCACTCACTCCTCTCCCCCACAGTGGGATGGGGAGAGAATTAGAAAAAAAAGCGAAATTCATGGGTTGAGTTAAAGACAGTTTAATAGGACAGAAAAGGAATTCATAATAATAACAACAACAATAATACTGAAAGAATTAGACTATCAAAACAAGTGTTGCACAATGCAATTGCTCACTACCTACTGACCGATGCCCAGCCAGTTCCCAAGCAATGGGCTCCAGCGAGCTTTCCCCCTAGTTATACACTGATTATATACAGCTATCCTGGCTATGTCTTCTCCCAGCTTCTCAGGTCCCTAGCCTACTCACAGCTGAAGTGGTGTGAGAAGCTTGCCTTAGTGTAGAAGTCCTTGACTTAGTGTAAGTACTGCTTAGCAACAACTAACCATCAATGTGTTATTAACATTATTCTCATTCTAAATCCAAAACATGGCACTATACCAGCTACTAGGAACAAAATTATCCCAGCCAAAATTAGGACAAGATCTCAGTCAAAGTCAAACTTGCTTTGCAATACAAAACAAGTAACTTGCCTTTCATAACCCTGCTTGACCGGGCATTCAGCTCAGTTCTGGGCAAAAATCCCACCAAATGATCCTGCCAGCTTGATCCTGCCAGCTTTGAAACCAACATATTGCATTGGCTTATCTTCCAGGGACTGAGTTTGCAGAGTTTGTAGCTAACAATAAATTTATTAACTGCCTCCGTGGAGAAAAAAAGAAATGTTTCTGCAGTAATGAAGATGGAGCAGAGCTGCAAAATATGAGGGGCACTGAAGGCACTGCTGTATCCTGAGAGACATTAGAAAGAAGGTGGAGGACTCTCCAGTGACAGCCTGTTTTGCATATTATTTGGGTTCACTACAAATCCTTATTTTCATTAAATTCATGTGAATAGATGCACCTCTGTCAAGCCAGGTGGGTGTGAGAACAAGTGCCAAACTGACCATGGACTTCTCAGATACATGGGTCTTGTTAAAAGTGCAACAGATCATGATGTTTTGCTGTTATCAGGTATGAAATGGTCTCATTTCTCAAGTGAGAAGAACAAATATTAAACATGCTGCAGCATCTGTGTCTGTGCAGCTTACCTGAGATTTTGGCCCTGTTGAAGGCTATGTCAAAATTCCCACTTACAACTATCTTTCCTACTAGCTAGCATTAGGTTAGCATCTTAGGTCACTAACCACCAGTGAGGAAAGCAGAGAGGAGGAAGCGAAGAGGAGATAGGGTGCATATTTGCTACATTTTATGAATACAAACAAAAAATGTCAGGACTGTGATTCTGCTTTCTTACTGGGTCATGTTTAAGAGTTGTTGAGTAGATCCTGGAGCCATTGTTGCATTTTCCTGGGCAAATTGGGACATGCCTAAATAACTTCCTAATCCGTCTTGTCCAAGTAAGAAACCCAGAATCTTCCCTCTTTCACAGTGATACCCTCTTTGTGGCTGTGATTCCCTAAGTACACAGAGAAAACAAGGTTTTTAAAGGGGGTCTTCAGCCAGAGAGCTGAAATGATGGTAAATGACGGCATTTCATGTTTAACAGTTGTTCATTCTTCTTACCAGCTGTTCCTCCCTTAACTGTCCTCCCTCTGCTCTGTTATCTGATGGAAAAGGCTGATGATATAATAAGCAAAAAGGGGTTTGAAGTCAAGCTGGTTTTGAAGGAATTTTCTGTTTTACACTGACTAGATGGAGGCTTAATAACATGTACCAGTCTAGTCTAAGGAAGTCTGTTTCTGAAACTAATCCAATTTGCACAGTGCTGTTATACATGCCATGAAGTTAAACATCAAAACCACTTAATATCACATGATGCTTACTTCAACCATCTTCCTGAAGCTCTCTTTTTCTAACATTGACGTAACTTAGTGAAATATTAAATTACATATTCTATGCATATTCAATGCATATAAAGCAAGTAGTTAAATGCATGGCTCATTGGAAGTGACACAAGCAATAGCAGTCATACTGCTTTATTTTGCAGTTGAAGCTACTTAACGTAGGGATGTGGAGAGTAGGAAGGGACTGGATAAGCATGATGCTCCTGGGGATAAATGCCAAGTCACACCTCAGCCCTTCCTGAAAAAAGCCCTGGGAGGTTACAGAGGAGGAAATATCCATTCCTTCTTGGCAGCTTCTCAGATGCCTCATGTGAGCAAAGTTTAATTTTGACACAGAAGTATTCTGGTGGTTCACCCAACAAGCCTTCTGGTTCAGTGCAGAGATCATTGGAGAGTTGGTCTTTCCACATACTGGTCTGATGCTCGTTTTCCCTTCCAGCTGCTGAAAGGTCTGTAACAGCTGGCAGGGGTCATGTAATTTTCCCATGAAGGAAAAAACCTGATGATAGGCACAGTGTTAGATCTCCGCCCGATTTCAACAGAGCCACCTGGAAAATAAAATGTGCCCCAACAAATCCCATGATTTACGTGCCCTTTCCTTTTCTGCTTCACCCTGGCCTCCTTTCTTTGCATGTTATCTTAGGGCCTGGGATCAGTTAAGAGAGGAAAGATGGGTATGGACTTCCTCTTGGATTGCTGGTGTAGGAAACTCACCCAGTTAGAACTTAGTCTACCAAAGAGCCTATGAGCTAACTCATCTGCCTGATATGAAGCCATCTGAAAGTCCAAGTTAATCACTGATTTAAAAGTGACCAGTGTAAATACCAATCAAATGTCTGGATCAAAGGAGCATGGGAGAATTCCCACATGCCACCTCCTAAAAGTAATTGCTCTCCTGCAACTGCATTTTTCTCCTTGTTTTATCAGTTCTTTGTTTCAAAAGCTACTCCAAGGACTGGCAAATATTTTAAATGCCTCTTGTCATGAGGAAGAAAGCCAGGAGATTATATACCTAGGAGACTCCCATGCTAGGACAAAAGTACGCTGCAACAATCAGCTTCTGTCAGGCATTGTATGAGTTGGGTGATCTGCAGCAGAGAGAGAAAGGTTTGCTGAAAAATTGTCCCCCTCCACACTGAGATCAGTGTATGTGTTTGTCTAATGGTTGGTTTGTGCCTACCAATGGATTTGCTTCACCAGTGTGGCATTCTGCACCTCCTGCTCTGTGAACTGGTGCTTCCCTAGCTGCACAGAGGCTGCACAGGAGGCTGCACTGTTTGGCCTTGCAGGAGTGGAGGTGAGCCTCCACAAGTGGCAGATGTGAGGGTTGATGTTTACCTTATCAGTACAGGGTGTGCCCTAGGAAATCTGATGCAAACTGAGCCTGCTGCTTTTGTCTCGCATAGGCAATACATGCCAGTTCATGATGTGCCCCTCAGAGCTTTGTGTTCCGAACTGGCAGTTCCTCAGAGCTGGCAGTCCTCAGAGCTGGCTGTCATAGCAGCCTTCCCTCGCTGTTAATTGTTAAGAGTTTTCTATAAACATAAACATAACATTTTGTGAGATAAAATTTCCCAGCCATCTTCTTTCCTAAGGCACGTTGTTCTATCTGTTTCTCTGATCTCTCTTATCTTCAGCCACCTGGATGAGTACTTTCAGACACAGTTAGGGGCGTCAGAGTTGGCATTGGCCCTGTCTTCCACTTAGGCGTATCAGTGGTACCTTGGCTTTTTTCAAGGGTGTGCTTCAGAGAAAGAGGATGGTAACCTATGATTGCAAACTAATGTCTTCCTCTACCATATCTGCAAGTAATGGGGCTGCTCACCCTTCCTGACTGACTGAGATTTGTACTGGATTGTGCTTGAGTTAGAGAGTGTCCAGGGAGACTGCTTTCTGGTTAATATTCTGTATGGCTTGGACCATACTGCATCTTCTACACACTAATATATGTAGGCCCTTCATGGTTGAGGAGCCCTGCCCTCAGCTGATAAATCTAAAGCCTGCCTAACCTCTCATTCCCCTTAGCTTGTTCCCATTGCACCATCAAGATCCAGCATAAAGCCATGAAGTCCAGCCACTGTACCTCACTTTGATCACTCCAATGCTGGTGCTTGATTATGTGGTACTCTCAAGAAACAACTTTAGCTTACCATTACTGCCCTTGCCCCTCTCTCTTGACATAATCGGGATTACGCTTGCATCTGTTCAAAGAAGACTATGTTCCCTAACTAATATGGCTTTGGTAGCAGTGTATGTCAGGAGAGCTAACGAAACTGACTAGCAGGCAGAGCACTGCCTCTTGGAGCTACTGCCTGCTAGAGCCTTCTCACCCCAAGTTTCTCTCTCTTGGGCTTGTGCTGGCACTCATCTCTTGTCTTCTCTCAAGAGATAGTGTAAGTGTGGCCACTTTTCACTGAGATCACTTCTTCTGAATGATTCATTCCAGGCTGCATTAACTTTATTTTTCCCAAGATAAGTGGGTACCTGCTAGGGAATAAGTGGGGTTTTATAAATTTTCAGAATAAAAGAAATCCAAATTCCTTTCTGGATAATAATTTGTTAATAGTACACAGAAAAGAATTCAAACATCTCAGAAATCCAAACACAATTACTTATGAACACAGGGTGTTTATTGCTGTCAAAATCAATCACTTTCAACTTCCAGCTGTTAAATCATTCTGGCAGATCTCAAGCAATTCTCCTTCAGTTACTTTTTCCTCAATTAAATAGTAGTGCAGTTCTCAGGCTCTTGTTACGTAAGCAGCAATTTAAAATAGCATTTCTTAATCCTTCTAACAATAAATTGTGAGAAATTTATTCTGCTGCAAGGTCTTTTCTAATGCAGATTTTACTTGAAGTTCATACCAATGAAGGAGGAATGATAATTTCACATTTGTCTTGGCCTTGGTTGCAAAGTTTAGATGCAAACTTGCTAAGACTGTCCAGAAATGAGCTTTGGGAATGGATGCTACCAGGTGCTGAGCAGGTTGTTGAGGTAAAAGGAAACTGAGTGTACTTCCAAAACATTGCATGCTTAGCAGAATCAGAATGCTCAGAGAGCTGCAGTGGAGATGGAAGGTATGTCTGGATGCACATCTCTCTCTCTCTAATAATATTAAGAATGAAATATCTAAAATGTAGGTGCTGTCAGTTGCAGCACAGTAGGTGCAACTTTGGGTACTCTGGGACAGTAGGTACCCAGACAATTTCTCTGCACATATGGGGTGAGGGAAAAGACATGCCAGAGCTCTGATAGAGTGTATTTAAATGCAGTCCAGCAAACAGAGTTTTTGCTTGTGTGAGAATAGATTATTTCTCGATATGGATCTTTCCACCTTGAGTCAGGAATCCATGGCACAATGATTTTTCATGTCTGAGCCTTGGCTGCTTAGACATGGCTGTCAGTAATCTACCAGCCTGAAAAACAAGATGGAAATACAGAGAAAACAACAATACAAGTCTGGACTTATTTACTGATTTTGCTCCAACCACCTAAGATCACCTTTTTCAAGGGCAACTTTGGTGTGTGATTTAAAGGAGAATAACATAATGATACGAAGAAAAATGACACTTGAAAATATACTTCTGGTTCTGCAAATGGCCTTGCCCTGATGAATGGCCATGGTTTTGACTGGAACAAGAGTGGTGTACTCCATTTTTTAAAAAAGTATGTATTAATTTTGCCTCTTTTCCAGGAGCAACAAAGCTAGGTAATCTCTTACTGTAGGAATGAAAAAACATCTATGTTTGCATAGTGGGTATTTGTGCAGTATCTCAATTCAAGGAAGCCAAATCATCACACAGGGTAGTAAATTATGGCTTCAGTACTGCTGAAGGCTGCATTAAATGTCTGGTTCTGAGCGGCATGAAACAAAAGTGTCTGAATCCAGATCAAGTTGAACTGTTAAAGTGACCTACATGTACCAACCAAGTTTACACTATATAAAGCCTCTAAATTCCTGGGAGTGATAGTTTTTAATACCATCAAGTAAGAGTTTTTTTTCTTCTATTGTGCCTTCATCAACCCTTTTGTTAACGTGTTGTTGCATCTGTTTGTGTACCTCCTGTGCCAGTGATTGCATTGTGTGCAGTGTCAGGTCTGTCAGGAATGATTATAGATGCAAGGGTGATGGAAGCCATGGACTGAGCATTGTGGGTGCACATTTATGATTGCTAGCTGAACCCTTTGCTTTCTAACCCCACTGCCTTCAATTTGTGCTCCCTTCTTCCCTTTTCCTGACCACCTCCTTCCCAAGAAAGCAGTTGCAAGCAAGGTGAACGAATGTAATGAGAATGGAAGCAAACTACAGTCATGGGGCAGTTGTAGCATGTGGAAAGCAAGTCACCTATTTTCATGAAACGTAGAGACTCAATATTTGTGAGACCTCTTCTGTTGTGTTGAACTTGATTGGAACTGGTCACAGTGTTTGCGAATTATTCATCTAGGAGAGAACATATAGGCAATGTAACTGCACAAACCTTGCTTAGAAAGATAAACTATTGCTTTGTCTCCAAATTTAGTAAAGGGCAATGCTCATCTTTTGTGTAGACAGTGGGAAGAAATAACCAGAATATAATAAAAGTTTCAAAATGATACCTCAACAACAGTATCTGATACAGTATTGTCACAGAATCTCAGAAATGCCTTTTTACCTGCAGAAATAATAACCTTTGTTATAGGAATTCATTGTTACACATACCAATTGACCTCCCAGGGTAAGAAACTTCTTTGCAGGCAGTGTAGAAATTTAAGCGCTTATTTTCAGATGTAAACATATGTACATGCACATGCAAATGTGGAGCAATATCATGCCATGCATTTACCTGGACATATGTATTTAAGAATGCGTATATGAAAAGTTAGAATAGTTGGTTCATCAGTTTCAATTATAAAGAGAGAAGCAGAAAAAAATTACTTTGCACTGACATAATTTCTGACATCTTAATTCATTCTAAATTCACTTAATTGATTTAACTGAAGTTAATAAGAAATGGAATTTAAACTAAGAAGAAATAATCCATTCTAGACTGAAACAGGGATATTGCTCAGGGCTATCAATAATCTGGTCTTTAAAGAAAAGAAGAGGGCTTTTTGTAAGTGAAATGATTCTCAGCTGGAAACAAATTTGGAATATATACTGGAATATATATATATGTATGTGTGTATATATATATATATATATATATATATATACACTGGAAAAGTATATTTGGTTGTGGAAATGAGCAGTGGTGTTGAAGAACCAGAACACACACTTTTGACTTTACCTGAAACGGGATTGCTTTGTGTTTACTTTTTCTTTTAAAAAATGTAAACAGAACAACTATTGCTTTTCCCACAGTATATTCCTTTTTGTCACATTTCTTTGCAGAAAGTAAAAACTTAACTTGTTTGTACTGATATAATTAAGTGGGTGCAGGTATAGTGTAGTTAGTTCCTGTTAAAAGCTGATGTTTTTAAAAAGCCTCTCTTGTTGCAGAAGGGAAAAATGAATTTCCTGAGGGGTAGAAATGGAGTACAGTTCATTAGATGGAACAGGAGAAGGCTTTGCAAAGCAAAATGTTGCTCTTACAGCATGCAAATTGCAGTTTGTTGTCACATATAACATAGGCAACCATAGGGCAATAAAGAGGATGCGAAAGACCTTGGTGACATGCAAAAGCTTGACAGTGTCTAACTAAATGCTGCAGAAAAGAGGGCTTTAAACTGTGCCACACAGCATGAAGTAGTAGTAGTAGTTGTTAGCTCCTTGGCATCTGTTTTTCTTTATTTCCAATGGGAAAAGATGAGAAGTGGTCTCAAAGCGCCTTCCTTTTGCATCAAGTTCACTGAGTGCAGAATAAACTTGCTGGGAGCTATGGTAACAGAAGAGCAGGTCTGTATCCTCTTCAGGGGGTTTCCTCTGTGGAGTGGAGGGTTTGGAGAGCTGAGGAATCGCTGCAATGCTGCCCGCTGCCTCCTCAGGCATGCTTGCACGGTGCTGTACTTTCAGGGTGCTGGGAATGGGAGGGTGACAGTAAACACCATTGCATGAGAGCCACTGCGTGAGCACACAGCAGGAAAGGGAGATCCTAATGAGCGTTTTTGAAAATTACAGACATTTCATAAAGGCCTGAAGAAATTTCTGAACTTTGTGATCAGCAATAGTTCTCCTTCCCTCCCTACTTCCCTGGGGGAAGGAAGAGTGTGTTCTCAAAGCCAAGGGGTTTGCATCTGGTGCTGCCCTGCACAACCAAAAGAGCTGCCTGCCTGGTATGACGGTACCACTAAGGTGCTTGCCACAGAAGGGGCACCAGGCTGGGCTCAATGGCCAGCCCTAGAGCTGCTTCACAAGGCTGGTCCTTGGGATCTTTCCATTGCTGGAAACATCCCTTCAGTCATGGCAGGGCAGGGGTCTTTCCCTCTGCTCTGCTTGGCAACAGCCCATCTGGAGGATATTCACATTTTGCTGCTTTTATAGTGTACCTTGGAGGTCTACTGGAAAAAGAAAGTAAAATGACAGGAGTTGAAGAGGGGACAGAGAGTTAGGAGAGAACAAGTAGAAGCTGGATTAAGAAGTGAGCTATCATGAGGCATATAGTGGAAGTAGAGAAGTACATAAAGTCAGAAAAGTATTAGTCAAAAGAGAAATTGCTATGTTGAGACCTTTTTTTCTCCTAGGGATTAAAGTTGTTAAAGTGGCATGTTTCAGCTCTCAATACTGTTCATAAATAGCCATAGTTACAGGACTATCCATGTGCCTCTACTTTAGCAACTTGCACTTATGTCAGGGCCATAAAAATTCAGTGTGGTTTGGCAGAATACTGACCTCATGAATGTTGGCTTAGCATGTCTGCTGATGGTTTGAGAAAGACAAAGATAGCTATGGTGCTATTGGTGCCACCAGAAGGAATCTCAGATATAAGAAAATAAATGTAGTTGCACTTTATTCTTGATTTACGTTGTGGGAAGGGAGACCACCCCTTGCTAGTTTTTGCTTGCCACAAAAGAGCATAGATTTGTTTAGGAATCTCAAACACACACACAGTCTTCCTCTGTTCTCACATTCTCACATCATCCTGGGAATCATGACAGAATGTGGTGATGTTCATGATTCAGGCCGTGGAGAAAAAGGGGCAGATTCCCTATGCAGCCAGTCAGAGCCTGTGTCGCTGGTGTTGGAACTTGCCCTGACAAGGGTCTGGTTCTGGCCTTGCCTGCTCATGTCACTCGGAAATTCCTTAAATTGCTTTCCTACCATCTCTAGTAAACAGAGCACTTAATTGCATGGGTATTGATGGCTTCTGACTTTCCTCAGAAAACAAAACATTTATTCTTTTTGCTGCATTTTTTCCTAGCAGCAAAACCATCAGTCTTCTGGCAAAAACCTACTGACGCACCGGATAGAGGAAAGGCCTGGAGTTAAGGTTGGCGTTCATTTGATCATTTTCTGTGTTTTAACTGCCCTCTGGATTTTCTCCTCTTCCTTTTCTTCCCTTAAGGTTAATGCAGGTAAGCCTGAAGCAGTCTGTGGAAACGCGCCTGAGAAAATTGGAGGTTGCAGGGACCTGCTGGGTTGATACTTGTGTTTGGCCAGGTTCTCATTCATAGTGCCATCTACTTTTGTATGCCAGAGATGTCTCAGCTTCTCATTGCTGTCACTACCATCTGTCCCAACTATTGCAGAGAGTGTGCCTGTTGCTGGTGGTGTTGCAATGAAACCGAGTATTGCAGTGTTGTGGCCCACTCACCCTTTCAGCGTCCCTGTAGCCAGTTCACCAGTGACAACCCTGCAATGTCCCTTCAGGCTCTGTTGAAGCGTTGAAGCAACAGGCGTGCTCCTTTCCAGCCTAATGACTCTCTTGTTTTACGTTACTGCAGTGTCCGTGTTTTTATGGAAATAGGTGGCTCATTTAGTGAGAACCTGTGTAGGCTACAGATGCATGCACAAGTTTGGCAAGTCTGGCTGCAAACACATGATGCTGCTTTTGAAAGCCATTTAATCCCAACAGTGGCAACTTAACCCCATAGTCAGTAGGGACTATATTTCCCACGCTTTCAGATACCTCCCTTTTGATGCGTGACTTGCTGATTCTTCACGCATTCATGTGTACTCCCTGCCCATTTGTAAACACAAGCTGAAGTGATTTTTTTTTCTGGGTTTACCTTTTGGGAGGGCTCTGTTGGCAACTCCAGAGCTCAGCTCTGTTACCTCGTGGACTGTGTTGTTGGTTCTCTAAGCAGACCTACTCATTCTAGTTGAACCCAAGAGGTCTTTAAAGTGATCCTGTTTCAGAAGACAAAACACAGTTACTCTTCCATATGATTTAAAAGCAAATTTAGCTCAATATGCTCCAAGTTTACCAAATGCAGGCTGTTTTTACGCACAAACAATACGTAACGTGTACTCTTCTCACTTGGAGTTACCACACCTATAGAACGCCAGCGTTATGAGCACTGCTGCCATGGGCATCGAGGCAGCGAGCTCTGGGTGGATACTCACAACACACAGGGAGCTGTTACAGTAAAGCCTCCTGCAAACAATGCTCAAGGAAATAATTTGGGCTCCTTTATAGTCACCATCTTTATGTAAAGACCGGTGTGTGGACTGTAGTGGGTATAGGTGTCCCATGAGAGACCTTCTGCTTTGCTCAGAAGCTCCTTCCTGAGCCAAAGGTGGCAGGTCCTTAAATTCCACAGTAAAGCCAAACTTTCCCAACAGACACAAGCTTTTTGCTAACCACAGACTGGGCTGTGAACAGGATGAAAAGATTTCAGTGTAATTGCTTTAGGCCTTTTTCCAGAGCCCTGGCTTGGGACAGAGACAGGAAAAAACCCTGTCAGGCAAAAATCCAGGAAGCAATAACATCCAAAAAAGACATCTGAAAGGAGACCAGGATGGTCCCAATAGTCTGCCTGTTCCAGCCAAAAAGGGATGCTGGGTCATCTTTGGCTGATGTAACAGTGTTGCTTTGTTTGAATTATTTATGTCTGGTGTTACCAAATGGCTAAGATACCTTCACCAAGAGTAGAACCTCACTGTGTGCAAAGCATTTTAGCAGACACCTCCACGCTGGAAGATCTAAGAAGGCCAGGATTGTGAACAAGGAACTACTATTATTCCCTTTAATAAACTGAAAACTCATGGACAAAGTCTAAGTGAGTTGCCTAAAATTATGTTAGAAGAGTGTGCTTTGACCACTTCTGCTTAGCTCAACACCAGTGGCTGAACTTGTAGACTTTTATACTGGAAAGTCTGAGCCTCCTCAGCTTGATCCTGACTGTCATGTTAGAGGTGATAATGCAAATTAACATAATAGAACAATAAGCCGAAGATTGGCAAACCAGCCAATCAGGATGAGAATGTATTATATTTATTTTGTAGGTGTCTGGATATGGAATTGTTATACTACCTGGAGCTTGTAACCTTACATTAGCTTTGTGTCAGGTGATTAGAGGTCAACTGAATATGGTGCTAACATTTAAACAGGGTTACCAGGGAAAATCTAGGCAACTATAAACCAATAAACCCACCTTGAGTTCTGAATAAAGTTGACAGTGTAATGAACAGTATTATCAGGAGGACATGGAATATATGAGAAGATTTGGTACCCCTTTTATGAAGGAAAGGCAAGCTTTGCAAGCTATTAGGGTCCTTTGGAGTCAGCAAGCCTGTAATACTGAATGCATGGATTTTCAAAAAGTGGATTTTTAAAACCTCAAGTTTCCTAAATTGCTATGACAAAGAAAAAAAAAAAAAAAAAAAAGGGCATCCTTTCAGGATTAAATGATTGATTAAAATGCAGGAGGAAAAAAGAGTTTTCCCAGTGGAAATGGAAGTCACAAAGGAATTCTGCAGGGTCTGTGATAAGATCTGTGCTATTCACTGTGCTCATATGGTCTGAAAGGAGGGAGAACACTGAGGTGACAAAATTAGAAGATAATACAAAAGTGTTCAGATTAGCTGAAAAGGAATCTTACTGTAAAGAATTATGGAATGATCTGACATATCTGAGTGACCAGACAGTAAGGTGACAGATGAAATCTCATGCTGAACACACAAAGTATTGCAAGAGAAAAATAACTTTTGGGCACGTGGTTTGTTGCAAACAAAAGCAGCATATTTTCACACAGTACATAGTTACTTTATGGAATTGGTTGTTACAGAGTACTGTAGAAGCCAAGACTGTAAATAGGTTATAAAATAGTGACTGAAGAAGTTAAAGGAATAAAGGAGTAAAAGGAGGGTTTGTCTTGACTTTGGAAGTTTCAAGCACGTGCTGATGATATACTGGTTTACATGGGGCATGATGTGGATAGTCATTGTTCCTCTGTCCTGCTCATATTCAAGAAAGTGGTGCCTCTTGCCAGAGACAGCATGAAAAGAACTAGAAAGATGGTCTAGATCCAGATTTGTGATTTAATAAGATCACAAATCAATCAGTGAATTGACTGTAGCTTGCAGAGGAGATAAGAGTCGTCATATAATAGGCCTTGCCTCAGATGCAGACTGGAGTATCTGTTCCACCTCACTATAGTCAGGGTGATGTTATTCAAAATCTTCTTATATTAGCCCAATGTCTGAACCTCCTCTGAGTGTAAACACAGTACTAAAAGCTAAACAAAATCAGTGAGAGCCCAGTTTTCCAAGGAAGTCAGCTGACATCTGCCTATCAATTGGTGTCTGTGCTGTAAAAATAGAGTTAGTAGATATCAATCCTTTGACAGATCAAAATATGTAATGTGGAAAGGAATCTTTGCATCCCTCCAAATTTTTTTTTCTATGTGAGGAAAAATGTTGTGTTTAATATACTTATTTGTTAGCCTTTAATATGCTATTCCTGACAAATACCTTCATGTTACTCTTTATTCAGTGAATCCTGCATTGAAGCCTGTCCCAAGAGAAGGATTACTAAGCTATATTCTGTGGTTATGTTCTCCACCACAATAAAGTATGAGAGTTTGTATAATTCTGCTGCCAGAGTGATAGTCCAGTCCTCAGAGCTGACCAAATATTACTGTTGAACTAGAGAGTCAATGAATTGAATGTCAGACAGAATAGTAGAAGGGCAGATCCTCACACTGTATATAACCCAGGAGATTCAGTCAGGAGAGAATGGAGAAACAGCATGGCTCCAAGTGCATGTCGACCTCAGCTGTAAAATCTCTTTAGTATCTGGAAGGCCTCCTTTTTCCAGTATGACTAATCAGTTTTTTGCTGGTGCAAATCTGTTGGCTTCATGGTAAACTCTATTTATGGATTCAAGTTAAATTTTTCAGGCTGAACTGTTTTTTTCCTGGCTGCACTCATGAAATAAGGGAGGTGTTGATCCCTCTTTCTGTTCAACAGATCACAGACAGTGTGCTTGTCCGTGATATGGGAACCTGGAATTCAAATCTCAGTGTTCCCTCACATTTAAAGGTGTGCCCTCATGCCTGGGGCTGCAGGCTCTTTCTTCAAACTTCTGTTTTGCTCCCAGTATCCCCTGTGCTTGTTTTTTTCACTTTATGGGAAATGTTTCTTGAAATGAAGATGAAATTAAGATGGATGCCCTGCTCCCAGGGGGCATCCGGTTTGTCGTGAAATTATAATTTCCTTTCCCTTTGGTTACTGAGTATTTAAGTATTTTATAGCAGAATGGAACTCCAGTAGAACAAATTCAGAGCAATTCTATATACATATATAATGTCGCCTTTCCTTCTGAATAATATTTAAAACATTATTCAGAAAATATCCAGAAACGAATTCCCTGCCCTCTGGGTTATTGACTAATTAGAGAGATTTGGTCCACCTCACTGGTTTAGTAGATGGGGCCTAAGACTAGCCCTTCATTTTCATTGATTTTTGCCAAATGCCTTTAATAAGATCTGGTTTGATGTATTCCTTTTTATTGAACTAAACCTTAAAACATTTAAATTCCACCTAGACTGATCTGTAACTTCTTTGATTTGACTCCCAAATGAAAATTTCAGATGTTTATTTAAACCTGTATTAAACTGAGACGCAAATTCTTTATCTGCTTACTGGTACAAAGGTTTTGATAATATAAAATGACTACCCATACTACCACTCAGTAAGGTTCCTTATCAATGTCACTTCCCAGGAAAATTTGCTATGGAAACTGTTTTTAACAAAGCTTAGCATTTCTTTTTCTTGATCTATAGCTTTTCATTCTATTTCAGCTAATAGGCGATACTTCAAACAAGTCCTTTTTGTTCAGAGGAGCAAATGGGAGCTCTACATATCTCTATTCTATTCAACATCATTTAATACCTTTCCATAGATGTCTTTGCTGCACTAAAATCTATTTGTGTGCTAATGATTTTGCCTGCTACAAGTTGGCTGCATTCTTCTTTTTTTCCCAAAGGAGTGAAGTTAACCTCTTTGCTTCAACCCAAGCAGCCATGAGTATGTGTATTCACAGGCCTTTATACGATATCTCTTCTTACTCCACAGCATATAGCCAGTCGCCAGAATAGGTCACAGCCTTGGGATCTTACAGCATCCACAGCTGCTGCCAGACTCTCTTTTAATGCGCATATTTGGCCCAAAGGTTGCATCATTACTCTTAAGGGCAACAATTCTGTACTTTTTCACTGTCTCGTCACCTTGACAGTAGCAGCAATATTGCTGCCTCCTCTAGGTAAGTACACTGAGCAGCTGCTGCTCTGGCACAACCCTCTGCCAGCCTCCTGAGTGGCATAGGGTACTGTGTGCATCTCATACCTTACTCCAAGTTTCTGTACTGGCTTACTCATTGCTTTCCAGAGCAGCTTGTTGTGTTGCAGGGAAACTTGCTAATCAGAGTGACATAGCTGAGTGCTGATGAAACTGGTGCCTCTGCTGTTCTTGTGGTCATTGCTGCTGCAAATGTTTTTGTTCACTTCACAGGTTTTAGAACAGCTGGTTTAACTAATTTTTCAAAATAACTGTTTTTCAGGTAAAAGCCCTAAAATCTCTGTGTCCGTGAAGAACGTGTGCCTGCAAAGGCAACCATCATATAAACTTTGATTAAACTAATGGGTGACGAGATGCTCAGATTACTGAGGTCCCACTGTAGAGATAGGGATCTTTTTCTCATATCCCCTTCCCTCCTGGATATTTTCACCCTTTCTAACCCCAAATCTGAATTCTCTTGGATTGATAGGTGTTCTTAAAATCCTGCTTTTGCTATTTGTTCCACTTGGTAGGTCATTGGACTCCAGAGCTCAGATTTGTATCAATTTCCTTCCCATTATAAGACCATGCCAAACTATGACAGTGATAGGGACTACAGAAATTAGGCACTTGCATAGGAATACTTTCCAGATACAGTAACTAAGACCATTGTCACTCATTGCAGGATGCTGCAGTTGTTAAGCATCCCCCTGAAATGATGAGAACAGTCCATAATCTACACAAGGCAATCACAACACATTGGATATGGCACTGGATTCACAAGCACAAAGGGATGCCGTCCCTAAATATCTACAGCAGTGGAGACCCAGTCTCATGGAGATGTGCCTGGCACCCATCGTCACAGCTAAGCCAAGCAGAACAAAATCTGGCTTTGAGAAGAAATGTTTTTCTGCATGCAAACCAAATTTGACTTCTACTTCAGGAAGCAAAATAGGCATTAATTCTACCAGCAGTAGCAAATCTACATGGCCATAGGCACTTACAGAGATCACTAAAGATTGCTAATTGTTTATCTCTGAATACCATCTAAGTTTTTTAAGAACCATATCCTGCAATTAATATAGACTTAAGTTTTGGGCTCTTAAGAAAAGGATTGTGTCACAGTTCTTTGTGCTTTAGTTTATTACTGAGTAATACTGGCCTAGTGAGAATCTGATACTTATCTTCCAGGCGTGGTTGACTTCACGTGCCTAATTCTAAGCCAGGGGTTAACAACAGATTGTGCAGTTTGTTCAATTCTTCAGGACATAAATAATCTAAGGAACATAAAGCAGAATCTCTGACTTCCCCCTCCACACGTGTAACTCACTTGAAATCACTGATAACGTTCCTGATTAGTACTATCACAACGATCAAGACACACTGTTCCCTACCAGTGACATGAATACTGTTTCCCTGTTCACACATTTCAGGAGCTGTATAAGATCAAGTACTGAGCTAGGCACCCTGCTTTCCCCCCTCTTCTTTTCATGTGTCTTGACCCCAGCTGAAAAGCAACAGGCACACTGATTCTCCAGGTTCCCTGGGAGTAATGTAGTATGCCAGCTGCACAGAGGCCTGACGCTTACCTAAAAGCATCTTGTATTAATATGGGGGAAAGTGTTATTGGTGGAAATCAGGCTTAACGTGCCATTTGAGAGCCATTTAGGTAATGTCCTAGCCTCTGTGCACTGACTATGCAGTTCCGTTGCTTCTGCTCTGGTCTGCTTTCATCTCACTGGTGGATTTTTCCTCCTGACATTGGAGTATCAAACTCAAGAGAAACAGACTCCTCAAGCTTTTCAGGCTGCCCTTTGCCATCAGAGGCATGTGCTGGCAAAAGCTCAGACAGAGCAGGACTGAGCCAGCCCTAATGAATGCTGGTTTTGTTATTTTTGACAATCTTTTGTAGCTGTTTGAAAGAAAATAAAAGATAAAGTTGAAATGTTAATTGTTTCCAACAAAAGCTGCTAAGGAGAGTTTCTTGGCTTGGTACCTGGGGACATGTGCAAGGCTTTGACAAGCAGTGCAAGCTATTTTGAAACCTGTTGGGGTTTTTGTGGTTTTTCCTTTTCCCCTCAGATATCACTTGACAAAAAGCAGTCCTTGCATGAAAAAGAGGTGCGGTCAGAAGACAGGGTGGGAGCCAGGAACTCCCTACCCATACTCTGCCACTAATCCCCTCTCTGGTGCTGGCACATCCCTCTGGTTCAACAAGAGGATCTTCTATAATGGGGCTAATAATCATACTACATACTGTAGTAATGGTAATAATCATATTAATAAAATAGGCTTGGATAATGGAAGTGCTTTCCTTGCTTGCTTGCTTGCTTGCTTGCATGGTGCAGTCATCAGCCTGAGTGTGCCCATGAGGAGGGCTGCACTTGCAAAGCTCTAGGGCAGGGCAGGTAGTAACTCCCCACTATGTGCTGTGGGGATGCTCTCTTGTCCTTACTTTTGGTCTGAGTTGCTGGGGCTCTTTAGAAGATGTGTAGATCAGTTTCTGTGTACAGTGTGCTACATTAGAGCTACCTGTCTTTGCAATCCCACTGGCTTACTCCATCTGCTATCCATGGATACATTCCTCCTCTGGAGAGGATGGGGGGCCCAGGTCGAATGGGTGGAATACAAGACCTCATCTATAAACTTCTGGTAGCATCCTTGTGGCAGCCTTCAACTAGTGCAAGTAGAGCCTGAATTGTCAAAGAACAGGACTCCGGATTTCTCAAAAGGGATCAGAGAAGTCATTAAGAGCAAGACTATGGGGGCAAGGCAGGTTGGGAAAGTGCTATGCGAAAGTGAGAATTGCTACCATAGCTGCCCTTTAAGGTAATGACTCTTTACTCTCTCCACCTGCCTCCCCTGTGACCTTCTAAGTTTTAGTACAATGTTTATGTTCTGAA
This sequence comes from Bucorvus abyssinicus, assembly GCA_009769605.1. Classification (NCBI taxonomy): domain Eukaryota; kingdom Metazoa; phylum Chordata; class Aves; order Bucerotiformes; family Bucorvidae; genus Bucorvus; species Bucorvus abyssinicus. The sequence continues at coordinate 26,737,348 of CM020063.1, forward strand.
ATAATTAAAATTTGAACAAATATTTTAAAAGAGATGTTTTATGTGTTTCTGTTGCCGGAATTTGTTTTCCCATAAGTTTTCCCAAGTTTTCACATGGATATTTGTCAAATTTGAAAGCCTTCTTTTGAAATCGGAGCAATAGAGGCCGCATCACTTTGTCCTCCTTGGCAAGTAAAAAAATACTATTGCAGGGAGGTCACTTGGCCTCGTTTTCAACCCCCTCATGAAACACACTCCGCAGTTACATAATTCATTTAACTCTCCTTACCTGGTTTTGGGTACTCATTGCCACTTCTCAAAGAAAAGCAAGCATTGAAGAAGAGAAGATTAATAATAATAAAATATAATAATAAAAACATGGCTCAGGACAGAGCATATGTGTGGTAGATTACATCTGTTCTAGTTGGAGAAGCAAACCCATAAAAATCCCTTGTAGCTACCTCCATTCCTATGGTAGTCACCGTTGTTATTATCATGCAGGCATGTTTTTCTATGCATCCTCTGTCTCATCCTATTTTCATCCAACTGTTTAAGCAAGTGTTTCTGTGGAAAAAATAATGATGAAGAATGCTCATGGGCTTTAAATTAAGCACACACTTAAGCCCTTGCATGGTTTTGCAATGCATACCACCTTGCAAGATCAACCATCTATCTGCTCTGCTGTTTCCTCATAGTAAGGGTCTTGTGTGGGCTGCTGGAAAACTAAACAGCTCTGCAATGTGATTCACTGACTGTGAATCATTGTCCATGCAATGCAAAATAAAACTTAGCTGACGTCCTTGACTTTGCCTCATGCTGAGGTTTTAATAAGGCTGAAGATGTGTGAGTATCAGATTAATCCTTGGTGAGAACCAAATAGCTATTTCCTGAGGGCACTTGACCTACTTCCAACCATAGTAAGTAATGTAGTCTTCAGATGATAAAGCTAAGTCTTATCCTTTATGCATTAACAGTTCTGTTATGACCAGGGCTTATCCTATTTTACCCAGTTACACTAATCACTCCAGGTTCTGAGATCTTCTCAGGATGGCTGTGAAAATTACTGTCAAAGATGCTTTAATTTAGAAACCAGTTTTCCTTGAAGCCATAAAAGCATTTATTGGAATGGAAATATCTGCAACGTAGAACAAACAAATAGATAAACTTGGAGCTGCTTTGTTTATGAAGGCTAGTGCTTAACCCTGACTGCTCTACTTTAGTGTGTATATGACAAGGCCTGTGCTGAAATTATTACACCTAGGAGCTGATTTTCCTTAGGCTGTTGGCCAGTTCAGGATTTGATTCATATAGATCCATATGACTTGATATGAGGAAAGCAGAGGTTATCTCCACGTAGATAAAACAATGTCTCCTGACCTGCACCCTAGCTCTGCTGCATACTACGTCTGATGCCTGGAAATAACAAGAAAATAAAGATATCTGACATCAGCAGTTCTCCCAGTGATCTCACTGCACTAGTTTTTCTTGCTTTGTGGTGTCCATGTCTCAAACAGCATTCAGCAGATACAGTAACAGAGTCCATGAATAAACAAAAGTCTTCCTGACAGTGCATTCCTGTGGTAGGTGCTGAAGATGTGTCTCAAGTTATCTGGGATTCTGTTATTTCTCAGTCAGCAACTGTGTTCAGCCTGAGTCTGCAGGATTTTGTGTAGGTGTTTCACCCACAGCTTGAACCATGTCCGCAGAGCCTTCTTTCCCACGCAGGTTATAAACAGAGTAACACTGTGCTTGCAGTGACGCTCGGTGTGCCTCTCTTCACAGCATCTACCTGGGTGGAAGTCATTGACTGTCTCCTTCATTCATCCTAGGGACAGAATCTACTTGGTGCCACACTTGCTATTGAGGCACTTGTCCATAGGAAGACTCTGTCTGGCTTGTGCAGACTTTGTATCAGGCCCTATATTACCGATTTTACTTGAGGTAGTGGGAGGGAGCAGCAAGCTGCAGTTTTTCAATCATTGCTACCAGTTCCTTGGGCCGGTGAACGTGACTTGAGAGTGGATGGCATTTTAATAGAGTGGTGGTGCAGTGAGCTCTGGGGGACAAAGTTTTGGTTCATGTGTATATTTGATTTATTATCAAAAACCTTAGCTCCTCCAGGATTCTTTTTCCACAGTGTAGTATGAGATTTTTCCTGAGCTTCCTTCTCCAGACGTAAGTTTCTCAAGGCATTACCTCTTCTATTAATTGTTTGGTCCAGCATCCTCATAAGCAATGAACTACCTGCTCCCTGTTAGAGATTAGATACTTGTCTGTGAATGGAGAAATCCACCCTGCTAAGAAGTACATAGCTTCATCAACTTCAGGGACAATTAAGCCTAGACCTAGATCTTAGCATAATGATGCTCATGACTGAAGACAGAAAATGTGCAGGCAGTGCTCAGTTTCATGCAGGGATTAGGTGATGGGACTGATGGGTCCTGTAGCTGACCAGGTTCTGTAGCTGATCTTTGCAAACATTAGAGGCTTAATTTGTCTTATAGCACTCCGGAAGGTTTATACTCCATACACAGAGATTCAGTTAGCTTTAGCTAGCTTTGTCATCAGTGATTTCTATGAAAACTATTTCTGTGTTGGGAAAAACACAAGGAAATGCATTTGTGATGTCAAGAACTACTACCTCCACTCAGGCAGCCTTCCAGCTCCCTCCTGCCAGAGGTCGGTTTTCTCTACCTGGGAGCTTCTCCAGCACAGGCTTCCTCTAGTGCCACAGGACTGATGCTACATCTTGAGTTAACTATTCTTACTTGCTCAGGGTAACAGCGAGACTCAGTAGGCTGTGCTGATCCGTCAGTAAAATTGTGGGATCCTTAAGTCCTGCTTTCCATGGAGGAATATATTGCACCAAAAACGCTTCTATGTCCCTCCTTTTTCTGTGGACCTACCAAATACTTGCTTATAAGAGATACTGTGCCAGTAGAATAAACACAGGAACAAAGAAAGGCCCCAGAAGGCACATGAGGGTGCTGCGTGATATCTGGCTGAAGCAAGGTGGTGGGTGTTAGCCTTCCTTTCTGATGACAGAGGCTTTTTTGGCTGTGCTTCTGCCTTTATCTTCAAGCTAAGATTAATATTTGGTTGCAGAGGCTTCTTGCCCCCAGCAAAATTTTGCATTGTCATTCAAATCAGTTTTCCCCAGTGCAAGATCCTTTTGGGAGTGCAGCAAAACAGCATTCTCATCTGTCCTGTGAGGCATGAAGGCTTTTGGGCCATTCAACACTTTGCAAGAGCAATTCAGCACCCCAGAAGTTCAAATTCCATGGTAGAAAAATTCAAAAGTGAAGGAAGCTCTGGCTTGAGTTTCTATAGACTAAATGGATAGATAATGAATGCAGCTATTTCCAGCAAATAGTGTAGGCATGGGCAAATGACAGGATGTTAACTGAGATTTGCCATACCACCTTCCACCACTGCCGATGGCCATCTGCATGCTCTTAGTCCACCCATCGTGACCTAAAATATTCTTTCCCCTATCATTTGAACTTCACTCATTTTTCTGCTTGCAAAATAACTGTATAAATACGTCAAAAAATGCATACACCACAACACACAATGAGTATTTGATACAGGCTCATTTTAGCTGTCTATAGGCCAAGATTGTTCTGTGCATCACTGGTTGTTCATTGTCAGTGTGGCGTGTTGGACACTGAAAACACATGGTGCAGTTTCTGCAGATGGACTGGTTGCCTCTGTAACCATAACTCTGCTGTGGAGGTAACTCAGGAAGCATTTATAACCTGAGCTAACTCATGAGCCTGTTTGAAATATTCTCGTGAATTAGACCTTGCTAGTCTGAACAGTGCAGAAAGCAAACAAAGAAGATTATGAAAACCATCAAAGCAAACTTCTGTAATACAGGCAGTTTGGAGGAAAGCTTATTAAAATGTCTCTTTTTATTACAATTTTAACTCTAATTCACACTTCAGCCGCATTCAAAGAAGAACAGTTATACAGACCTGTCAACATCTTTGAAACCCTTTATTTTGTGAATAAGTTTCTGAAACTTATCCATGTGATTTTTTGCTGTTGGCTAAACTTTGTGTACCCAAATTAATTTATCCTACTGGCACACACTGAACTGGAAAGTTAAAATTTTTCTACAGCTGTTGGAAGAGAACGAAGACGCATTTCTGATGTACAAATATGTTTGGATGTTGGAGAACATTTCCGTTACTGATCAGTGGCTTGTTCACAAAAGTTTTCATACATGACTGAAATTCCCTTCTGCTCAGTGAAACTTGTAGGAAGGATTTTGCAAGGCAGTCAAAGAAATAGTGGGGATTTTTTTGGTAAGCTGATGGTTCCCAGTGAAATGGTCATTTTACAAAGATTTGAGTACAGATGCTGATATTTCACCTTTTTCATTTTTGCCATTGGAGGAATTAATCTCAGTAATGATGGAAGCATTGAAATAACATTTGAAAAAACATTTGTTTGTCCGCAGTGAAGTGATTACGAAGGCCTTATCTACATGCTAGTAATGTAAAATGCATCACAATCATGTATCAAGAGTTCCAAATGTTTTTTAGTATGTAAAAGTTGTAGCAGATCAGAATGCTTTCTGTGGTGCTAATTCCAAGTTTACTGCTCAAGTGGATGGAAACTAATGACTTAATTCTGAAAGCAAATCAGGTGGGTTTACACTGTTACTCTAAGAGGCTGACTGATGAACTGTGATTAGCTGCATCTGAGAAGATGTGGGCTTGGTCTGCTCCAGTAAAGTTTGGCTTGATCAGATGATAAATGGATCAGATGGGAACCATCCAAGCCTGAGCTGGGGTGATTGGGCAGGTTGAGATAGGAGTTATTTCAGCTCTCTACTATAGAAACATGTGGGGTGCACAGCTTACTGAGGTGAAGCCTACAGCATGGTCTTAAAAATTACCACAGCATCCACTGTATTTTATAAGGGATGGACAGGAAAGTGTCCTGGTTTGGGTTAGAACAGAACTAATTCAGTTCAGTGATTTTACTTTTCAGCTCAGTTTCTTCTCAGTAACGGCACCTTCTGAAGTTAACGGCATATTTTTGCAGTTACTAACAGGGACTGGTCTGCAGAAAGGCTCTTGCTTACACTTGCTCCTGTGAAGACCAAGGTCCCTGCTAAATCCTGTGTACCATGGTGGGGATGCAGTAAGTGAGAGGCCACATCCGAGGGGAGGAGCGGACAGGACAGGTGACCCTACACTGACCAACGAGGTGTTCCATCCCATAGATGTCATATTCGGTATAAAGCTGAGGGATCACAAGGGTCAAGCTCTCTTCTTCAGTGGCAGGTGTCCAAGTGGGACTCTGTCCGTTCTGCCTTTAATCCCAATCCATGCATTGCCAAATCCAGTTCCCATCTGCCACTGAGTCCAGTCTGGGACTTCCCTGCCCAGAGCATGAGTACTGATGGTGACATAGTTGCCATCAGCGGGGTTTGGGTTCAGTGTTGGTATTGTACATATTTGTATAAATTTAATTTTATTGTTATTATTTTCATTAAAGCAGTCTTATTTTTCTTTTCCAATCCATAAGTCTTATTCCCTTTCTCTTCCCCTGTGAGAATGGAGAGGGGTTAACAGAGAGCATCTGTCATTTGTCTAGTGGTCGGCTCAGCCCTAACAAGGCTGTGAGGTGTAATTTGGACATCCAAAGTAAATGTTTCATGGTGTCTAAACCAACTTTGGCAGAAAGTCTGTTGCAGAGAGGACCCATGTGATCTGGCAGAGGGAAGCAGAATGCCTATTAAAGTTCAGTGCTGACCAAGTAAGCTCAGTTGTGGCTCCAGAAGGATAGGTGTGGTGGAAGTTGTAGTGTGAATGTGAAGGGAAAGGCCAGTGAACATATACTAGTGAAGATGGGATTTCAAGTGTAAACAGCTGCAAGTGCAGTCAAAGCTGAAAGACCAGCTGCAGGGAGTCTGCAAACTAGTCTATGGTCTGCTGAGGCTGTGAATTTCAGCTCAGGAAAATCCCTGTACGTAGAGGCAAGCTTTCTCTTTTGGAATTGCCACTTTCCCCTGGGCATGACAAAGTACTTGGAAATCGAAAAGTAAAGGCATTTCAGGAAAACTTCTTGCTCCAAAAAGATTACAAGATATTCCTTGAGATAAATGACAAAGCTTTACTTCCTGCACTCTGCACACATGCAGAAATAACACTTACTTGATTTGCAGAATGAACCAAACATATTTGTTTGCCAGCAAGTGTATCTTTCTGTCAGCCAAACAAGCAGTGAGGTCTCACAGTTTAATTGATTTCAAGGCCACCTTTTGCATGTATGGAAACTGGAGTTTTGACCACTCACTCTTGTGTGAGGTAATCCATGAAGTAACTCCACACAGGTGTTACCTAAGTCTGTACTGTGTGGTTGGAGACAGAGTCATTTCCCAGGAGCTACCTGTCTATCAGGCCAATTAGCGGGGAGAATATGTGTGCTTGCTTCTTTTACAGAGGTTTGTCCCTCTGTTGATATTTTGCTTACTCTGAGGTTGAATGAAAATCCTTTTTAGTTTCCAAGCACTGTGATAATGATAATATTATAGTGTCACCAGGCATGCTACATCTGTTCAGAAAATAGCAGGTAGTAGGACAGTATCTAAGGTCTCTGCAGCAGATGCAGCACAAGATGGGAGCTGATGAGTGCCTGACAGGGAATAGCAGAGGAAGAGCAAATGTTGCTTCACTGTAAGGATGGTATTATCCAGCAGAGGCAAGGGACCACCTTGCAGAGGCATTTGTTGAAGTGAGTTTCAACCATTCTCAGTGTAGTGCCTCCCCACTGAGAGGGCTCCACTGTGCTGGGGAAAGCCTGGGGTTTAGGCAACCTGCATGAAGTTGGAAGTGGGAAGTACTTCCCTAGTATCTGCTGTTCTTGCTCCCGCCTGAACACTACACTTGATCTGCACTGATTTAGGTTGTTAGCTGTTACTCAGGAAAGATTTTGCATGGAAGACTATTCACTTGCCATGTAGCAACAACTGGTCTGACAGTGCTTAATAGTCTTATTTATGGGTATAGCAGGGTGGATATATGGCCCAGTTACACCAGGAAAATGCACAGAGGTAAAATGTTCCGAAATATTTAAGGTCACAGTGGATAGAAATGCTCACTTCACCTGTCTGTTAGATACCTGTCATAAACTAGGTAAAAAGTTCTGCAACAACTCTTTAGGATTTCGAAACAACAATAAAAGCCACTAATACAGAGGAAAAATCCTTCCTGAACCCTTCCATTGCCCTCTTCCATGGAAATGGGGATTCGTTTATTGAAAGAAAGGTAGTGATAAGCCTATGGGGTGAAATATCCAAATCTCCCACTCCTGGCACTGATGACTAAATGTTCAGCAGTTTTATATCTTCACCTTTTCCTTCAGACCTTCTCTGCTGCAAAAGTAAGTGTATCACCTTTTCCTTCACACAGTTCATTGATTTCCATGCTTAATAGTGCAGTCTTTCCTCTGCCCTTTGACACCAAATTAAACTTTAATTCCAATGAAGATGGAAGGACTGCTGAGGGGGGGTTCTGCTGAACACTCGGTGAGATCTTCTGGGAGTTAATTACAGAGCAGATCCTCTTGTCCTTGCAGCTCATTAAATCCCATCCCCTTCCCTGGTCTGCTATTTCCAGCTAAAAGCAGTTCCTTGTCCCCAAGCGGCTGCCTATCTTTCCTAGCTAATAACTGCAGCTTGCCTGCTCCTTTTGCTTTTTTACAGGGAAGGCCTCTCTTGCTGATAGCAGCTTGATTTGCATGCTGTCAGAAAAGCTTATCAGCATTGCCGTGGAGGACAGTAAAACAAACTGGTCAATTAGTCATGTACAGCTCATTTGGATTCTTGTGGTTAGTTATTAACATAAGTTAAATGAAACCCAGTTCAAACTTTCTACTTTTAAAAGGCAAAATGAACAGCCTATTAGTGCTTCAGGGCAAATAAGAACAAGGAGATCAATGGCAGGCGTGTAATTCATCACAGTAATTAAATGGGTTTAAATACAGTACTAATCTCAAAACTGCTCAGGAAGCCCTTTATTTTTAATATCACAGGGCAAAAAGCAGCAGCGGGAGATAGTCCTTCCCTCTCCAGAAAGTGAAACAGAAAGTGTTTCATCAGCTCAATTTTTTCTCCACAGCAGTTTTATTACATACTGTCCTCTCCCCAGCCTCATCTAACTGCTGAGGCACTCTGTGCTAGGAACAAAATTCTCCTAGGTCAGCAGCTTCTGTCTGTGCGGCACAAATGAGCAGTGCCATAAGGGTCCTTGCTCTTGCAAGCAGAAAGCAATGATTCTTGCTGTATTTCCAGTTTTTGTCACATCTCAAGTGACCTTTCTGAGGCATGTGGCTGCTTTGATGGAAACACAGGGCTCCTAAGCACTGGAGATGAGCCTGCATTTGCTGATTCTCTTCCAGACTTTGCCTTAGATTTTGGTTCTCATGGCTCTGGGAGTTTGGTTCCTTACGCTGTGGAGATGGGAAGGACTCCAGCAATACATTTCCGAAATTAATTTTGTTGTAGCATCATACTCTGTACAGTATGGCTGACCACAGGCATCACACAACCACCAACCCGGCTTTGAAAAATCATGAGGCCAGCTTGAAATGCTGACATTTCTTTTGTTTTTAAAATGTTCTGAGGTCTTTTACTTGTCTTTTAGGAAATCAGTTATCTTTCATGACAACATATGCCAGACAGTTTTCCCATAGCTTTTTCTTGTAAGCAAAACCGGAATTTTCCCCAAATAACATGGCTTCAGTAACCTTTAAGAAAGATACTAATTGTCACCATGAGAAAAGACTTGGCAAGGAGGTATCTATAAACTGCAGTGCTTTATCTCTAAGAGTAATCCTTTTATGAAGCCATTGCAAACCTCCATTTATCAATATAACATGTCATCCATTTTTAAAGAGGGTGCTAAAGAGGACAGTTCACACCATGGATACCATTCAAAGGTTTCCTCTTTGCATCCAAGTATCAGGATCCAGGTTCTTTCAGCTCTTAACAGCACCTAACATCCCCATGTCCCAACTCCTCCCATCTCTGGTGTTCTGTAATAGCACTCTGCATGCTGCCATTTTATGCATATCATGGAATAGTCTAGGTTGGAAGTGATGCCTGGAGGTCTTCAGTCCATACCCCTGCTGAAAGCAGAGCAAACTGCAGCATTATTATCAAGCTGTTCAGGGTGTTTTCCTGTCAAATTTTGAAAACGTCCATGGATGGAGAGTGGAGATCCCATGATGTCTTTGGGCAGCCTGTCCTGGTGCTTAACCACTGTCTTGGTGAACATTTTCTTTATGGCCAGCTGAAATTTCCTCTGCTGCAAATTGTGATCACTATCCATAACCCTTTGGTTGTACATTTCTGAGAAGAGGCAAGATCTTTCTTCTCTACAACCTTCTTCTTTATATTCCTCATTAGAGAGCTGAAGACACTTATGAGAGTCCTTTTCTCCCTACTTCCCTTAGCCTCTCAAATGTCATATGCTCCGGTGCATAACCATCTCAGCCACCTTCCTCTGGACTCACTCCCAAAACTGAACACTACTCCAGATGCAGCCTCATGAGTGCCAAAGAGAAGTGAAACATCGTTTCCCTTGGATGTACTGGTGGTAACTCTCGCACTGCTGCAGAGATTACTGCTGATTCATATGCAACGTGTTGCGCACCACGACCCTCAGGTTCTTTTCCAGAGAGCTGCAGTGCTAGAGAGCCTCCAGCCTGTACCAACACACAGGATCGTTGCAGGACCCACATGCAACCCTTGTGGCACATTCCTCTGGTTTGAAGGGTGCCTCCTGCATCTTGACTGCTCATCCAATTTTGTCAGACCTGCTGAGGGTGGAGAATGCTGGCAGCAATCCCACTGTCTCTTGCAAATATGCAAAATGTTTAATCCCTTATTGATACTTCCTTGCAATGTGTGTATCCCCAGACCTGCTGCCTGTGATCTCTGTCCTCTGCAGAGCCAAACAGCTGGGAAAATAGACGATAGCCATACTAATCTCTAGTACAAAGTAGCAACTTCTTTCTCTCAGCCTCTGAGGATATTTTGGGGCATCATCCTGCCCTCCCCCAATGCAGCTTGCTATAGCTCTTCTGTGCTCTTCTGTTCAAGTGGCAAAGACTGATGGCTTTGTGAGCATGCTGAAGGCACAGAGTGTCCTTTCAGAAGGCAGTCAATTAAATAGCAGGCAGCTTTGCTGTGACTTGTCGTTAAAGGATAGGCAAGGAAGGGCCACCTGCATACCACTTCAGCAGCTTTACCAAAAATATTGTTTTTAACGTAGTATCTTTTTATGGAAAGATTAGCACAGAATCAAATGCCCTTTCTTAAGGAGGGTTCATTATAAATAGCTGTCAGGACTGCTATCATCAGGATGCAAGGAGGAATATACTTCCTTATCTGCAAAAATGAAGAACCTCTAGACTTTTCCTTAAGAGTCCACTACCGGCACAGCTAATGTCAATGAGTATTGCTTTATCCTGCAAGTGACAATAAGGTGTTGAGGGGCAGACTCCTGGGAGCAGTGGACAAAAGAACTCATGTTTCTAACAGATATGGTTTCCTTCTTGCTTAATTTTATCTCTGGAGCTGAATCTGTGCTGCTCTACCTTAGGCTGAAACTCTGTAGGCCCCCAAATACCTGTCCAGGGAAGACTTAGCATCATTGTGGCTTCATGTGCGCATGGGAAATTCTCTTCCCTTTGGACTGGTGTGCAGTCCAAATCAAAACAGCCTCAGAAAGGAATTTCCTCAAATTATAGACAAGTTAGAATTTAGATCCTGGTAATTGTACTGGATAAGAAGACAGGGAGCCAATAAATAGCTCATTTTCTCTTTCCCTTGGCTAGGCAAAATCGGCTGAGGAGAGAGAATTCAGAAGCAGACACTTACATACATTGACATTTTTGAACATGTTTTTTAGTCTTTTGCTTTAAAGCCAAAAAGAAGGCTGCGTGGATGGGAATCTATAACACAGTAAGGAAAAGGCAACAGAATTAATTCAATCAGAGGAATCATTTATCCTACAAAATTCAAATAATCCTTTTTCATACCTTTCCTCTGCATTAACATATGACTATTTCTTAGTCTTTGCCCTGTAGCTAGGAAGAGACACAAGAAGTTGCTTGTTTAGGTGTCGGAAATACCCCTACTTGGCTAGTTAGAGAGGGTTGATCGTGCATGGAAATCTATCTCTCTCCACCCAGGGAGTGATCAAAGACAAACTGATTTAGCCCCCTGCATCCACTGTCCAGCACTATTTGCATTCGTCTTCCACTAACACCATCACTCAGCAGCAGCTGCAAGAAAATCATTAAAAGAGCTAAACTGAAAAGAATGAGAGAAAAAGCATGTTACAGGTTCCCCTTTTTGATAAAGATTGGGTTCTTTAATCATTGAGCAGTACCAGCTGTCACCATGGCTGTGGAAATGATCCTGCTTTTTGCATTCTGGCTGCTTCATACTCCATCTCCATGGTCCTATGAAGGGAGCATTGAAGACAGACTTGAAGACCCTCCATACCGAACCCTAGTTACCACAGTAGCAGCAATGAACTTCAGCCTGGCTGGTGGCTACAAGAACTGTAAGTGGGTGTCAAGGGTTAGAGGTGGGCCAGCCACTAGACAGGTGACAGATGCTCTCTATTAACCCCTCTCCCTGCCCAAAAGGGAAGAGAAAGGGAATAAGGGAGAGAGACTTGGAAAACAAAACTAAAACTGCTTCAATGAGAATTATAATAACAAAATTATATATATATACACACAAACATATACTAAAACAATACAGAAACCAACACCCCCCACCTCCCCACCCCCACTCCCCCCACCCCCGATGGCAATTATGTCACCGTCACCACTGATGCTGTGGGCAGACACTGGGGAAGTCCCAGACTGGACTCAGGGCAGACAGGAACTGGATTCAGGAGCTGGATTCTGGAACTGGATTCAGGAATGCACAGAGTGGGATCGAAGGCAGAATGGACAGAGTCCTCCTTGAACGCCGGCCATTGAAGAAGAGAGCTTGGCCCTTGTGATCCCTCAGCTTTATACCAAATATGATGTCTATGGGATGGAACACCTTGTTGGTCAGTGTAGGGTCACCTGTCCTGTCCGCTCCTCCCTGCAGGTGCGGCCTCTCACTTACTGCACCCCCACCATGGTACACAGGATTTAGCAGTGACCTTGGTCTTCACAGGAGCAAGTGTAAGCAGGAGCCTTTCTGCAGACCAGTCCCTGTTAGTGACTGTAAACATCCAGCATTGTCACTTCTAGAAGGAGACACTGTCTGCAAAAATACACCGTTACCTTCAGAAGGTGCCGTACTGAGAAGAGACTGAGATGGGAAGTAAAATCCCTGAACAGAATGAGTTCTGTTCTACCTCAAACCAGGACATGGTGTATGCAGCTACCACCCATTTTACACCAGCACTGTCAAGCAGTGGAAATAGTAGGGTGGCAGAGAACAGTTCTGTTGCCCTGTGAATTGTTCACCATGCAGTTCAGCAGCAGTGTTAGGAGCACAAATACATATGATGGGTCTCATATGGCTGGCACGGGGCAGAGATTGGCTCTCCTATGCCCTTCAAGTCCTGTCATAGCTGAGATGTAGGAAGAAACCTCATCTCTCCATATCATGGACAGGCATATCTCTGACTAACAGATGCACAAGCATTTGAGAGAGGAGTGAAAGTGCAACATGTGGCAAGGCAGAGGGCTTATCTGCATAGCACGGTGCTCACTGTGGCAGCCTTAGTGTGGAATAAAAGTATCCAAAATGTACACCAAGCAGCTGCACCCAGCATCAAGGCTAGCGCTGGTTTGTAAAGTCCCCTGCAGTGTTCTTTGATTCTCTGTAAATCCTCAGTATGGAGCCAGAAAAAAAGCCCAGGAAGCCAACTGGCCGCATGGTTCCCCAACACAGATCGTTGAAACAAGATAAAGTCCAAAGAACCGGGAAGAAGGAGAAGAAGTAATAATTATGGAAGTTAGAGAAAGGAAAGAAAATAAGAGAAGAGGAGAAATAAGATGAAAATAAGAGGAAAAAAATGGAAGCCAGCTGGGAAACAGTGGGGGAAATCAGTTGGAGTGGAAAAGAATGTGAAGCTGCAGAGAAAAACACTGGTAGGAGGGAAAAGCCTGTATCTGGATTGTGGTTGTCTGAAGATAAGTATTTGGGGGAAGAAAGAGAAAGAAGAGGATGTCACAGCACAGATGTGAGGTTGTGGCTCTGGAGAGGATAAAAAACCCCACCCTGATAGTAAGAGAGTGGAAGAGAGCATTGTGCAGGAAGGGATGAGGAAAAGCAATGACAGAGGAAGAGATAGCAAAGGAGAACATGAGAGATGGAATGAAAATGAGTGACAAGAAAAGATAAATAGGGAAGAAGAAAACACCAGTCATGAAGTAAATTCTGGTCAGATTTTGTTTATCATGTCTCCATTGTCGTTGTGCTTAGGCAGAGCTTTCAGGAATGGGATTTCTTTCTTTTTAATCTTTAATTGTCTTTTTCAGTATTGTCAATCTGCTGTTTCTCTCAGGTTTTTTACGATGAGAACCTACTGTGTCTCTTATTATTTTTGGCTGTATCTCTAAACTGTTTCTTTAGAACAAGAAGTCTGTTTTTCAAATCATAGGAGAATATGTTCAATTAAAAAAAAAAAACCAATATGTTTTCAAGAATACAGTAATTAGTAATAACCACTCTACTTAGGGTGGAGGAAATGCTGAATGTTTTATCTCCACTCGTAGGTGGCAAAAAAACCTGCATGTAGCTTAGAGAAACAATACAAGCATTAGGTATTCTAAATTGTTCAGGGGTTGAATCTGACACTTTAAATAAAAAAGGCTGTGACTGGGATCTAATTTACATGTATAAATACATTATTTGACATGTTCTTTTTTTTGTGCTGACAAAAGCCTAGGTAGCACTGGAGCTACTTTATGGGTTCTGCCAGGTTTGTACTGGAAAAGACTAATCTGATCAAATTTGACACTCTTACAAAGAAGGAATTAAATGTAAGACAAATAGGAAAATTGATACTCAGCAGGACTCTGAACAACAATTAGCCAAGTGCTTAAATTCAGGTTGTCATGATTAATCTTGCTGAGAAAGGCTTGATTCTAAGATGAAAGCTGCAAGTCCATGGAGGATTTCAAAGTGAGGCTAATAATTGTGCCAATATGCCTGATAGGAGAGCTGCATGTATTTATGGAACCACATAGCTGAAAAAGCCTTTGGGGTAGGATCCACTGTGATACACACAAAGGTGAATGTGCAAGATTCGAGGACCCCAAATAATTCAATCATTAGCGATTTCATGAAAGTGGCTAAAATGTTTTTGTTCCTAATGTCTGATGAAGTCTAACCTTGTATTGTTTCTGTACGAAACATGTAACATCCACAGGCTTTATCCCATGCTCTTTCTAGGCAGAGACTGCCGCTAGTTCAAGAACCATTGCCTTATCTTTCTGTTGCTTAGAGTAGGTGTCCTAAACTTGCATGACTGCCTTAGGGAACTGTACTTGTGAGTCCCTAAAGGCTAGTAAAAAGAAATTATGATTACACAAAACCTTTTGCAAGTCAACATTAAGGCCCCCTTTTAAATTTCATTATGAATGAGGTAATAGTTGTCTCAGATAGGTGAATAACAGGATAAGTATTTTGATATATCTCTTCTTTGCCAGCAATTCCTGGATCTCTGGATTGTTTTCATCAAACCAGTCTTTGTTCTTCTTTGTGGAGAACCCTAAGAATTCTTCGGAGGACTGCAGGATGCTATTTTTAATATGTTGCCAAAGCGCTTCAGGAGAAGAGTCTATGGGACAGTCTTCAAGCCTAGTTTGAAGGTTTGCCTGGAAGCTGTCTCTCACTGCAGCTGTTTGAAGATTGTTAACTTTGAGCCTCCTCCTCAGAATGCCGCCCCTCTTAGGTTTGGGCTTAAAATGGAGGTTAAGTTTGCAGCGCACAAGGCGGTGGTCTGTTTGACATTCTGCACTAGGCATCACTCGGGTGTGACAGACATCGCGAACATTTCTCTGGCGCACTAAGATATAGTCAATGAGGTGCCAGTGTTTAGATCGAGGATGCATCCAGGTTGTCTTCAGGCTGTCTTTCTGCTGGAAGATAGTGTTGGTGATGGTAAGCTGCTGCTCAGCACAAAACTCTAGCAAGAGGCGACTGTTGTCATTGCAGTTTCCAACTCCATGCTTGCCTAGTACTCCTTTCCAGGCTTCAGAGTTCTTACCTACTTGGGCGTTGAAGTCACCAAGGATTATGATCTTATCATCCGCAGGAACCTTTTGAGTAAGGCGGCGCAGATCGGTGTAGAATTTGTCTTTTTCTGTAGGGTCAGCTTGGAGAGTTGGGGCATATACGCTGAAGAGAACAACATGTTGCTTGTTGTGTAGCGGGAGGCGTAAGGAGATAATGCGATCAGAATGACCTGTTGGCAAATTTTCAAGTTTAGAGGCGATGGAGTTTTTAATCATGAAGCCAACTCCGGAATGATGACTTTCGGTTTTGGGTTTGCCTGACCAATACAATGTGTAGCCGGCACCATGTTCTTTAAGGCTGCCTTCCTCATGAAGGCGAACTGCACTGAGCGCAGCAATGTCGATGTTGAGTCGTGACAGTTCGTGAGCAATTATAGCAGAACGGCGTTCAGGACGCCCACTGTCTGCTGTATCGAGCATGGTTCTGATGTTCCAACATGCGAGTGTCAATCTGGACACACCTTGTTGCCCACACAGAAGCAGCTCTGCAGCGCTTAACATCCTGCTTTGCAGAGGCGGCTGAGCTTTTTGGGCTGGAAGTCAGCTTGAAGAAGACAGTAGTTCTCTACCAACCAGCACCACAAGATGATTACCATCATCCCCGCATCACCATTGGCGAGTCAGAGCTTCAGCCAGTCCAGCAGTTCAGCTATCTGGGTAGCATCATCTCCTCAGATGCCACGATTGACAAAGAGATAGACAACAGAATAGCAAAGGCAAACAGAGCTTTCTGAAAACTCCATAAAAGAGTCTGGTGCAATAAACACCTGAAGAAAAGTACAAAGATCAGTGTCTACAGAGCCATGGTACTGCCTACTCTTCTGTACGGGTCTGAATCATGGGTCATCTACCGCCACCATCTGCGACTCCTCGAACGCTTCCATCAGCGCTGCCTCCGCACAATCCTAAACATCCACTGGACTGACTACGTGACTAACGTTGCTGTCCTTGAACAGGCAGACGTCACCAGTATTGAGGCCATGTTGCTGAAAACGCAGCTGCGTTGGGCAGGGCACGTCTCCAGGATGGCGGATTACCGCCTCCCTAAGATCGTGTTCTATGGTGAACTTGCCACCGGCTGCCGCAAGAGAAGAGCTCCAAAGAGGAGATATAAGGACACCCTGAAACAACACCTCAGCCTAGGCCATATTGACCACCATCAGTGGTCCACCCTGGCCTCCAATCGGGAGATTTGGAGACACACCATACATAATGCTGCTGTCTCCTTTGAGAGCACGCGTAGAATCAAGCTCGAGGAGAAAAGACAGCGCAGAAAGAACCGTGCCTCGACTATACCACCCAAGGAGACCCTCCGGTGTGCTCTTTGCAACCGGTCTTGCCTATCGCGCATTGGCCTTTTCAGCCATCAACGCGCTTGCAATAAGCGTGGGCAAAGCCCTTCCCAAATCTTCGTCTGCGAAGCCAAGCCATGATTTTGATATATACCTTGGAACAGAATTAGGGTACAAATATACTTTCATTATTCTCTGATTCAAATATGATTGTTTTCTTCCTTTTTTGCATCCTTGGAAACTAGTGAGTTAGCTTGTTTAATAGCAAATCAGACCAAATTCTGCTCAGAATTAATAACTGTCTGCATTTGGCAGCCTGTCTTCTGTATCTAACTGACTCTTTTACTCTGCAAATATATTTACAGACCTGCTATTGATGACAAGTGGATTAAATCTCCTGGAGAAACTGGCTGCCCATAGCTTGGATGGATGTACTCTTCGCTCGATAAAAAACTGTCTGCATGGCTGAGCCCAAAGGGTGGTGGTGAATGAAGTTAAATCCAGTTGGTGGCTGGTCACAAGTTGTGTTCCCCAGGGCTCAGGACTGGGTCCTGTTCTCTTTAAGATCTCTATCAGTGATCTGGATGAGGGGATCGAGTGCACCCTCAGTAAGTTTGCAGACGACACCTAGTTAGGGGGGAGTGTTGACCTGCTTGAAGGTAGGGAGGATCTACAGAGGTGTCTGGACAGGCTTCATTGATGGGACAAGACCAATGGTGTAAGGTTCAACAAGGTCAAGTGCCACATTCTGCACTTGGATCACCACAACTCCCTGCAACGCTCCAGGCTTGGGAAAGAGTGGCTGGAAAGCTGTCTGGCAGAAAAGGGGATATTGCTCACCAGCCAGCTGAATATGAGCTGGCAGTGTGCCCAGGTGGCCAAGAAGGCCAATGGCATCCTGGCTTGTATCAGCAATAGTGTGGCCAGCAGGAGCAGTGGAATTGTTGTTCCCCTACACAAGGCAATGGTGAGGCTGCACCTTGAAATCTGTGTCCCATTTTGGGCTCCTCACTACAAGAAGGACATTGAGGTCCAGAAGCATGTCCGAAGAAGGGCAACAAAGCTTGGGAAGGGTCTAGAGAACAAGTCTTATGAGGAGCAGCTGAGGGAACTAGGATTGTTTAGCCTAGAGAAAAGGAGGCTGAGGGGAGACCTTATCGCTTTCTACAACTACCTGAAAGAAAGTTGTGCTGCGGTGGGAGTTCAGTCTCTTCTCCCAAGTAACAAGCAACAAGACAAGAGGAAATGGCTTCAAGTTGCACCAGGGTAGGTTTAGGCTTTTCTTTACAGAAAAGGTTGTGAATCATTGGAACAGGCTGCTCAGGGAAATGGTGGAGTGACCATCCCTGGAGGTGTTTAAAGGATGTGTAAAGATGCTGCTTAGAGACATGCCAGTGACCTGGCAGTGTTGGGTTAATGGTTGGACTCAATGATGTTAAAGATATCTCCCAACCAAAATGATTCTGTGGTTCTTTGTGAATTATAAATCAAGGCCATGCTCCTGAGCTGTTAAGTAATCTAATGAGAGAGTAATCTAATGAGAAATGTGCAAAAGGTGTCTTTTTATGAGTGCAGATATTGATTTCGGCATTTACTCTGGTGGCAGTTGTGATTAATTTTAATTGAAATATTTCCTGCTTCTCAGCAGCCTGTTATCCTGGCATTTCCTTGCGGTAAAACGTGCCTTTGAATTTTCACATCCAGGCATTTCCCCAACAGCATGGGGAAAGGACTTCCTGATCTTCCTGCTGTCTGGAGCTGTCTCATCCTGTGATAGTTTCATCTTTGAACACTGCATGAGCTGCCACGGAATGAGAGATCAGAATGCCTTAGCAACAAAGCGGAGCTCTGAGAAGACCCAAATCTGCTTCTGTGAAGGTCAGTGGCAAAAATTCTGTTCATCTATGTCCAGTCTTAGCAAATGATGCTGGTTCACCAGTTGCGTGCAAGCACACAATTGGCTAGATACATATTAACCACAGAGTTGACTGCGAGATATGAGTACATACCACCTACAAATTCTTCATTCTTTTTTAAGCTTAATTACTTCATAATGTCAGAAATTATTAACTTAGTAGTGGTCAATGGCTCTATCTCAGTTGAAGATCAGTGACAAATGGTGTCCCTCAGGGATCTGTATTGGGACTACTACTGTTTAATATCTTTATCAATGACATAGACAATGGGATTGAGTGCATCCTTAGAAAGTCTGCAGATGACACCAAGCTGAATGGTGTGGTTGTCACTTCTAAGTGATGGTATCCCATTCAGAGGGACCTGGACAAACTGGAAAAGTGGGCCTGTGTGAGCCTCATGAGGTTCAACAAGGCCAAGTGCAAGGTCCTGCACCTGCTTGCGGCAACCCCCAGTATTAATATGATGAAGGGATTGAGAGACACCCACAGAGAAGAACTTGAGGGTACTGGTAGATGAAAGGCTGGAAATGAGTCTTCAATGTGCCTCTCAGCCCAGGAAGTCAACAGTATCCTGGGTTGCATGAAAAGCAGCATGGCCAGAAGATCAAGGGAGGGCATTCTGCTTCTCTGCTCTGCTCTGGAGTACTGCATCGAGCTCTGGAGTCCTCAGCACGAGAAGGACATGGACCTGATGGAGCAGGTCCAGAGGAGGACCACAAAAATGATCAGAGGGTTGGAACACCTCTGCTGTGAGGACAGGCTGAGAGAGCTGGGGTTGTTCAGCCTGTAGTGATAGGGCAAGGGATAGTGGTTTTAAACTAAAAGAGGAAAGATTCAGACTAGATATAAGGAGAAACAGTGGGGGAGGTGAAAATGGAATAAGTTGCCAGGAGAGGTGGTAGATGCCCCATCCTTGGAAACATTCAGGGTCTGGACAGGGCTCTGAGCAACCTGATCTATTTGAAGATGTCCCTGCTCACTGCAGATGGGTTGGACTAGACATCATTTAAAGGTCCGTTCCAACCAAACTATTCTATAGTTCTATGGTTCTATGAACTTGCTTACTTGTGAATATCTTAGCAGGTCTGCACTTACTAGATCCTGCACACAGATCCTGATAGATGCTGTTAGATACTATGTATGGCAATAATGATAAATTTTGGTGATTTGCAAAATATTTCCTATGTACGCACATCAAAGCTGCTCAGTTGCGTGAGTTTACGAGGGCCATGTTGAGAACTGCCAGCCCCAAATACCTGGTGTAATTACTTTTGTAGTAAAAGATGTACAATTTTTCTTCTGCCCTTATAGTGGTGGAGCCGGTTGGAGAGAGGTACATCCTTCAGCTGCTTCACTCCATCAGGTAGATGTTCTTCTTTCAGCCGTGTCTTCACCTGAGCTCATCTACTGACAGATACAATCCCCTGTCCCTGGTTTTTGCCCGAGCAGAGTTCAGTGAAAGCTCATGCCATTCTTTCATCCTAGGATGACTTCTGGTAATCCCTTCCTAGGACTGGTTTTGCTCTTTAAGGACTTCTCAGAGTTCAGAGTTTGCAAAGCAGCTGGGATGGAATCATCTGACATCCAGCCTCTTCCTCCAAAAAGAAATGTTCTCTGCCTGCCCTCCAGGAAACAACAGAAAGGAAAACTCTCTTGTTTTTGCATCCTTGAAGTTCTGCCAAAACCATGGCATCAATTTCAAACTATACCATTCAGTAAGACTTTCAGTGCATGCTGATATGTTGGTAAGCCTGGGTTCCACAACCGTTCTGTGCAGATATAAACCTTATGATCCCAGGCCTGGCCACAACCACCTTCAGTTAGAGAACTCTCATGACTGATTTACAGAAGATCTCTGCCAATAAATTCAAGCATATGAATCTATGCTGACTTCTCTTCAGAAGTGGTTTTTCCCCCATATAACAAGATTGCGTGTATCCATGTTCACAGCATGGAGTAGTACGTTGTAGAATAGAATAGAATTAATAAACACTGATTGCAAAGGCCCTTGATGGAGCTGTGGCAGAGAAAGGAAGAACCAAAGAGGCTAAGAGAAGACCAACTCTTGAACTGCAGTTACTTATGCTAAAAAGGAAATATCTGGCTAAGGTTCCTCAGTGAGAAGAGCTTCCTGAACCAATGAATATGGGTGCAGAACAGTTTTGAGTTGTATTCTCAGGAATCAGAGAAGTAAAACTTCAAAGAGGTGTGAGTGACAGTGATATTATTTGCAGTCATGTTGGGAAGTAGCACTAGTAGCACTAGAGCCTTTCCTTCGCTCCCCAGCGAGCGCTCTCTTTTCCAACAGTGAGGACAACTGCTGTAGAGAATGGGCAATTCTAACCTTCACTGCATCCATGAAGCTTTCCTACTGATGTTGGCAGCTATTGTTTCCACAAGGAGCACAGCTGAGACCAATAGTAGGCATTTTAAAGGCTTCCACGCAATTGAAGTGATGAAGTTAGAGGTGTTTGGCCTATATTGACCAAGAATTTTGTGGACTGAAATTACTGCAGTCTCATACCTGTTATTTTCCCAACTTTTGCATTTTTTCTCTAGAACAGACTCTCATTTTTTGTACCCTCTTGATACCCCTCAGGTATACAAGGAAATTTCAGGGTAAGCTTTGGCTGGAGTTTCAAACCAGTAGTAATACAATGTCAGCAGGGATGACGACGTCAGTCAGGGATGTCAGCCGGATGAGTGAGTTTACCTGAAACTCGAATCTGAGTTTCATATAGTTAAAAAACGCAAAATAAGAGTGAACACAAGGCAAAGTGTTGTTATGCACTGTAGCTGTAATCTTGGTGACTCTCTTCAACGGAATGACCAATTGTTCTGTTGGTATCGAGGCTGAATCCCTTTCTGGTCCCCAGCAAGAGTAATCCTATCAGGTCAGGAGGGTGTGCAGGATTTAATATATTGATTGATGACCTGGAAGTTGCTACTATTTGTTGCAAGTTCTGGCTCACACTCTTCATAGATGCTTCTCCTTTTTTCTTCAGGCCTTGAGATGATACTAAAATGGTAAGAAAAGAGCTATATGTCAGGAAAGTCATAACCAAAACAAAATGTAAGGAAAAGTGGAAGGTTCTGGTTTTATCCTTCAAAGGTAAAACAAGTAATTTCAGCAAATAACAGGTATTTGTGAAGTTTCAGGTGCCCTGGTATACCTGGAGCTGACTTCCCAATAGGATCCTTATGGTTAGTCATATTAGCAGCGTGTTTGTTTATGACCTATCCTAATTATGTTTTAATTTCAAATGGGACAAATGTAAATCCAGTGTCAAAGAAAAGACTGTGTCTAAATATAGCCCTGCAAGTGCGTTTTGGCTTTTTCTCAGCAGAACTTTTTAGAAGTATTAATTAGGAGTGTCGAAAGAAAGAGGCCACTCGAGAATCCCATGATCACCCTGTATGGGTAAGTACACAGTGTGTGCATGTTGACCTTCAAATCATGTGTAATAGCACACTGTACTGGAACAACAGACACCTATCCTGTTTTTCTGACAAACATCCCAATTTGCACATTGTCGGGCAGCCCTGAGAAAATGCTGTGTCTATCTGCCAGTTTTAATTACTGCCTTTAATGATCTGAGACTGCCCACTGGTACCGGCATCCATTCCTTCTGAGGCCTGGCACTTGATAATACCAGACTTTGGGCTTTTTCTTACTGGTGAGATTCTCACTGTGCTTTTCCTGCACTAACCATTTCATAGACATTCACTGGTTTTCAGAATGTAATAGGGCATGTGATCATAAGATCCCAGAGTTCACAAGTTTGTCGAGACCTGACATGCAAGAAAATAAAGTTATCTTGACTGGGCAAAATGTTAAGATACAATTGCAAAACAGCTTAGGACAAGAGAGTGTTTAAAGAACAGGATTTCTCTTTATTCAATTCATAATTCAACAGAAATATGAATTTGGGTTTGCAGGGGGACTTTTATACAACACAGCTTCAAAGATTAGATACTCATTCTTTAAACAAATATGTTTCCTCCTTGTTGAAAAAGTCTTCCTACTGATCCAGCACTTTGAAAATGATGATGGTGTATAAAGACAATATGTATCCTAAGAATATAATTATAAGGCAAGGTGTGTCATAAAAATGTCACACTGGACATGAATCATAGCAAATGTGGTGTCTCTAATTCGGTTTCAGCTCCCATAAAAGTCACAGAGAATAGTAACAACAGCTTTAGAAAACAGAGTGCTCTGTCCTTTACACCATTTTTTTGCAATTCTAAATGTTCATCATATCACATGAGTTCGTTTTAGGAACTGCCTCCCTTGTTTCTGCTCATGTAATAAGCTTTCTTTTCACTTTATGTCAGAAGCAGATTCCTCTTCCTTTATAGAACCCAGTCAATTAAATAGTAAGCAACAAGGATGCTAGAGCAAAAGACTAGCCACTGAACCACAAGTCTCCTCCTTTCTACAGAAGCTCACAGATAATTATTTTTATCTACTGCAGCGACTTGTCACTGGGTATCACAGTATTTAGCATTTCCTCGAGAGAGCAAGAAACTGCATATTTGACGTGTCAATAAGAACACTGAGTCACCTATAAAAATATTTCACTAGAAACATACCAGAAAATAATGGAAAATTTTCACACGATTGGTTGCTCTTTTCCCTGAGAACCCCTTTCTCCAATCACAGACTAAACAAATGCGTTTTTAGGCAAACCTTTGATTTTGAGGAAAATGGAAAGATGACAAAGTTCAGCTCTTGTGCTGCACACCCAGTGAAGTCAAAGGAATGATTTCAATAGATCTTGAAGAGTTTTGAAATGGAGTTTTGCAGAGAGCTCACGTTATGTCTATTCACAGCAACCACCTATATCACGACCTGGGTACAAGTTGTCTGTGATGTTACACAAAGAGAAAGTGTGCTTAGAAATGCAAACGTATCATTTGCAGAGAACTACAAAGGATCACTCCACCTGATAAAGTGTCTTGAACCCACACCCATCTTAGGCCCATTACGTAGTTAATTTTCAACCATTTGAACAAGCATCTGAACAGCATGCCAAGTAAATTTCCATGGTGGCCGGGTATAGAGTTGTGTAGATGAAGCATATCAGAAATGTGGGCATACCAATTTTTGTTTGTGCTGGTATGGCATGTTTGCTTCAATTTGGAGTTACTCACTGCTCTTGGTTTCAAGCAAGTATGAACAATGTCATCTCCTTGACTTGCTGGAATTTGGCAAGTTCAGCTTTTGTTTGTGTCGTATTATCTGTTTGTATATTTACAGCAGTTAGTTCTTTCTTAAGCACATCTGAAACGAGCAAATTTAAGTTTACAGGGCAAAGAGGCCTGGGGGTAGGGAGGGCAGGAGAGGGTTCATTCTTAAAATGTTTGTTAGAGCTGTTCAGAACAAATGATTGTCAAAGCAAAGTGAGTTGCTGGCAGGTGTAAGTACTCCAGCTGATTTATATAAGAAGTAATACTCAGTAGATCTGTCTTGGGCACTTTCAGAACATACACATTTCTTGGAAATATGCTGCTCTGCTGAAACAAACCCCGTTTCTCAGGACTGCTGCAATACTGATAGAAGGATTTCTGAGATCTAAGACTCTCTCGCTGTCTACTTGTAGAGTAGAAGAGGTAAAATAATAAGGTAGCCATTTTAGTCAAATGACAGGGCACAGTCATTAGCCAGTCCCGTTGTCTAAATGTGCTCAGAAACCTTTTCTTTTCACTGAGAGTGAAACAAACCAAATCTCAAAGCTGAAGAGCCACTGCAAAATACAATCGGCCATTTCTGATCATCAGTGTGGGAATGCCTTGGCCTGTTCTGCTGAAGGAATTATAAAGGACATTTCTCTGAAAAATAAATTTAGTTTTCCCAGTGTCTTTAACTTGCATTGTTCAAAGTTTTTAAATACTTTGGGTTTAGTGATAAAAATAAGTTTAAATGTTTTTCGGTTTATTTTATCTGAGGTATCTGTACGCAACGTACACTCTTCGTTAACTGAATATTTCAATAGGAACGTACTATTAGACTCAGCACTGAGTATGTAAAATGTCACAGTAACCTTTGAAATCTGTTACTATGATCAGTTTGTGGATCTAGCTCATTGACATCAATGATGCTACTCCTGATTTATCTTGTTTTGAGGGACAGTATGAACACGTTGTCAAAAATCAGTTTTCAGTAAGTGAAATAAAGAAACACTTAGGGGATGGAAGTCAGAAATTGTATATGTTGTTCCTCTTTAGGTGTTTCAAAAACAGAAGAATAAATGAAGGTAAAAGTGTGAAAAGTAAATCCTGGCATTTCTTAAAGGGCAAACACTGTTTATCTGGCATCTGTTCTGTCCTTCATTTCTGTTGCTAGAAGTGTAGGCTTGTATCCTTGATTTCACTGGACCTAGCCTCTGTGTCCTTGTTTACCTGCGAAGCTGTGCTGGCTAAAGCCACAGATCTGTTTGACAAACTGTCCCACCCCTTGAAGGGGGAAATATCAGGTGATCAGGAAGAAAAGTAAGGCAAGGAGTGGGCACTGTGGAATGCTGCCCTTTTTACATTGTACAAATTTACCGCAGTCTGTGGTTTATGGGCTTCTTGAGTCAGAAGGTCTGCTAGACGTTATGTATATACTAGCTCCAGAATAATTTTTTACATAAATATGTCTGAGCACTTTTTGAATCCATCTGTAATTTTGGTCTCCTGTGGCAATGAGACCCATGCCTTGATAATGGCTGCGCACCTGGAGTACTGCATCCAGGTGGCTCCCACCTGGAGTACCGCATCCAACTCTGGAGACTTCGGTATAAGAAAAATATGGACCTGTTGAAACAGGTCCAGAGTAAGGCCACAAAAATGATCAGTGACCTGGAAGACCTCTCCTGTGAGGCCAGGTGGAGAGAGCTGGGGTTGAGCCTGAGGAGGAGAAGGCTCTAGGGAGACCTTATTGCAGCCTTTAATTACTAAAAGAGGGCTTACAAAAAAGATGGGGACAGACTTTTCAGTAGGGCCTGTTGTGATAGGACAAGGGGTAATGGTTTTAAACTAAAGGAGAGTAGATTCAAACTAGACAGAAGGAAGAAATTTTTTACAAAGAGGTAAAACCACTGTAGCAAGTGGCCCAGAGAAGCTGTAGATGATCCAACCTTGGAAACCTTCAAGGTCAGGTTGGACAGGGCTCGTAGCAACTTAACGATTGGAAGATGGCCCTGTTTGTTGCAGGGTGGTTGAACTAGATGACCTTTAAATGTTCCTCCCAATGCAAACCATTCTATGGTTCTATGATTCAGCAGCAGTTCCCAAACTGCTTGCAGCTGGCTGTAGAAAGGAGTTAGATGGACTGGCTTGCAAATTTGGGGTCATGTTGTATATACATTTTTAGCAGATTGACAGACTTCTAAATTACATCCATTCAGTTATTTATGTCAGTAATTTTGTGCATATGAGAACAGGTCCAGACTGGCTGCTTGTGGGTGTGAGGTGAGGAGGGGAATTTTCTGATGTCTGCAGAATTGGCCAGAACCCCAATGTAATATATCTTGCGGAGTCTAGGCCTGTGTATGAGTATTAGAGGAGGAAATCAAATTTCCTTTTTACTTCAAAGATGTAAGTTGAGATCATTGGGGAGTAAATATTTTGACAATTGTTATTTGGAATGAGTTTTGTTTGTATAGATAAAGTGTGGTAATTTATGTATATATGATCAGATCAGTTCATTTTACTTTGTAATCCCAGTGACAAGCTTTCTTCTCTTTGTGCTAATTCCCCTGTTAGAATGACATTGGTTTTCCTTGCAAAAATTTATTTGACCAACAACAGTAAGGTAGAGTATTGTTCAGGAAATGGCTTCTAAACTCATTTCCCTTCTGTGACCTGTCAGTCATTGTAATTCTTTACTATGAGGTAATGCCAAATAGATTTTATGAGCCTCTTCTTTAGGATGAAGAGTGACTGAATCTAGTCCACTCCCCTTACCTTCTGGGAAAAAGAGGAAGAAAAGGAGCACTTGCAGAGTAGATAATGGAGCTCTGTGTATTGTAAAAAAGTTATTGTCCTTCTTTATTACCACAGCATTATCCAGTTGAAGTACCCTTTGCAAAACAGTTTATTCAACTGGGCTCATACAAAGTACTTGTTTAGCTAAAATGTCATATCTTCTCTATTGCCACTTTTGTACTAATGCAATTGGAAGTCTCATCCAATGACCTTGAGACACTCTCTTCCTGTTTCCTCACATAAAATATTTATTCTCTATATAAATATAGTGCTTCTTAATTGACTTTTCAGCATATATTATTATGATATACTGTAACCATTATCCCTTATTTATTTATTGCAGTGTGTAGATATTTTTATCACTCACAATTCAATCATTGAAAAGTAGAGTACATTTAAAATTGTGCTTTATTTTTCATTTCAATAGATTCAATGCACTTAAAGTTTACACAAAAATCTATGATGAAGAATTCTGGTCTTTAAAGTGTGCACAGTTGGTCACCTTGGGACTGAAATTTGGCCTAATTTTATAGAAACTGCTAAGCAATTTCAATATCCTCTCCAAAAAATATTCCAAGATTTATTTAAGTTTGTTCTATTCCATCTGGCAGTGCCTTGGTGTGAACCTAACTCTTAGTGAGAGGAAATAAATGAATGGGAAGTTTCTGACTAACAGATTTTCCCCAGAATGAAATCGTATCTTGTTAATTTTTACATGAACTTCATCATGGCATGTTGTTCTGCTTAAGTTTACAGACCATATAGCTGATCCTGATAAGAAAATATTTCTGCTTTTCACCAGATCTAAATTTCATACTGTGTGGATGCTAACATACTGTATTTTATATAGTGAAAAGTGATATGTGAAACCTGGAGTTAGTCCTGGCTCTGAATTTGAGAGAGCCCCTAAAAGAGAAACATTCAAGGTAGTTCAGACCCAGTGTTTTGTTTCAGATTGTCATGGTTTAATCCCAGCCAGCACCACACAACTGCTTGCTCCGCTTGCTCTCTCCCTGCGTTGGGATGGGGGAAAGAATCAGAAATGAAGATGCAAGAAAACTTGTGGGTTGAGATAAAGACAGTCTCATGGCTTGGCTTCGCGGACAAAGATTTGGGAAAGACAGTCTAATAGGTAAAGCAAAAGCCACGTGTGCAAGCAAAGCAAAATAAGGAATTTATTCAATATTCCCATGGGCAGGCAGGTGTTCAGCCATCTCCAGGAAAGCAGGGCTCCATCACGCTAACAGTTACTTGGGGCGACAGTCGCCATAAATACAAATGTTCTCCCCTTTCATGTTCTTCCCTCAGCTTTGTATTGCTGAGTGTAAGGTCATATGGTAAGGAATATTCCTTTGGTCAGCTGTCCTGGCTCTGTCCCCTCCCAACTTCTTGTGCACCCCCAGCCTACTCATGGGGAGGGTGGGGTGAGAAGCAGAAAAGGCCTTGATGCTGTGTAAGCACTGCCAGCAATAACGAAATCATCCCTGTGATATCAACACTGTTTTCAGCACAAATCCAAAACATAGTCCCATACCAGCTACCATGAAGAAAACCACCACACATAGCTGTCTTGTACTTATAACCTGGGGTCACTGTCTTTTATGGGGATGGAACAGTGTTCTCTTACTACGATTAATGATGACATCTTTTTCTCAATTCAGATTTCTTACAATTCACTCCCTGTAGTCCTTTTTTTTATGAGTTTGTAGGAACATTTTTATCTTTAGTGGATCATGTTTTTCCAGCTGCTTTGAGAAACAATCTGTAGAAAACAAGTGTAAGTTTCAAATGATGGGATTTTTATCAGAGCATAATCTTTCTGCGCAGGCCTTTGCATTTTAAAAACAAATCAATGACTCTGATGTCAGTATGTTTATCATTTCTGTCCTGGGAACATTTTCTTGGCATCTTAGTTTGATCTTCTAGGTGTGTCTTATTCTTATAAAGCCACAGCTGTGTGAATTAGATTTCCTAGGAAAGTCTGCCATATCTCAGGATTTCACTGGAATACAACTTCTGTCTCACTTCTCACCTTTGAATTGTTCTGAAGCCCAGAGCGTTTCTATAATTGAATTACAGTTTTTGCAGGAGAACATAAAGCAACACTTCCTACAACCTCAAAGGCCAAATTTTATTTTGGATTCCTACACAGGAGCAAAGAGAGTTCAAAGTTTGCCTAATTATTTAAGCCCTGGAGCATGTTTACAGAGTACATTTTTAAAAGGACTTATTTTTCTGTTTTGCATATACAGTGCTAGTCTTACATTTAGGTACTTGCATATGTGTATTAAAGTGAAAGACAGCACTGCAAACTCATCCCTGTTGTCATTTGGGAATTTTAGGTTTCATTTGGGGGTGGGGGAGATGTCATACAGGAATCTGCTTTTCTCAGAAACTGCCATTTCCAGCTGTATTTCTATTGACTTAAACTTTGATCCCATTTCCATAATAAGCTGTCATTTTTAGATTAGATCAATATGCACACAGCCACTCCTGCTTTGTATACAAGGAGATGCCTATTTGCAGTATGTGGGTATTGAGTATTTGATACATTTTTATTACAGTGAAGTTTCAGTGTGAAACTTATTAATTTCTAGAAAAAAGGCCAGGTAGTTTCATTTAGAGTAATGGGCTTCCCATCACGAGGAGCAGTATGAGGATCCTTTGCTTAAATGATTCAGAGTCAGCCTGAGGGTTAACAGGCCCCCAAAACACCATCAGAAAGGCAAAGCTTTTTTCTATCCATTCTCATATTATGATGGTGACAGAGGGAGGCTGGCTGTTGAAATTCATCCATTAAACTTTTCAACTCAAAGCACAAGATTGAGTTGGCATAAGATTGAGTGAGGGACAGAAGAGAGGTGGATCTTTTCGTGGGATACTTTTCTGCAGAATTAGAATTTCTTCAGAATTCCCCTGTAACCAAATCTCCCCTTATGTTTTTTACTCTTTCTGTTAGGAGATTCTCCCCATCTGTGTCAGAGGAGGACTCTCACTGCAATCCTGGAATTCTGCTGGTGTCTTGGTATGCATCTCAGTGAGAATCACCACCTAGTTGGGTAGTTCAACCCACCTAAGTAGCTTCTCCAAAGAAGGTTAGTCAGGGATGATTAGTGGCTTAGTGGACGGTCCAGCACCTCAGTGCAAGGCCAAAAATCACTCATGCAACCTTTGTCCCCTCCTCGTGAATTGCAGTCAGCCATTCAAGGTGTTCTACCATCAAGCTATGACAACAACACTTTGTTTGGAATTACTGTAGCCTGTGTCAAAGGGCAAGCCAGCAGAATTTAATCTGTAGTTAATGAAACCATGTTTAATGTGACAGAACTGATTAAACTAAGTAAAAGAGTTGAGATCTCCATAGGATGCAGATCAAAATAACCAGCTTCTGCCTTCCGATGCATGATTTCTATCTATTTTAGATAGAGCCAGCTCAACGACAAGCAAAATAAAGCCAGCTTTACTAATTTGTTCTCTGAGAAGTTCAAGTTTCTCACTGCATCCCATAGTAGCATGTTTTCATTTTCTTTCACTTGTGGTGCTTCTGGATACGTATACCCATAAATGGCTGCATTTTTAGCAGTGTGATGTGTGAATCACCTCATGCAGTGAAGTACTTCATCAAATGGAGCAGAGTGTCATCTGCTCAGGAGCTAGGTGAGTGAGGGAGTGTTGTTCAGCCTGGTGGAAGGTTTGCTGTGCTGGGGTGGCCATGAGCTGCTTGCAGGTTGCTGTGCTGGGTCAGAGTTGTGGTAGGGTTTAGCCTAGAGGACTTGGGAAGTGAGCCTCAGGTCTTAGCTGCTTTCCTAGCCTAGCCCTGCACTGCAATGGGAGCTGTTATCTGTTGTCTGTGAATCATCCCTGAAGGAACTCCACTACTCTTCCAACTCAGGATCAGCTAGCATATGCCTTGGGCTTCTGGGCCATTTGAAGTTTTATGACATACAGACCATCCCCAGCTTAGCCTGTGAGATCGTTAGTAGGCATGTCACTCACACCAAGCTCTGAGAAGAGCACTATTACAGACTGCTCCAAGCATTGCCCAGCCAATAGCTCTCACTGTAGGTATGGCTGATGCATCAGGCAATTGTAAGGAGCACTTTGTACCTCCTTTGTGACTTCCTATCAGGGTCCACAGTTATAAAAGCAACTGAATACAAGCGGCTTCTGTACAAGGCATATTCTAGAGAAGGCAATGAATTATGCTCCTGCTTTCGATTGTCCGTGGATGGCAAGGAAGCTGTTCATCCAGCTGCACTGTGTTGCCCTGCAAAGAGTTTTGCAACAAAGTGCATTCAGAGTACATAACAGAATTTTAGTCTTCAAAGACTGTTTCATTCTTATTATAGGAAGTGTAAGAACTATGAGAAATCAGCCAGTTGTGTAGAGATGGAGTTCCAGGCACTCCTGTGAAAATGCATCCATTTGAGATGAACTGTGAAGGTTTACATTGGAACAAACGGTGAAAGATTACATCAGCTGGGCTGCCATTTACATCCAACAGGATGCTGACCTCACCTTTGTGCTTATGTTGCTGACCCATACTATTCATCAGTCCACAGCTTCCAGGGAAAAAAGCCCTGTGAGCGTAAATCTAGCAGCATGGAAAAGTCATGAGTGCCTCAAGAGCGTACCAAAAAGATGGGAAAGGGAGCAGCCATGCCCATGCTATAACCTATTGTTCAGTTAAGATGGCTTGTGCCTGAATGCTCTCTGCATTCTTTCTACAGCTTCTCAAATCAGCGATGAAGTCACCCTGCCATTAGTTGTGCTGCTTTCTCCACTACCATTTGATAGCTCCAGAAGAAAAACAAACACAAACTATCATTTATATAACTCAGTAGGAGACTAACTGTTACATAACCTGTAAAAGAAAAACACCCAATATAGAATTTTTATGAGGTTGGATGGGGACAAGAAGGAACTTCAGAGATGCTAGCTATCTTTAAGATACTTTGCAAGCTCTTTAGCCTTATGATTTCCTTTGGCTGTGGCAGAAGTCATGCATCTATACCTTTGCACAGTGCTTTGTAAAGTTAGTCTAGTGGATTTAGACTTAGTCTTCAGAGGCCATTTGTTGACACTTGTCCCAAACTTTTTTCTACAGCAAGATTTAGTGGGCTGAGATACTTCTATCACTTTCTTCTATATGCATCTTTTCTAGAAATGGGGGATTATTTTCATATTCAGCTTGATACTGTAGTGATGAGTATCTGAGCCTTCCTTGACTGACTTTTTCCAACACTGTTCACATCATGTTTTCCAAATCCAGGAGAGACTTCCAGCCTCAGTTTGACTTATTGTAGAAGGCAGATTAGTGTCTTGTAGAGCTGTTGATAGTGCAGGCCACAAATCACTGAAAAAACCCCCAGTTTCTGTTATTTAGACACTGAGAACTTAGAACACACTGAATGATTCTAGAAGCCGGAGAAAAGCAAGCCACCATTTAACAGGAAATATATATTGTGTTTATTTCAAGAGCAGAGAGATCTCATAGTTCCAGTCAGAGCCATGAGAAATTTTGCAATCTCTTTGACTGTTGTACTGATGGGCTAAAAGACAGAGGGGAGGCAGAAAGGTGGGAAATTCTACTTGTTTGGCTTTTTCCTCTCATTTTGCTAATTATTATACCAACTAAGAGATACAGTTACTGCTTAAATCTCATAAAGATGTTAGTAAACTCTATAAAAAGGAAGTATTCTGCTGGTGCTCCCCAACTACTTTGGCTTCTGCCTGAAAGGTAACAGCATTTAAGTCCCATGAGTTTTTCGAAGGAACGCCCCAATGTAACTCTTAGTTACTGAAATAGATAAAGCCATCCTTTACCTGGTAGGTATAATAGTCAGTGGTCACATGCCTGGATTAGCACTTGCTAGTGACATGGACACTACAGTAATCATCCTAGAAATGTCCTGACAGCTCTGAAGTAACGGGTAATCTCTTAGCTGTTTATATTTTGCTGCAATAAGTTCTGCTAATAATCAAACCATGTAAGAGGACATAGCTCAGACCAATCTGTTTTGGCAATGGATGTAGCCAGCTGATTAGAGAAACATGTTAATGATGTTGTTTTTAGCAGGCTGGGGGAAGAGTGGAAAATGAATAGTGACAGTTAAAATATTTCAATTTGTAGGCAACAGATTGGAGATGTAGTTGAAACAACAATTGTTTAAAATTGCTTGATGGCAATCAGAGTTTCTTAATGTTCCTCTGAAGCAAAATAAATTTTAAAAAATCAAGGTAAAGCAGACATCCATTTCACTTTAGATAAAGCAAGGTAAACATTGCACCCAAAGCAACTGAAGAATTACAGAAGTTTGACTTCCAACACAGAGCAGGATTGATAAGAGACCTGAAGTAGTGGCATATCTTCTGTCAAGTGTAATGAAATAAAGATATCTTCACTATGTCCCAACAAAGAAAAATACTTCTGAACATGAATGGATTGACTTGTTTTCTGCTTTTCAGTATCTAAATTTCCAGTAACTCTTAGTTTTTGGATCCTAAATGGGAGGTGGACACTTGTCATGTTTCAGCTCTGGGCCCACTGTGTTCTATCCACACTTGATTCCAATATATATTTCAAACCGAGAATGGATGTGGAAAAGGAAAGGTACATCTCTTGTCCATATGTACACATATATGTGTTCAGTCCACTTTATTTCACGCTCTGGTTGGGGCAATTGCATCTTTCTTATGTTTCTGCACCTGAGCTTTTATTCTTAAGACCAAATTTTGCAGCATCAGTAAATAATTTTAGTGAGGCAGGTGGAAAATCGAGGGAAGACAGGGAGAGCAGTCAAAGAAAGAAATGAGGATCTGGCAGTTACTGTCATGGCAGTGGCAAGAGGACAAAAAGAAATGTCTAACCATGGAGCAAAGCTAAAGGCAAGTGTCTTGCCTTTGACTGTTAAAGCGAAGGAACATTCAGCCATAGGTGATGCCATCACCAATATTTTCTCCACTTCAGAGTAGTTCCAGACAGATTTGGAGTCAAAAATTGACAAGAAGTATGGCAGATGCCGCTCATAGAGGTAAATACAGAATTATTCCTGTGCTGTTATTGTTTGCCTTACAATAGTTCCATTTTTGCTGGGCAGAGGAATGTAATGTTGACACATTGGACATGAATAGAAGTCTGTTTTGTCCAGCATCTCTTGTCTGCTGACTGTAGTCAGTTACAGATCCTAAATATATGCAAAAGGCACCAACAGGCTAAACCTTCCCTTAACACATTCTCGCAGCTTCCAGCAGCTGGTGGTTCAGAAACTTCCTCCACATTCTTGGCCTTCACAGCCATTTGTCTGGCTGTTTACACTGTTTTGGTCCAGAGTTTGCTTTCTCTGAGGGGAAATTATGGGCACCCTTTGTCCCAGTGAGCATCTTTTTCTGTTCCAGAACAAAAGAGGAAACAATTCTGAGCCTCTGTCCAGATGTTTTGCCACCCGGAACCTCAGTTCTCTTGTCATTTTTGTTTGTGCAAATAATCTGTTGATGGACGCTATGGGGAAGCTCAAGGCTTTTTTTTTTTTTTAGTGTGGTGAATAAAATGGAATATTTTTCACATGGAATAGGCCATCATTATATATTATAGTTACTGACAAATTGAAAAAAAGAACTATTTAAAACTTGCACTAATATCTGTGATAAACCTTCCAATCAACTTTTGAGTCTGTTCATTTCTATGACATTTTAAACTGAGTAACATGAGTGAACTTCTTGAATAAATTAAGTTAAATTATATGTGTATCTGAATATATATGTATACATACACACACACACTTGTATGCTTACATATATAACAGAGAAGGTACTCTTTTGGCTTCGAATTTTTAGTATTTTAACATTCAGGAGCAGTGTAATAATAAACAAAGCTAAATTTGGGGTTGAGATTTTAACCTAATCGAAATTCCATCCTTTTCTCTTTTAAGAAAAAAAAAAGATTACATGCAATACACTAGCAGCTAAGCTTGGAAGGTTAGAAATTCCTAGGTATATTACTTCTGAAATTACTGACATGAAAAAAATACCATTTACCCTGCCTATATCACCTTGGTTTTCTCAAGAAAAATTACACGGTTTTATTTTACTTAAAATAAAACACCAGTCTCCTCTTTTGGTTTGTGATCATTCTATAATAGCCTCTATCAGTTTGAAATAAATGGGATGGCATTGTACAAACTGGAACAGGAGTTTGCAATCACTTACCTCCCAGGAACTGGCCTTCATTCAGAAGGCTTAGCATGCTATGATTTAGTGTGAAAGCTGTACAAGTCCAGATCCTGAAGCCCTGTTGGTTTCTCAGGCATTATTAATAGCTTTCTTTGTAGGTTCTTGGTAACATGGATCGTTTTCAATGTTCAGATACCCATTCCCCTCATGTCAATCTCCCTGAATAAAGAAATAGTAGAGTTTCAACTACAGAGGGTCTAAAAACTTCCAGGAAAAGAGAATGAAACAGAAGAATATTAAAAAAGAAAAAAAAAGCTCTGAAGAAAGTAGATTGATGAATTTGGTGCTGGGGAACTAAAGCAGGAGGACCTTGAAATATTACTGTTAAACATTAGCCCTAGAACTATGCCCTAGGGTCTGCAATGTATAAAGATGGAGGCATTTATTTCAACACTCCTCACTGTCTTAAGAGTTCAGTAATTGGTCAAACAGACTCAAAGGAAAATTTGTCCTTAAGAATAGACCCCTGTACAGTTTCCATCAGGCAGAGGAAATGTCTTTCTAGCCTTAGACATGACTGGTACTTGTTAGACTTACAGTTATGGCACCGACAATGCCACTATACTCATCATTAATATTCATAGTCATAGATTTGCTTAACAAGAAAGATTCATATTCAAATTCATATTCACATCCATTTTCATGGATGTAAATACAGGATTAAGCTTTAAATTGTGTAAGTGCAGATTAATTCCAGATATTGAGTAATTTACCAAGAATGGTACATTTTGGGGTTCTATATGTGCAATTAGAATTCACAGTGGTGAATTTGACTTTCAATATTATTTGAGTTGAGCCAAAAAGATTGCCTAACTTAGATAGTTTGACTCTTTGGGAGACAGTCACCATTGCAACTGGATAAATTTAATTCAGCTTGCTGCTCACAGATTGACTGTAAGGGATCTTTTATTATGCAGGCAGTCTGGGGTGGTCATCTTGATAAAGAAAAGCCCTGTGAAAACACATTATCTATTTTTTTCCTCAGTAGTTTAAATAATAACAATGTCACTTGCAATGCTTTACGTGTTCCTTTTTTTCAACTTTGTCTAATTAGTTGCCTTAGTAGATGATTTTGGAGAATTCCTCTTGGAAAGCTCTAACGTCTCCATGCCATAGCTGAGGGGAGCATGGCATTTGACTAAGACAGTCCCCAGATTCAGACGGACAGAAGGCAAGAGGTATACCTGTGGGCACAGGAAGAGTCTCCGTGCCTCAGTTCCCCCACATTTTCAGAGCCTTGATGTTGTTTCCTTCTCCCTTAGCATCCAGCTCCTGCCAGTTCCGTCCTGGGGCATGTAAAACTGGGAGCAGCCTTGCCTGCAGAAGATGCTGCAGTCCATGCCACCGTGCTGGGTCACACATAAGTACTGGGCTGGCATACTCCAGTCTAGACTGTTCTACACCAAAACCAACCCTTCCAACACCTGTCTCTCTCCCTCCTGTCTCTCTGGTCAAGTGTTTTCCACAGTTTCTGCTGTCCCTCTACTCTTATAATAATTTTCCTCTTTTGTAGATGATCTTGGTCTTGTTTTCTTCTACTCAATTAAAAATGAGGTAGCTAAAATAATTTCCTTTGCCTATAGGGATTTCTCTTCGAATTGGCATCTTCTGGATCGGATTTCGGATTACACCCCTCACTTCCAGGATCTCTGCTCAGTCTCAGCTTCTGTTACCCGTCTTTCTTCTACTTCATCGTTCTTCTGCCTGTTTCAGTCCATCTTCTGATTATGCCTTCCCCCATAAAGCCTTATACTAATGAAAATGAAGTCATCCTTTCTCTTCCACTCACCAAATTCTAAGATCCAGCATTTGGTCTGCCACTCCAAGTGCTCAGTGTAACCCAGCCAGGTGAAAGAAATCTGCCTTTGCTAATCCCTGCAGTCATGGCCAGAACTGACAATCCATTATGCTCAACTCTTTTTTGGAGTTACTGTCTTTGATTTATCCCTTGTGGCATCCATCCAGAGTAAAACTGAGAGATTATCTGAAAAACAAAGAGCAGAAAGTCTAGCTATGGTGAGACCAATTTCTTCCAAAACACTGGGACTGTGATGGGACCACAACTCTTCAGTCCCAAAAAAAAAAGGAAAATTACTGCAACCTCTAATAAGGTTTTCAGAGTGGGACAAAATATAGGAGGAAGCATGGAAATAGACCAGTAAATAACGCATCAGTACTTCCCATGAGAGAAGAGACATGGAAAATTTTTTAAAATAATCTGTAATGCTCTAATTCTCTGACTTCTTACGCACCTTTCTTGCTTCCATTTTTAGTGGCTGGCGCCAGGGCATAATCTCTATTGGGGTGCAAGTGAGGATCTCTCAATTTATTGCTCTATTAACTCATGACCACCTGCAGCAAAGGAACACCTTAGCAAAGTTCATACCAAATGGTAATGGTATTGTGCAGCAAGTGGCATATCACAGCTTTGTTCTCTTCAAAGAAGACACCTCTCCCATCAACACCTATATAAAATTAGTGGCTACCTCTCCTTGCTACTTCTTTTTTCCTGCAGGAAAAAGCTTAGATCAAAAACAGCAGAGTCATAAACAGCCTGCAAAAGAGGTACGTTTGCATGCACGTGTATGTACCCATTAATGTATGCATGTCTGTGTGTGTAACTTTAATCATTGTCCTGATCACTGTGTTCACTAGGAAAGAGCCTGAGTTCATTATTTAATTGAAATACTATTTTTTCCCGTCAAAACCACATGGATCTTATTTTCATGTGGCTTTTTATCTCCTACCCTGGATGTTTCCGTAATAGTAGCCGTGGAAAAGAATTTCTGTCATTTTGTATTGATGACTAAAGGGTTAGCAGCCATCTAGGGGGAGAAAGAGGGGGAATTATCTGGGTAGGCTTACACTAGCCAGTTGACATAACAGCTACTTGGGTGGTATGAGGTTTCTGGGATGTATATGGACATTTAGTGCTTTCTCTTGCCAAAACATCTGGAATCCAAAATCCAGTCCTTAGACAGCCACACATGTTAACAAAACAACTGGACAGAAAAAAACAGACTGAAAGAAAAAAAAAGAAAACCAACATGATAAGGCATCATTGTTACCACTAGGAAATTAGACAGTTAAGGCTGCACTTCAAAGCAAGTATTTTTATTACAGCATACTTGAACGGTTTTATTATTGTGCAGCAGAGCAAGACTACAGCAGATCCTCCTGCCTCACAGAGGAAAATACATTTACTGTCCAAGTAAGCTGCATGCTAAGTAGTTTTAAAAACAGAGTGCAGATAAGAAGAGAACATTGTTCCTCCTTGCAGCACCTCTCCTTACACACACAAAGCACTGGGAGAGGCTGGTTTTAGGAGCACAAAGTATGGTTTCTGCTTTCTGATACTATACCAAATTTGGACCTGAAAGCAAGTAAAAGATACCATGGTTTTCACTGCAGGGCTATAAAAAAAAGGAAAAAATGTGATGTATCTGGCATTTGCAAAGATGATTTTACCCAAGGAGGTAAGTGGAAAAGATTACTTTCTCTCCCATTAGTACTGACCCATATTGCGCACTGTTGGCTAATCATACAGCTAGCCCTCACCACATCCTAGCATACTGGGCTTATATTGACCATGATGTATGCTCTGCATCCAGTGAGCACTTATAAAATGCCTAGCAGACCCAGGGGATGTGCTTCACACAGCTGTCACCTCCAAGCTTTTGCTGAAATGAAAAGAGATGCAAAGACTGGACTATGAGGAGATGGAGCTACAGGATACTCTTCCCCCACTGCTTCCAAAATCTCATCATTCATCAGTTATAATGCTTTAACTGTAATCTTTAAAAATGTTTGGAAAATGTTCATAAACATGTTTCTGAAGCCGTTTGTGTAGTTGAAACATTTTTATAAGATTAAAATGTGGGGAAAGCTGGCACAAAGATTGTTTGAACAAGTGTGCTTGTGATTTCTTTTCCTAAGGTAAGTACATGTAAGATTAGGAGACTTAACAACTGTGCTGGTGAGTTCTGAGTGTTGTTTGTTTGAGAACATGAGCATGTTGCTTGCAAAGCCAGGAACTTTGGGAGACTGAAAAACTGGGATCTAAGATAAAATTGAGAGGAGTTTAAAAACATAGGTGGTGCTGTAGAGAAAACCTGAAGCAGAACATGTTTTCTGAAGGCTAGCACAGGATGATCTGCTTCATTTTCTCCTTCCGCTGCTGACACCTTCTGACCTTTGGACAAATCAATTAGCTTCTCTGTACTTCAATTAACATTTTTTAAAAGGTGACTTCCTGCTTCACAGCAGGGGCAGGAGACAAAAGGAGGTGGGAAAAGAGCTAGAATTATTTGGGAAAGAAAAAAAAAGGATCCTTAGAAAAGCGTCCTTGTTTAATAGTACTATTATATTACCAGTGCAAATGAAAGATAGCTTAGAATATTCATTTTTATCCCAAATCAGAATATAGAAAAAAGCCCCTTGCTCCAAAACCTGCCCAGATGGATGTTCATCTGCCCAAGATTCTACCCCTGCAGAGAGAGTGAAAGAACAAACAGCATGTGAAATTTTAGACCAGCTGGTTCTTGCACTGCTGGGGACGGCTCAGAGACTACCCCAACAGTCCTCGTGTAAGAAAGCCGGTCCAAGGAGAAAGAACAGAGTGTTTCACAGTTCAAAACACACAGATATGGCAGGACAAAGACAGGAGCCCTTTTCTTGAAGGCTAGAAACTTCTTCGACTTCCACATTGTCGGAAGTATCAAAAGGTCACCAGAATGTCTTGTGTTACTTTGAGGGGAGATGGGGACTGATTAGCTTTGGGGAGGTATGTTTATAGAATCTGACCCTCAGTTTCAAAAATCAAAGGCATTCCTCTTAGCCCATGCATCAGAGAGAGATTTTTCTTGGAGTCAAAAATTTCATCCTATGGCAAGAGGACCTGCGAGGGATTGTTTCATTATGAGAAGGACAGGGAGAAAAAGTGGGTGATTTATTTAACTAGCAGGCAGTCAATCTCCCAGAAGAGAGAGCCTAACTTACCCTCCACATTCTCAGCTAATGAATGAGCCTGGGAAATTGGACCAAGATCAAAGTTGCTTTACACAAAATTGCTGACATTCCTGAAATAGCTGAGAGTTCCTCTATTCACACTAAGTATGAATCAAGTTCACTGACACACAAAGCCCTCACAATGGGACCATCCGCTGCATTGTTACCTTGACTCTAAGCTTATCACCCTGCCTGACCTCTGCCTAAAGCAGTTAAGAAATTACTGCTTCTTCACCCATTGTTCTCTTCCCTATGAAGTTGTCAAAGGCCAAGATGTGTAACCACAAAATAGGGTAAAACTTTAAAATGCTAACTCAAGAATATGGGGTACGATGTTTAGGTTGCTGTAGCCTGACAGGGTAAATGACCTTAAAAGAAAAAAATAGCCCCAGAGGACTTCCAAATTTAATGTGTTCTCCAGCACAAGCAAGCAAGGTGAGGTTAATTTCTGAAAGGAACTGCTATTAATCTTAGGTCCATTGATTTTAATATAGGAAGCTGCAAGATAATGCATGACCCCCTTCAAAGGACAGCCAAGTCCTAACTCCATCATTGGTCCTATAGCCTGATGTATTAATAAGGTTCAACCCAGCATGTAGGTAAATATGTCCAAGCACAGACTAAGGCTTTAAAACATACCACCCATGGACAGGGTAACAGGAGAGAGCTACTGCCAACTGTAAGACCTGTGCATAATATCTTCTACTGCATTTTTAAAATAATTTTGAAAAGCCTATTCTATTTAAAAATAATTATAGTGTTATTTTGAGTGTTGATAACAAACAATTAAACTTCCTGAGGGATGATAAAGATTTATATAACAGAGAAAGGCAAAAAAAATGTACCTTACTGAAGAGCCCGTAGTGCTGTGTGCTGACAAGCTGGGGACATAGTTCTGAGCTAGACTGCCCCAGGTTGGCAAGGCTTGCTGGGTACCACACTTGATCAATATTAGGATTTTTTCCAACAATAACTCATGCCTTAAAGACTCAGACAAGTAGCATCTAATTTTAATGGGGCTCTTGAGAGAGATGACAGCAACACAACTGACCCAATTCTCCTCTGGATCGTAGGGGCAGTAGGTTGAGTGAGCAAGACCTACCTTTACAGCTGCTGCAGAGCTTCTCCCCCTGCACACCTCATGCCTCCTCAATAGGGGTAATGAAACTTCACAAATTGACTCTGAAAAAAATTACCTCAAGCTCCTGGCTGATATTATCTGCAGGTAAACAGGACTATTTTAATGAAATACATCATTATGTGCTTAGTATTTTGAAAGAACTTGTTTTCTCTAGGAGAAAATCTAAACTGCTAAGCTACTTCAGGAACAAACGTGTGAATTTGGACCTCAGCAATTGTGATTAGCCTCACAAGTGCTATATCATGCACTCCTCCCATATCACTTTCTCTTTAAGCTTGTCACACAAGAGAAGTCAAACTGCATTAAAAACACCTTGCGCTGTTATTTCATGAGTCCAAATCCATCTGCACGAAGAGGTGGTTTTCATTTTACTCTCAGGCATTGCTCAAAGAGAATTGTTTCCAAGGACTGAGTAATATGGACAGGAGATATTCCTTACTCTCCTGCCATGCTCCATGCGGTGCGTAACTATTTCAAAAGTTCTGTTGTTAGGTGTGTCACTCATTAAACCTCCAGAGGTTAATGGTGGCTTTCAGTGTGTGGTGCTCTGAGTTTGTATAGGCGTAAAGGACAGTCTTATCACTAGAGCCCTGCATCTGGCCTCAGAATTCATTGTTAGGAAGTATTTGAGTCCTCCAGGGTTTGGTAAATGTAACCCACAGAGTTTGTCCCACACTGTGGCGGGTTTCTTAATACTGAGGCAGAGGGCTGTGGAAAGTCTTTGTCCTGTGTTCCCATAGTAGATTTTTGTGGCACAGCTAACGTAGATAAATATGGCATCAACTTACACCCTTTTTTCATTATCCTGTGATGACTTTACATATCTCCTGTTGTCATGGGTATTGAGGCATATCCCAGGACACTTGGAAAAATACTCTCTAATTAGTGTCTTAAGTGACTTAAAGATGGCTGGGAGGTATACCTTTGAGAGACTGAAATCTCACATAACACTAGGCTCACAGAGCTGATCTGATCTTGCCTTGAAAGAAAATTATCTGCTGTGTGCTGCACAGCATCTACACGAACCATGGGGAAGGTCTTGAGCACTGTCTCGCAGCGGTATGGATGCTGGTAGGGCAGACCATGCACTAGGTGAGGTATTCAATTCTACACAGCATATTCACAAGCAATGGATCGGACATACTGTCCTATTTGTTGGCTATGAACCTGTGATATCAGCCTGCTGAGATGCATCATTTTAGAGGGAATGCCTGAGTCTGGATTGATATGGGTGGCTGCAAGGGAAGAGAAGGACAGTTACTCCTCATTAATCTGTTTTCATAGCAGCAAAGCTAATTCAATCCCAGGTTTTTTCTCTTCTCCTTGCAGTTTTGATCAGTAACGTGCAGCCTCAGAAGGCCTCCCTTCCACTTTCCTGCCACAGTAATGCATGGGAACAAGGATGCCTCAGAGCTAGTTAGTGGTATCAGCCGTTGCTATGCCACACTGAATTTCTCACTGTATCTAATAGTTGAGATGATGAGAAAGCTCAGGGTCATTGGTGGCAGGGTTCTACTGAAGGCATCAAAAGCATGTGCTTTGAAAAGGCAAGTAAACTTTTGAGTTATATCATGGGATCGCACACCTGGGCCTGCCGCTGACTTTATGCTTGACTTCTTATGAATCTGCTGGATTCACTGTTTGCTGTGTCTTTTCTGAGCGTATCCTCCTGGCAAAAAAGGTCCTCAAGCTTTCCTCTGTACAGCAGCCAGCCCAAAGGAGTCCTGTTCATATTTGAGACCTCTGTGAGTCTCTGTTCTACAAACACAGAAGCAAGAATTTGGGAAATATGAGGGAGGTGACATTTGCATATTATACATGCTGCCTTCTATGTAGGTGCAACATTTTTACATGCCCTTGGTAATGATTTCACAAGTCATTATCTTGAAGCCCTGACCCGTGAATAGTAAAAAGAAATGTTTTGTCAGCGCAGCAGAACTTTCAAAACCTTCGGTGCTAGAAGGAAATTTTCAGCCTGTGAAGTCTGAGCAGAATAGGCAGCAATTTTCATTTTAGAGCTGGATGACAGTAATTGTTTCAGCAAAGAATAATTTTCTTTCCAGCAATTGATAAAAACTTGAAATAGATGTTGTGTAGCAGCTGTGGCATGTTACTCCATTATTTCAGGAATTTCCTAGAGTGAAATATCTAGTGGCAAGATGCAGACTGGTCTACTTGGGAATAGTGTCGATGAGGAGACTCATGTTCAGAACCCAATCCAAACAGCCCCACTGTCAGGAAAGCTCAACAACCCCCTGGGACACACAGGCTATAAGCAGACCAAAGGCCTTGTATATTTCAGCTAGACATATTTCTTTCTTGGAGAAGGGTCTGTGATTCAAAAGATGATATGTATAGGGTGGCATGGTGATCCTACACATAACGGCCTCCATGACTTTTGTGACAGACTCCTCACAAGCATCTTTTCTTATAATGGAAGCACACAATTTTGAAATGACAGCTATTTCCATAAAGTACCACTCTATTGTGTTCTTCCAAATACATCCCCAGCTGTGCAGTGCAACTGCTGGGTTTCGGCTGCATTGATGGCCTCCGAAGCCCCACCAGGCCCCTGAGTGAAGGGTACTGTGATCACTCTCCCATGGCAAAATATGGCATGGGACTTAAAGGGCTCCTCTACAGAAGAAAATGCTTTTCAGGTGTTGAAAGACACTTGGGAATATCTGCAAAACAATCCTAGCACTGTCTTAAAATTCATTTCCCACTGCATTCCAACAGTCTCTCAAAGGATGGTATAATTTTTACTTTTTCAGGTTGAAATGAATCAAAGGTGTAATTCAGGGTCTGGTCTGAAGCTTTCTGAGGTTAATGGAAAGAATATCTGCTGAAATTTTTTTTTAACTTCAGTAGGTTTTCCACTCTTGCCGAGATGTCATTTTCTCCTTGTAGTGGCTCTATATGTGTCTCAGTAGCAATTCCCCTTCACAGCACATTGTCTCCCTGCACCAGTCCATCTTCTGTCACAAATATGGCCTGGAAAAGGAGGATGACCTCTCTTCACATTCTGATTTGATTTGTTGACTTCTGTTTCAATTCTGTAACTGGCTTTGCATAGACAGACCTCTGCAACAACAATTCTAGTGATGGGAAAAAAAGGATTTACATGCTAGGAAAAACATCAGGGCTTTTCCTTGCCTGGGGTAAGTGCTGTGTACTTTGATACTGTGAACAATTATGCATGTGGATAAGTTCACCTATGTCAAAAGCTGAATTGATTTTAATAGTGCATCTCTCAGGTGAAGCCGTTCTACAAATGCTCTTCATGGGCAGACCTCCATGGGCCTTAATACAAGCTATGGAAAATTATGAGACTCTTCCCGTAGGGAGAA
The DNA here is from genome assembly GCA_009769605.1 of Bucorvus abyssinicus. Taxonomy (NCBI): domain Eukaryota; kingdom Metazoa; phylum Chordata; class Aves; order Bucerotiformes; family Bucorvidae; genus Bucorvus; species Bucorvus abyssinicus. The sequence continues at coordinate 26,781,518 of CM020063.1, forward strand.
GTATGTATGACTGGGGCTTTTGTTTGCTCTTGTGTTTGCAGAGATTAAGGACAGAGGTTTTTTTACTTTAACATCAGTTTTTTAAAATAAGCTTTAGTATCCTGATATGCAGAGGAGAAATTTAGTAAATGTAAATTAGATGTAAATTTACAAATTTACATGTGAACATCTGGGACAAACTGCGACTCATTCAATGCTATTGTTCATCCAGAGAGGCAAGTAGATGGAGCAGCTGAGCCTGGAGTCCAGCCTGCTGAGCAGAGGGCTGCGCTCTGGAGAACATCCACTCTTTACCTGGGCTTGTGCTGAAGCCATCATCTGTTCCTCCCAGCTACTTTGTTAGGAGAATGGGTTATATCTAAGCACGGGAGTATTGATCAGGACTATGGAGATTATTCTGCTTTTCTATGGAATGGAAGCCTGTATGCAATCTGATATTTTAGGACATTTTAGGATATTTATTATCTGGAAATTTAGGAAGGGACCCCAGATGATAAACAAGATGCCCTAAGGTCTGGCAGACCTGCCTTATGGTGAAAAAGACAGGTAGGTCTACTTAGCTTATCAAGCAGAGGGAGAAGATTAAGAGGTGATTTATTGCAGTTGATGCAGACCTCCACAGAAAAACAATTTTCTGATAGGAGAGAGAGAGGTCTTTAATCTAGTAGACAAAGACATAACGAGATTCGATGACAGGTGGCTGTTGCTGGATAAATTCACAGAGATGCCCACGAGAGGAGTTGACTGCGGGTCCTGTTTATCTGGAGACAAGAGGGATTCTCAGCTGCTTCAAAGCTGTTAATTGAAGAATAAGTGGTATTGCAGAAATTACGTTGTATTTCAGCCACAAGGTATGGACTTGACAGGGCAATTACAAGTAAATGTCTTAGACTCTGTTGCACAAATCAAGCAGGATAATCATAAAGTTTTTTCCTGGCCTGAAACCATCTAAATCTATTAAAGGAGTTCAATAAGGGTTTGGGTTTTTTTCTTTCCATTTGACAGATCCATCAACGTGATACAGAGCATCAGATTCCACTATGTTGGGTGGCAAATATTTTCTATTCTACCAGCTTCAATAAAGGTCTAATGAAACAAAACATAACCCCTTTATTATAAAAGCTGATGACATTTTCTATTAGCTCACATAATGGAACTAGGTGAGCATTTTGCCTGCAGCTTTTTCTCACTTTGCCCAGTTATTAGGAGTATTGCTGGTGGTTCTTACAGCCTTTCTCACAATTATCGTTTTTTGCTTCAGGCAAATGCTTGAAACCCTGGCTCTGTTCTCCTGTGGGACAGCTGCAAATTTGAGGGCTAAGGTGCAAGTTATTTTTAGATACTGCTTAATACATCTCACTATAAACAGGGCAGGAAATCTGCAAATGAAAAATGCCTTTATATTATCTCTGAAGCAACAGATTGCGAGGTGATCTAAGCATTGAGGCAAGTCTCTTCTTAGTAGTTATATTACAATTTTTTTACTTGGGTGTTTATCAGATCTGAGTCTGCTGTAATGCTTCAAAGAGAGATCTGCTGCTGCTTGTTACAGCTGCTTGGGTCATCTCTGTTACTAAACACCTCAGTCAGTCCACTCCGCAGGTAAAGGACATGTTTGTGATCTCTTATTTTACAGAAATATAAGTGTAATTTTTTTTCTATGTTGTTTTGTGCAAGGTCTAGGAAATCAATCATGGGGACGAACTGCATGCTTTTTGAGGGGCTGCACACTGATACATCTTTCCTTCTGCACTTCTGCCGCTATGTAGAATTCACAGAAAAACGTATATGGCTTACAGAACACTCTTCGAGAAGGAGAATAGGAAAGAAAATTTGTGCTGCTCTGTCCTGGTAGAATGCAAGGGCAGTAAAGTGAGGGTGAGCAGGGACTTAAAGATAATATGTGTGAAATAGCAGTTCACAGCATGTGTATTCAGCTGTGAGGCACCTGCTCCTGTAGGAATGTCTGCAGGATGTGGCATTTTTGTCTGGTTCAGTAAAAGGTAAGAGAATACTTTCTTTAATTTGCAGGGAGGCAACATTTTGTTATCTTGTCACCTTTATCTCCAGGGTGAGTTATTAAGCCAGTTATGACAGCGTTTTAAGTGTTATAAATAATGGGGAAAAGTAATGTTGTTGAAACAAGGCGTAAGCATTTGCAAATACATAGCAAATTTACCCACAAGCAGAGAAATATACAATATATTGGGTGTGAGGACACCATGTGCTAGTAGCATACAGACTTCTCACTACACCACAGTGGATGAAAACCATTGTACCCTAAAACTGTTCTCCTCCTCATCCACTTCTAAATCAGATTGAACATTTTGAGGCTAAGTGGCCATGTATTGTTTTCCTGGTTTGAGTTAGAATGATTGGAAGAGCTTCTTTGGTGTGCTGAGTATGTGCAACCTCTCCTTATTGTGGAGTTCAAATAATCAAATTTTCAAAATGAGACCCTGGGGTAAGGAGAGGTTGAGGTGCCTCAACAGAAGCCTCTGCTGTCTGATTCCCTGTTAAGAATAACATGATTAAAGTAAGTGCAGAAAACCTGGGGCTTCTTGGCTCTGAGGAAACAGTGAAGAACCTGTGATACCAGCAGAAAAATAAATGAAGGAAGTCCACTGGAGCTCTTATCAGATACGGCAGACTTTCTGGAAATCTGGAGACAAGCTGGCTAGGAGTGCTTCACTGTGTACTTGTAAGCAAGACAACACAAAAAAGAATCAAGTGGTAAGTAAGGAGGTATCAGGCCTTGGTATCATAAAGAAAATATACTTACTGGATGGTAGGGATCAAAACACAAGAGGAAGCATTTGAGGAAGTTTCCAGAGAAATATTCTATGACTGGTACACTGGCACTTGTCATTCTCAAGCATTCTCAAACCCCATTCTCAAGCGAAGCTGGAAATTCTCATTATTCTTTTAAAAGAGGTGCTATTTTCAGTATGCAGTGCATAACTGAGGGTAGTTCTTTGAAGAACGTGTAACACGTTTTTAGCAAGTGTTTCGCCAAGTGATGACAATCTCAGAAATAAATATTGGAAATTATTGTGCCAATTACGGCAGTTTTTATAAGCTCCCAAATATATAATCTTGCAAGAAATGTGAAGATAGAATGAAACTATTTGGTACATCTTAGCGGAGGCTATTTATTTCAGAGTTTCTGCAAGCCTAGTTTCCCTTATTTTTCACTGAAAAGATAATATGAGAACATACTGTGAAGATTGAAGGATCATTCACCTTTTTTTCGGTTGTTCAAAATGACTTCATATGTCTTTTGTTTTGTCTCACGGTGCCTCTTGTAGCCAATAAAAGTAGTTTCAAAACTATTTGACAGAACAGCAAAATTTAAGCAAACATCGTAAACTTCAGGTACAAAGTAGAAATCCAGTTCAGGATTATGAATATCTGCAGCAGAAAACTCATTGGGAAAGTTTTGTTGATCCAGTCAGAGCACAGAAATAAACAATGTGGCTTCGGAAACTGAGTCCTGAGTATATTCAATGTTCATATCTAATGGCTTGCTCACAGCCTGTGGTATGAGATTTGTCTCACAGAATTGTTCTGAAAGGATTTTCAAGCAGTGACTAAATTCTAGAAGACTGTGATTAAAAGAGACTTTAAAGATCACATTATTAGTTACTTGTCCATCTGTGGAAATTGCAAAGTCCTTGATAATGAGTTATGCAAAGTAAACATTCAAGTTTCCTTGCTGCTTCAGTTGGAGCTATAATGCTCAAGTTTAGAGAAGGAGTATCTGAAATCTTCTGCTACATCTATCTTAGGATCATGTATTCCTGATCTGACCTGGCATCACTGAGTCCCTCTTCCAGGATTTTGGAAATACCTCCTCGGTATTTATAGCATAGGATCTGCAACTTTTGTTAGAACAACTTAGTGAAACCAAAGGTAATCTCATATTAATGACTTTGAAGGAAAACAATTTTAAAACACACTTCAGCTGGCTGCTTGGAAGTGGAGAAAAAAGTTTCTGTAAGCTATTCAATAGCAAGGAAGAAATGTCTGCAAGTCCAGAAGAGGAACGTGTTTGTTATTGGCAGAGGCAGCATCAGGCATTGGCTAAATTTGTGGTTGTCTGGAATACCACAACTAAAGGAGTATATCAGTATTAGGAAAGATGTGCTTATTCAGTAAATGCCCTATTGAGTCACTGTTCTTTTCTTTCAGAGGTAATCACTGCTATTTGAATACAGAATGGAACAGGAATTGGAAAAATCTATCTAAAAATGGAAATTCAATAGAGAGGGAGCTGGGTAGATGGCTGAGCAGAGTTTGAGGCAAGGTATTATTAATTAGGATTATATATACTCTTTAAACTCATACCACACATGGAAAACTTCAAAATCAACTGACTGTCTTGAACTAATTTAATTTCTGTGGGATATAGGTCTCTTTACGGGCACCCCAGCTGGGTCTTGCCCACTAAACTGCCAGCTTCTTTTCTCATAGACTTCTCTGCCAAAATGAAGCCCTTCCACTGCAGAGCCCTGCTGCTCCCAGCAACAGCATATGCAAGCTGTACATCCCTTAAGCACTTGCAGGTCTGATCTCTCAGGACCAGTAAGGCCAGTGCCCCAGTTGCTGCCAGAAAACAGAGTACAATGTGCTCTGAACAAACTCTTACAGGGATGGATCAAAATAACAAAACACGTATAAGCTGGGCAAAGTTAGTTATGAAAGGTAGTGCTTTCCGGTCAGAGAAAACAGACAAACTTGGAGGCACATAGACCTTTCCTCATATTTGTCTCCTTCTGGCACCAACCATTTTCCATGTGGAGATGCAGGTAGGTGAGGGATACACTAGGTCAGCCCACAAAGCCTGTTTTGTTTCTCACGGTCTCATGCTTCCCATCTCTTGACAGACCTTCTTTCTTTCCCCTTCCACAAACTCACATGCACAAGACCAGTGTCCCGTTAAACCTTTTGAAAGAGGCGAAACCAGACTGTGTGAGCTTTGCCAGAGGGTGAAACTTCAAAAAGGTTATTTGCCTCATTTCATTATTAGGGACCTAAATTAAATATCCACCACTGCCTTCAGTTCTTACAGGAAACTTTAGCATGTGTGTTTACCAGGAATAAAATCACCAACAAATGTATGTGAATACATTGAACAAGGGTAATACCTGTGTCTTGAAATATTTTCATGGTTATTTAGTGCCTCATCACAAGCAGTCCCTGAAAAGTGTGAATAGCTTAAACAAATTCACGAGCACTTGGGCAGAGAATACAAAATAACCCAGGAATGACATAATCTTGTTTCAATAGGAGACAAAAGGCAGGTTTTTAACTACAGAATTTCAGACTCAGAGATGAAAGCTGGAGCTGTGAGATGCTGCATCAGCAGAGTCCCAGCTGCCTCACACTCTTAAAAGTCTCTTCTAGAAATCACAGTGCTGGTCTGTCAGGAGGTGTACAGAACCAGCACCACATTAACCAATAAAATGTTCACATTTTGATAGCCTAAGCATTTTAGATGAGTCTTCTCACTCTCTCTTCTATTTTATTCTAGTTGGTCCCTACCCAATGGGGCAGAGACATCTGCGTTTTCTTGGCCACTGATGTATGCACTTTATGACAAGCTTTGAGAACCATGGGAGGGGTGGGCTGCAAAAGTGTGAACAGCTATTGTAAACAACAGTAGCAGTAAAAAGCTCCATGGCCCAGATGTGCTTCTGTTGGTTATATCTATGCTTTATTCCCTTGCATTTACTTCATAAACTTTTGAGGTGTTTTAGTAGTTGCTGTGGCACAGGTACCACAGCTCAGATGACTCATGCTATAACCAGTACATTGCACAGCCCAAATGTCTGTCACTGTGTCAGAGAAAGAAAAACCGAGTGTAGGTAATTAGTAAGCACTACGAAGCAAATCCAAAAATTATGGCATTGCACAGACTGTATTATTAGCATTCCCAAATCAGAGCTGGAGTCAACTTAAAACAAGTATGTCTTGTTATTGTGCAGGTGTGTACAGGTTCATGACCATAAGTTCTGCTACTGAAATGGGTATTATTCTTTATCTAGGCCATGATCCTGTAACTGAATATCTGTTAATAACTTGAATAATAATTTCATTTGTATGTGCTTCTATAGGTTGGAATGGCAGCCAAAGCACAAAGCTCCTTCTTTGTCATACTTCAGCTGGTCCTCTGGGACACCTGCACAAAAAAAGAGTCTCTGTAGCAAAGCCCAAGATAATAACAACATCCTGGGTCCACTTACTAACATCTGCAAGTTCAAAAAGTGAAGTCTGGAATCTGAACACAATGTTTTTGAAAAAAGACTGAGTAGTTTTAAAGCTAGCTAGCAAGGAGCTGAGAAACTTTTCAGCAAGTTGCGGGGTTTTGTGGGTTTTTTTTTTCCCCCCTAGAAGATTTCCTGTGGGAGCCAAGCTGGGATTTGAGAAATGAGGTCTATGTGAGAAGAGAAACACACTTAGTCTTCTTGCTATATCACCCTGCAGTGCAAATGGGAGAACCTCTGGAGGTACTGGAAGCCCAATGTTTGCATTTCTTCCTAGTACATGAGAGATTACATTTAGGTTTGCAAGAGACGATAGAAAGTTACTATGTGGGATGGGTGAGAAAAGCAACATATTGAGGTTGAGGGTACTCTAGGCTGACAGTGGGGTGATTTAAAGGAGAACATTTGCACAAACACATCCCTGTGCTGTAGAGCAGAACCTAAAGGAGATGTTTTATTGACACCATTTCCCATAGTATTTTCCTAGAGAAACTGAGTGTTCATGGCTTAGACAGGTGCTCTTTGTTGGGTAAAAAACTGGCTGAATGGCCCAAAGATTGATGGCCCATGGAGTTCAGTCCAGTTGGTAGCCCATCACAAGTGGCAATCTCCAGAGCTCAGTATTGGGGACAGTTCTGTTTAATATCTTTATCAATGATATGCAAGAGGGGCTCAAGTGCACCCTCAGTGAGTTTGCATGTGGCACCAGCTGAGTGGCAGTGTTGATCTGCTTGAAGGTAGGGAGGCTCTACAGAGGCATCTGGACAGGCTGCATCAACAAGCCAAGGCCAATTGTATGAGGTTCAACAAAGCCAAGTGCTGGGTCCTGCACTTGGGTCACAACAACCCCCTGCAGCGCTCCAGGCTTGGGGAAGAGTGGCTGGAAAGCTTCCTGGCAGAAAAAGACCTGGGGGTGTTCGTCAACAGCTGTCTGAATATGAGCCAGCAGTGTGCCCAGGTGGCCAAAAAGGCCAAGGGCATCTGGCTTGTATCACCACTGCTGTGGCCAGCAAGAGCAGGGAAGAGATTGTCCCCTTGTACTCAGTGCTGGTGAGGCCACACCTTGAATACTGTGTCCAGTCTGAGTCCCCTCACTTCAAGAAGGACAGTGAGGTGTTGGAGCATGTCCAAAGAAAGGCAATGAAGCTGGTAAAGGGTCTAGAGCACAAGTCCTGTGAGGAGCATCTGAGGGAACGTCAGTTGTTTAGCCTAAAGAAAAGGAAAGCTGAGGGAAGACCTTACTGCTGTCTACAACTACTTGAGGTGAGGTGGGGGTTGATATCAGGTAGCAAGCAATAGGATGAGATGGAATGGCCTCAAGCTGCATCAGGAAAGGTTTAGGTTGTATATTAGCAAAAATTTCTTCACTGAAAGGGTTGTGAACAGGCTTCCCACCGAAGTAGTTGAGTCACCATTCCTGGAGGTATTCAAAAGATGTGTAGATGTGGTACTTAAGGACATGGTTTAGTGGTGGACTTGGCAGCGTTAGGTTAATGGTTGGACTTGATGATCTTAAAGGTCTTTTGCAACCTAAATGGTTCTATGATCCTACGTTAACTGCTGCACTGTGAGAGGAAGGGCAAGAGGTTGCTTTGGGCCACAGGCATCTTGTTAAAACCATTGACCATGCCACCTCTTTGAATTCTCTGGGAACTATCTGCCCTTACTACCCCAAGTGGCACTTGCCCCTGAGATCCATTAGTGATATGGGTTGTAACCAGTCTTCTCCCTGTCTTATCAGGACAATGAGGACATGTCATGCTTTCCACTCATTGCTTTGGGATCTGTCTCTGACGACAGGCAATCTTGTCAAAGATGGAAATATTTTTATCAGCATTTTACCTCACCTACTTTGTTTAAATAAAAAAGATTTTTTTTTTTTAAACTGTGAAATACATGAGAAAATTACTCTCTAATGATATTTCAGCTGAAATGTGAGAAGACAAAAATGAAATATGTCTAGTTACGTATCGGAGTCTGGAAACATTTAGTTATGCAGATGTTTGGTGTACCTGATCATGTGTTTTTCTTTCTGTTATCCATCTTCTTCATCCACTTACTTTTCTCTAAGATGATGTAGGGTTTTTGTCTTTGCTTATACTTCTAAGTATTTGGACACTAAGTGAGGCTGCTGATCATGACTTGATCCTCAGTAATAGGGTTCCTACAGGGCATCCACTCACGCTTCCTGTGGCGTTGCAGACTTCCCACACCTCTGGGCTCTTGGTTTGGAGCACAGCTTATATATATGCCTCTGTTATGTGAATAACTAACCTGAATTATAACAACTTGAAGCTGTCACTCTTTGAAAGTACCGAAAGGCAGCAAAAAGCAACAATTTGCTCTCAGGGAAGGTTTATATCCTCTGAGACATAAACAAAAGAAACTGAAGTGTTCGAGATGGGAATGGAGGGCTTAACATGCCACTTACGGCCGCGGGCAAAGAAGCCGGCTTGAATAGGAGGAAACAAAATTTAGTTTAATCTGAAGCAACAAAAACCACAAATCATCACTTAAATTTGGGTAGGACAGAAAGAAAGAGAGAACAGTGATCTTAAATACATAAATACATGTACCTTCCCTCCAGTCCACTCCTCCCCACTTACTATGGGCCGTCACATATGGTCACCGCTGGGGAAAACAGGAAGGAAAGGGGGTGGGGGGGGGGTCAGGGCAGAGCACTGTCCTTTTAACTGCTTGCGTTAAGTTCCAGGTTGATTTTTGGGACAAACTTCCATTCACATCCATAGTCTCCCTTGATCCCACAGGAGACGACTCAGCACAGCCATTTTCCATTCCATGTGGGAAGCGTGTGTGCATCCCTCGGGCCGGCAGCTCCAGTGCTGCGCTCAACCCAGCTGCAAATCTTGGAGTCACAGGTTTTCCAGGGGACGTTCTGGGTCTCTCTCCAAATTCCGGCAGGGCCTTCGTTGTGGGTGCTTCAACCCTTTCTCTCCTCCCTCACCAGCAGTTACTCTCTGTACAGGGGGTAGGGGCTCCAGGTTCCTGCCTCCCGGTGCCTCTTCTTCCCACCCCTGCTGGTAATCAGCAAAGTAAAAAAGCGTACTTACTGCTCAGAAGATCTTTACTGTCCCAGTATAGTGAAGAAAGGTTCTTGCTGCTGAGGTGACTGCTTCAGGAATTCCCTTTCTGAACGAAAATGGGCACCATAAGAAGCTACATGGTCGTCTCTTTTCTATAGTGTTGTTCAAAGAGGCGTTGATTGACATGGCTTGGCTCCAGGGGTGGGCACGAAATTGGAGCGAGGGGCTTGCATTTCATAGCCAGTTACAGGGGCCGGTACCCCTTCCCCCGTGCTACTTGAGCACTCCATAACAAAGGCGGCAAAACTTCTTTTTGGAGCCCAAACAAGGTGGGGGAAATGGCTCTCCTGCCCTGGGGCCGAGATCCTAAACCACAACAGGAGCCTATGAGCTTCCGCTTCCTCCCACAAAAGTCACAATGATATTCATTCTCATGAGTAAACATACTAGTGATCATTAATTCTTTGCAACCACAGTCTTAGAAGAGGTAACTTTAGAATTGAAACAACACTTTAAGGCAATCAGGTCCATTAATTTAGAGTATTCATGTTGTTACAATGCATTAAATGTGTATGTTTTGTGCAAGAAAGAATGGACTTGATGTCCCAGGGTCTGCTGCTGGGACTCCTATGAGCCTCTCCAAAGGAGTATCCACAGCACATCACAGGCTTCAGCCTTCCTTCGGTGGGGGCTGAGCTGATGCTTCAAAAGGTTTCATCAGCACAAAAGTGTCCGTTAGTGTCTAGATATGCAACAGAAAACAGCCAAGTCGTGCACTTTCTCTAAGAGAGTTCAGTCTGAGCAGTCTGAAGATGCCGGTTGGAACTTACATGCCTGGTATTAAAATGCACTGAGAAGAAAGGTTTTTTATCGAGTAGGCAGGGTAAAGGGGGATTAGATGGACCGAATTAACTAAGAGTATGATGCTAAGTAATGGCTAGAAGGTGGTCTGTGTTAATAAAAAGCAGGTGCGAAGACTTCAACTTGATATTCTAGCGTGAATTTGTTCTCCTTCTCACTTAGTGTCATTACCTCATGTTGTATTTACATAAAATACTTCATTATGATGGAAAGTGAGGACACATAGAACAGAAAAAAATAGCACATAGTAAGGGCTGTTTTCTCTTGAGGAAATATTTAGAGTCTTCCTTAGAAAGCTTACCAACTGTGAGCTCAGTTACATGGGCATAAATCTTCAGTAACACTTTTTAAATCAATGTAATTATAATGGATTTATACATTTAGAATCTGCCTTTTACAGATTATTTACCTGATAAATGCTAATGACTCCTTGGAGGTGAAAGGGGAGGGAATTTGGGATTCTACCCAAGCAATACGAAATGGGACTCTAGTGTATAAATCTTCCTTAATTTTTGAATTGTTGTCAGCAGATAGATTCTTCCCAAGGGCATATAAATGAAAATCTTTTCTGAATTTACTGTGTTAACAGAAACAATGAAGCGAAACTCCACAGTGTTCTCAGGTTGCACCAGACACAATTTTGGCCCATGGTAAATGCAAATAAAGCTTGCATCTCCTTTTAATATTTTCCCATTTCTTCATGTCAGTGATACAGAGATTCAAGGTGCAAGCGTGTACATGCAATTTGCTCACAGCTGTGCTCAGTGCAGCTTGGCATTCCTCTCACTCTGCTCAGGGCTGAAGCAGTCTCAAGCCTCCTGTTTACCTCTGATGTGCAGGAGTTGTTGAACTTTAATTTTGTTGTCGTTTTCTGCAGATGGCTAGAGATCCGTGTTCCTTGAGTATTAGTATGGGGAGCCTTTTGAGTTTTCTACAAATCTTGCTTCATTTTGCAATTTTTTTCGAGCGCTAGTCTCATATATTCATGTGTTAAGGAAGGACATCTGTGCCCAGTCTTGTTTTTCATCAAATCTATATCTAAGAGTAAACTAAGTGCAGAATGATAGGAAGGGTAAGGATAGTACATCCATTCTCCACATGCTTTCTAGGAAAAAATGAAGAAATTACTCTCTCCAGTTGAGCTTCATAATAGAAAACACAATTGTATATTTATCAATTACTGTAATGAATGTATATTTTGGTTTTTTAATTGGTTACCTCTTAGGAAAAAAAGGCACATATATTAAAGAAGAGGTGGCCTGATAAATACAGAGGAAATAATAGAGCTCCAGAGAAAGGAAATGGAGTCTGCTTTACCTCCTGTAGGCTCAAACAATCAGGCCCTTCCAAAAAAAAAAAAAAAAAAAAAAATCCTCTAATCTTAACTTTCAGCGTGAAATAAATCTTGCCTAAACATTTTGCAGCTTCGTGATAACAAAACAAAAATCTAACTTTGTATCTTTAATACTTCCTTTCCTTCACACAAAAACAAAACAAGGGAGACATATTCACCCATTGTTGATATGACAGGCAGCTTTTTTCCAAGGGCTCTCTCTCTCTGTGTGATGGCATCCTTATCTTGGCTAATGACCTGCTGATAGCCTCTGGTACTGCGCTGGACACCCACTGAGTGGGAAAAGCATGTGTTCAACTATCAGCCAAAACAGCCCTAAGCCTGCACCCACGTCTCCCTGTGCATCTGCTGAAGTTGCTCTGTGCTTCCCCCTCCACAACAGAGCACTTGGGATCAGGCTTTAAATGAACCCTGTGATGTTCCCACTGATAGTCAGAGGGAATTTGCTCCTGATTTCAATTAATTTAGAAGTCTGAAATGCCAGCTCTGGAAGAAAAAAAAAATAAATAAAAAGAACCAACACCCCTTGCCATTCCCGGATTTGTTGGAAAGATGGTGCACAGGGTGTTCCTTGCATTTGCCATTGGGTCTAATGCTTTCAAGTTTTCCCTCAGTGGGGATTAAAAGTCCATTTCAAATTCAAAAATAGATGTTTGAGTAATGATGTGACTTTAGGAGCAGCAATGGCAAAAATCATTAGGTTTGCTAACTAGGAATTAACTGAAATCTTCAAAAAGAATCCCTTAAGGACTGTCTTCATTGGGTGTGGTTCCTGATGTAGAAATTGTCAGCAAGTTTTTAAATGGTTTTTCCATCTCAGCAAATAGTCCTGTGTAGATGCAGATAATAATGCCATAAAACATTATTCTGATATTCTGTAGCATGCTTATATCTGTTGATTGGAAGTCACACTGGTAATGTGCATGTGTCCATAACAGTACAGAAATTGTCTACACGGTTAAGTGTTTAGGGATCACTGATAAACAGGGAGTTTGGCGCTCTGTTAGCCACTGCCCTGATTGAGAACCACCAGCCCAGTGCAGCAAGTGCTGCTCTGCAACAGGGCATGCTACAGCTTGCCCTTGCAAGAGACCCGTTCCCACAGCTACCTACAACGGCACTAAGTGCGGATCAGTCTCACTCTCCCAGTGTTTTGTTTTACAGACAGCATTGTGTTCTTCTGACATCTTTCCATTAACCTTGAAAGTCTGGAGTATATAGTTGTCTGTTTGTCTGCAGTAACTTCTGTGAAGCCCGCCTCCCTAAGATCGTGTTCTATGGTGAACTTGCCACCGGCTGCCGCAAGAGAAGAGCTCCAAAGAGGAGATATAAGGACTCCCTGAAACAACACCTCAGCCTAGGCCATATTGACCACCATCAGTGGTCCACCCTGGCCTCCAATCGGGAGATTTGGAGACACACCATACATAACGCTGCTGTCTCCTTTGAGAGCACGCGTAGAATCAAGCTCGAGGAGAAAAGACAGCGCAGAAAGAACCGTGCCTCGACTATACCACCCAAGGAGACCCTCCGGTGTGCTCTTTGCAACCGGTCTTGCCTATCCCGCATTGGCCTTTTCAGCCATCAACGCGCTTGCAATAAGCGTGGGCAAAACCCTTCCCAAATCTTCGTCTGCGAAGCCAAGCCATGATAATGTTGGGGAAGTAACAATAACAATAGAAGAAACATCAACAATAGTAACAATAATAATATGTTTTAATTATTATTAAGGTAATAAATAAAAATTACAAGAATATTTACATGTACTTTATTTTCTCTTGCCATCTTCATAGGTTCTGTTGGAGGGAGTTATCCTATATTCCTGGCATAAGCAAAGTTTTAAGTAACACTGAATTGCTTTAATGTCACTTGATTTCTCAACAGCTTCTGGTCTTTCTCTTAGAGTTCTCATCCCTTAACGGCTTTCATGCACCTCTTTTTAATACAATCAGGATTCTTCATTCATACTTCTTTGAAAATTCATGTGTACTATTCAGGCTTCATTGCCAAGGTACAATAAGGGGCTCCAATACGGCACTGGTAGTTTTGAGCCAATGCCTGAATTAACTTTCCTGTTATCTCAGACTGGTTAGTGGAACTGGCAATCAGAGTCCACATTTTACCTGCAAATGGAGTGGGGTTTCTTTATTTTTTGTTTTTTGGATGAAGTCTTGGCACATCCATGATCGATGTCTAGAAGTTTAGTAAAATGATCAGGAGTTTGCCTGCAACCACCAAATCTCACCCAGGCTTACTCAATTTGTAAAACATACATTTGTAACTGAAAAAAACAACCTCTGTATTCTCCAGGAGGTATTTGTCAGGTCTATCTTGGCAATAGCAGAACGTGGTTTATGGTCAGTTTCAGCTAATAGTGGTGTCCCATAAATAAGAAATTTTTTTTATAGCCATGGCTTAAGGCCAAACCTTCCGTCATTCTTTCAGCATATTTATATTCAGTTTTTGTTAGTGGCCATGATGCATTAGCCACTTGTCTCCAGCTTCAACTGTGCTATTGAAAGAGTATTGTGCCAATACTCTCCTGGGATGCATCCATGAACAAGTTACTTTTGTGCTTGTTGTCATAGTATTTCAGGACTGGGGCTTCTTTAATTAAATCCTTCAGTTTCTCAAGCGTTCCCTTAAGGTTTGCATCTGTTCTTTGAATGTTTTTGAGCAGTCATATTCTAAGGCTGCTCATTCAGATGACTACATTAGTCATAACATTTTCTGTGTAAAGCACAGTTCCAAGAAATCATTGCACCTTTACTTTCTTTGCTTAAGCAATTACACATTGATGGCCATCACATTACTATGATCTTTGCTGGGTTCCCTTCTGTCCCATCCATGCCCTTCACATGACACCCTCTTATCATCTGTATTTGTTTAACTTTAGCCTTGCTTCACCAAGTTTTTCCAAAGCTGCCCAATATGATCACGGTCTCCTGTTGTGTTATCAATTGCTAAGTCTTGGCCCCCTGGGAGCTTTGATTTGAATTGTCAGTCCTGTTCCCAATCCCCATCTACTCATCCCCTTCAGGGATGCAGCCCTGAAATCTAGGGAAGTCTAGTCCTTCATCTAGGGGTGCAGCCCTAGATTTACAAGATTGGCACTGTGACCTCAAACTCTTTTGTGCTTTTTTGACCTCAAGCAATTTTTTTGCTTCTGTTTAAAACCAATGTATTCCTCTATCTCACTTCAGTACTACTGAGATTTCTGGACTGCAGTTTCATAGCTACCTTTGTTCTGCCTGAAACCAACAATACTGAAAACTTCGTGTTGCCCTGGCCACCACTGTTATCCCCAACAAAGATATTGTCCAGCTGCCTTCCTCTTGACTGCCACCCATGACCTGCAGATGCATGCACCAGAGTGGATGTTTCTGTGCTTTCCTGTGTGCTTCCCAGGAACTGGTGGTTACTGCAGCTCAGCTGTGGTGTGCTCATTTGTAAAGCTTTTTTAAACTTATGAAGTGACTGAACACACAAAATGAAGAGCCCATGAAAGGCTTGGAATAGCCTTCTGAAGGTCTGCACCTTGAACTCTGGTGGGTCTTTACTGGCTCCATCTTCTTTCTAGAGCTTCTTTACCTTGCCTAGCCTCTGGGACTGTGCTCCATTCATTGTTCATATGGAGCCTGACAGAGGAATACTTCATTCAAAGTGAGATTTCAGTACCCTGACACTGGCCTCTGCATAACAGTAAGGTGTTTAACAAGCTCTTCTGAGAAGGTTTCAAGGATACATGGCTAGACAAGTTTAGTTACACAGCTTCACCATGTAGCTGCCTCATCCTAGCATAAACACATCTCAGAACTCTAGTAATGTTCATCAGGGTGGTTGACTTGTTGATAGTCGTGGTTTCATGAAATTCAAATGGACATAAATTTACTTATAGACAGACCTGATCTCTTGTGTCTCTGTTTTTCTTTCCTGAGCACAGTAAGCCCTCCCAATATAGTGAAATACAAACAAAATTTGAAAAGCTGTTTTATCTTAGCTGAAAACATGTTCTTGATACTGGAATGTGCTTGTTCTGTGAAACCAGAACATTGTAGGTCTGGGAAGGGTTTCGCCAGCTGATGGCAAAGGAGTTTAACTCTATGTTAGTAATAAGCCTTCTTAGGCAAAGGCCTAGAAACTTTATCGGTTTTAATCTCAGTTAATATGCTCTTTAATTACTGGCAGAATATCTTCTGCAAAGAAATTCAGTTCAGTGACTTTAATTCAGGCAGGCAGTCCAAGACATCTCAAGATATAGTTTTGGGGGATTCAGATCTGTTATAGATTGTCATCTGTGCTTGGCGTAATGTTTGGGTATGGTGTGAAGGCCAGCAACAATAAAATGTCTTGGTTTCCTCATCGTTGATCATTTTAGCGTACTTGTCTTTAAACTGAGCTTTTTTGGTCATCAATTACTGAATTAATTGTGTTTCTTTCAGATAGATAAGGCAATTGTATGCAAGTAAGCATACAACTGTATGCAAACTATTGGACCTCTTCTAAATTACTCACCAGCTGGACTCTTTAACTTCACTTTAAAAGTAGAGAAACTCTGGAGGCGATTTGCTTATTGTACTGCCTTAGCCAGTCAACTGGCATTGAGGAAGGTATGTTGCTTTACACTCCTATTTTTCTATTTTAAGGCAAAATGCTCTGGGCCTTAACTTGAGAAGAGCTCTCACTGATTTCACAGTATACTTTCCAGCATGAAATAATGATTTGGCTTACTTTACATTATAATTGTTTTTCTCAAATACACCTAAAGAAAGAAGATACTAAAAAAAACCAATTAGCTAAATGTCTTGGAAAATGTAAGTTACAGATGAGAATTAGGGAATGTTCCAGTACATTATGCAGTGTTATCCAGTTTCCAATCCATAAATCAATTTGGCATTGCAGCAAAGGAGCTGGGGGAGCACACTTTCAACTGTCTTGCCTTCCCAAGGATGTCAAAATGTGCTATGGCAAAGGTCTACCATAGCAGATGTCTACCACAGCAGTAATTCCTTTCCACCCAGCTGTATCCTTAGCTCCCTGGGCAGCAAAAGAAAAAGTTGTCAAGAAGTAACTGAGTGTGTTTACTAAGATGTGAAGATCTGCCAGCATCTTCCCTTCCTTTTCATGCCATAGCAGCCCTCTCCACTGTATGTTGTCACCTCCATGATAAGACAGTAGGACCTGGGCACAGATGCCTTGACCCTCTCATCCTTGAGCCAAATGCAATTACTTTAATTTCCAGTGAAGTATCTATATCCCAATAACCATCAGGACACTAAGAGAATTTTAATTGATCTTCCCACTAGGGCCCTGCACACAAGTGCCCTGATGTTGGCATCTAATCCCCAGCATTAAAAGGCTGAACCTCCAGCTGAGAGTTTTAAGGGAGCTGTTTGTGAAACACTGAACAACTGGAAGTCATTATCTTCCCTTCTGAACAAAATAATCAGCTTTGTTTTGTCTATGTGCCTTAAACTTCTCACTCTGAACAGTGTACATACTCTTAGGAATTATTGCAGGAAAGGGTTTATTCCAAGTAAATACGGGAAATTCCTTTTTGGTATTCCAGTATGTCTTGGACAAATCCACTGCTGCTGTGAGTTGAGGTATTTGTACTCAGATCAGTGATCTAATAACCTCCCGCCATTAAAGAATAACCAAATGCTCTTGGTTTTTTTTCTGGAACCAGATGAGTGAAGCAACACCAATTGAGTGAAAGCCCAAGCAACTGTCCCTGCTCTAGACAAACAAACCTGCCACACATATATAGGCATTGTGGCTTTGCTAGATATTTTCATGAAAGACAGGTTTAGAGGGTCTGCTTATGGGCGTGCGAGTATCAGAAGTAGCAGCCGGAATAGGCCTGAGCTGCTTCCAATTGGCCTGTTATGCTTGTGGACTGAAAACAAATTTGAGAGGAAGAAGACTTTTCTGTATACTGGAAACCCAGGCTGCAGTCAAACACTAGCAGGGCGAAGAGGTTGAACTTTGGTCCATGATGCTGACCACAGCCGTCTCCAGCCGCCCTGAGTCCCAATAACATCCAAACATCTGCATGGGAAGAAAAGGAAAGGGGAGTCAAGACGGGTGGCGTTCTGCTGTACATAGGAATTTAATTACATTGAAATCCATTTTTGGAGTCAATGTTTGATAGTTTATGTCTTCCCTACTACATTTTAGCGGGATGATTTCAGCTTTTCCAGCACAAATATTGTTTTGAACTGTTATAAACTAGAAGCAGTAGCCTGAAAGTTAATGGAGCTACACAACCATGTGATCCCAACAGAAAAAAGAATCAGACTTTTTAAAGCAATATACTTTATGCGAGGGACATTACTGTGAACTCAGATGACAAAATACTGGCGTATTAGTTGGTTCAGAAGTTGAAAGACCTTTTAGTAAACCATCTCTATTGTACGTGAGAGCTTTATTATGTACCAATGCATATTTAATTTTTGTCTTTCGAATGGTTTGCATCAGTGTTCCTCAGTGCACATCCAATTTAGATTTAGTAAGATAGTGCTTGTCTGTTAATAAAATAACAATAATTAAAAACATATTTCTTGCCATTCAATATCTATGCAATCAATATATTGTCTTTGCCTCTTAAAGTATGTCTTTAATGATCAGCTGGAATTACTTTTATGCAGGAAAACTGTTTTTAATAAAAGAAAATTGATGCATTTGTAAAATTTCATAAGAGAAAAGGTACTAAACAAACCCCATATAGTTTGAGCGCAAACCACAACCTACAGGCAGATTAAAATTTCAAATGCTAAATATGAAAAATAATTTATTGACAGAGTTAAAGGTAGTCCTTTTAAAATATATATATTTTCATCTATTTTAGTGAGTGAGAGTAATTATTTCTATTTCACATAGCCCAGTTAGAGATCTGAAAGACGGGTGTTTCTCCTCATTTTAAAGGCCCTTTTATTCCTAGCCCACAGAAACGAGAAGCTGAAACTGTTGGCTCTACGCTTCGAGTCCTGCTCTGCCTGTGCATTAGGGACCCACAAAGCCTGATGCAGGATGTTCGCCTCTGACTGTCCATCCCATGTCCCTGGTGGAGTCTGGGAATGGTCTGTGGCTCACCTTCTCAGTTTGCTGCCATTCTCCACAGGACGTTAACACCTTACCACAGGCCAGATCATAAACAGAGCAGGTGACTAGCGAGGCAGAGGCACGGATGTGATGCACCTCCCATTTCTTCTGCCAGAGAGGCCAGGAGGACAGCTGATGGCACAATCTTCTTAAATCACCTGGCACAAATGTCCAGGGCTACCCTGAAGGACTTTTATTTTCATGGTGCTTGGCACAGAGACACATTGGAAGCTCAGTTGGGTGTGAAGGATATGGCTAAGATACGTAACTTCTGGAGAGATTTCCAGCTGGGTCCAGCTATGGACCTGCCCTGAAATGTTTGGGGTCTAGTCACCAGCCCAGTTTCTCAAGGGTCAGGGAGCCAAAAATCATGGAGGGAAGTGGTGTATGGCTTCTTCCCTCCCTGCACAATCAAATCCTTTCTCTGTTCTCAGCAGAGTGTACCCATAACTGAAGATCAAGACATTGTCTTGCAGATATTTTGAAAATAATACGAAATTATGTCTATGTCAAGCAAAATACTTGCTTGAGGTTTTGTTAGGGAAGGATCAAAGGATAGATGAAAGAGGCTTTTATTTATAAACCACTTTTATTCTTTAACCCACTGGGGGCTGTCATAATATATAAGACAACCCTTTCTTTGACCTTTCTGTGCAGCTTTATGAAAAAATAAGCATGAGACAAGTTTATAAAAGCATTACTTGAATCCTGGAAATAAAAAAGTCATTGTACTCAGCACTGTAAAGCTACAAGCATGATTAGCATCATGTGCAAAATGTAAAAATAACTTGATGATTAGTTTATCTTAAAACTACTAAGAGGTTCACTATATTGTAACCTGCTCACAGAAAGACTATAAAATATGCAAAAAATGTTATCTTTTTTTCCCCAGGCTACATTTTAATGCCACCTGGTTTCTTTTTCAGTGTCAAGTATCCACACTTTTTCTGCCTTTTCAAAAATACACATATTTATACTTTTACCAATAGAATATGAACCCCATCTCACTCAGAAGACATGCCTTTTTAATTATTGCTTTAAACTATATGCTTTGTGTTTTTATTAATACCTACAGTAGCACACCAGAATAATTAAAATACAATTCAAAAAATATTTTTGGTCTGTTAACGTTTCTTTGAATATGCACAGTTGCTAAATCCTACTGTGAACTGAAAGCGCCTTTCTTCTAGTATACATCTGATATGCAAATTTAAATTAATGTCTTTCTAGGCACATTCAGAGACTGACACTTTGTCCATGTCCAAAATTTTGATCCTTCAGCCTCCTGTTCAGCTGCTGCCTAACTTGAAGCCAAATTTCTTCTGCTATTTTATTTCCTCTCATAAAATCTCTAGAGTGCTTACATGTTTGCAACACACTGGGTGTATGTGAAATCATACAATTCTGTAGAGTAGCTCACAAGGTGTCCTGCTCTTGCCTTGCCTGACAGACATCTCTGCCTTGTTCAGTGTCGCTGAAACTTGCCTACTAAACTGGCTCTTCCCATCTTGGAAACAGGAAGTGGAGATGCTGAACTGCCCCATGGTGGACAATTCTCTTCCTATATTTCTTCCAGACTGCTGCCAAAACATATTCAGGCAAACAGGTTCTCCTGAGATTTCTAGCCCAATTTGCAAATCTGTGCATTCTGACAAAGTCTGAAGAAATTTGTACTTTGCCTGCTTCTCTAAGGTGGACAAAACCTTCTGAGATTCACATAGTGTGGATCTATAAGCCAGGGTCAACACCACACTCAGTTCATCTCTCTGAACTGAACTGAAATTGCATTTAGGGTATGTCTTGAGATATATTCGTTAGCAATGACAAACATGACTGAACAGTTCTCTGCTGACAGGTTCATTTATTGAAGATCTGACTTAGTGAAGAATTACATGACAGGCATGGCTCACTTGGTATTTCTGGGCTTAACTCTAACCAGAAGAGGTGTATGAAGAAACAGGGTTAAATTAAAGAAAGAAAGAATAAACTTAGTCACCATAGGATTCTGGAATCACCTTCTTTCAGAGACATATGTTTCTTCTTAAGCTTGAACTCTCCTTAATACCAGCGCTTCAGATCTGAAGAAGATTTGTGCTGATTTCAACAGGAAACTTTGTTATCACGCCAACGATGGTACCATAGCTGAAATTTAACCTGATGTCATCTCAGCTGTGGGTTATTTTGCATTAGGTTGCATATATGCAGAATTAAAGCCTTTCTGCTTCAAGATAAAGTTCAGACAAAATTTCCATAGAAATAATTGTCATTTAACTGAACAAGGACTGGACCAGCATAACACACAGATCTGAGATACAATTTCTTATAACTGGAACAGAGGAATGTAGTAGATGCCAAATAAGACTAAAAGTTATGTGATTGTTCTGTGTTGATTTCCATCTTGCATTTCGTAACAGTCAAAGTAGATCCCTCTGGCACTCTGAGTCTCACTCAGCCACTAGAGACAAAAAAATGGAAAACTCAAGCTGTCCATGGGACTGAACCAGAATTAGTTCTTGCAAGTCTGATCAAACATATTATTTTTCTGTGAATAACATATTGGTCCTTTATTCTATTTTGAATCCACCTTTCATGATTTCTTACAATAAACAGGTTTGCTCAAATTATGTTGGAAATGAAGAAGCTGTAGATTTTTTACAGTGAATGGCTCAGGTATGATTTAAGCAGTTGCAATGCATAGTAAGGGCAAAATCTTCCACTCACTTCCAATTCCAATGAGAATGAACAACCCTGTGAAAGGGCTGATGGCTCAAAATGGGTGATTTTTCTCTCAGCTATATCTGCTGGCTTGATAGGCATCATCACCTGTTCCTACAGGCTTTGCCCGACAATGATATATAACAGGCATTGGACAAGTCTCATGGTGACTTGCAAGAGAGGGTGGAGTGGATGACTATCAAGTCAGTGAGGGGAAAAGGCAGGTATCCCAAGTGCAGGGTCCCTCCTTGCTGTGGCTGTCCCCAGCCAACTCCAGTACTGCTCTAAACCAGATGATAATTCAGGTGGTGGTCTCCTTACTGACTTTGACCAGAAGCAGACCCTTCTCAGTGGAATTCAGTGGAAGGCCAAGAACAACAGGCACTAACTGAAATACAGAAAATTCTATTTCAGTGTAAGCAAAAAATGTCTTTTCTTAACTATGAAAATGGTCAAACACTGGAACGCATTTAGTCCAGAGAGGTTGTGGAGCCTCAGTCCTTAGAGACTGTCAAAACACAACTGTACATGTCCATGAGCAACATGCTCTAATTGACCTTCCTTTGAGCAGGGGGTTGCATGAGATGATCTCCAGGGATCCTTGCCAACCTCAGTGATTCTGTGGTTCATAATCTGTCCCAGGCACTTACCTAACTGAACAAATTCTTCTTATTAATGGTTGTGCATGTGAACCAGTTTGTTTTAAGTTCTGCTTCCAAGGAAACTGCACGTTTGGGAGAGAGATACTTCATACAACAACTAGGTCCACATCCGATCTCAGGATAATTAGAACCCAGCAACGACTCTTTAGCAATTAGGAGTACCTTAAACTGTTGACTTTGCTTAGGTGAAAACAAATTTGAATGGATGATTTCAGTCTAGTTATATACTCTGAGACATATACACAGAATTTAATCCATGGTTACTCTTGCAAATCTCTCACATCTAATGGAACATGCACTGTTCCCTCAGACAGGATACCTCCTGGCTTCCTGGAGTAAACAACTAGGTTTCTCAATAGTTTCTAAATAAATTTTGTCTGTGTTTAGATACAAGGCCTACATCCTCCATGTAACTGGGATTGCATTGATTTTTTATGGTGGACCCAAATAGTTCTCGCCACATTGGGAAGGAACCAAATAAAAATCAGCACATTACTGGGTGTCCTACTTGATTTTCCTGTGTTAAAAGGCTTGGGGAGAGGGAGGAAAAGTAGGAACTGTCCCTCACTGTGTAGCCCAGCAACCCTGGCTCATTGTGACCGTATGCATTCCCTCGCCATGCTGTCCCTGCTACAGAGACATTCATTGGCAGTTGCAGAGGGTTAGATAATCTCCAGTTAAACCCTTAGTTAAATCCAGCAAATATGGTGAGTTAGAACCTCTGCATTCACAAGAGAACTTGACTGAGCTTGAACCAAGGACTAATCTGAACCACTGTTTTTCAAATTGAACCTGAACTGAAAACTACTTCAGCGCAAACCACAGCCTGACTTGTGTATTGGTACCACTTCAAAGAGTATCCATCTTGGCTTGAAAACTTCGAGCTAAACTAGCATGGTGCAGAGCAGAGCTGAGCAGAGAGATTCGCAGCCCTGAGGACCAGTCCAGGCTCAGCAGCGGGGCCAGAAAAACTGGGAGAACCTGGAGATACCAGGCTGCCGAGCCTTAGTCCAGTGTCATGTCAGTGCACTGCAACACCTGAGAGAGCATCCTGGCCTGGCACTGAGACATATAAATCAGCCAGTGTGTGTGGAGCTTCTCTGGGAATGTCTGACAGGCTCTGCACCGAACCAGGTAAACCTGTCCTCAGCGGGGTGCTTCAGTACTAATCACCCCTACTGTTGACAATGTTTATTTTTCATCTTTTGCAACCAGGACGAACTTCCCACCCTGAAATCTGCCGCCTTCTGCTTCATTAAAGGATCGTCTGCTCTCAGCAGAGTTTTCCCTTTTGATTTGCTTTCAGATAAAGCAGATAGATTGTGTGTATCTAGTTTCCCACCACCAAGCATGTTATATAGATCATTCATGCACTGATTCATGTAGCTCTTTTGAACTATTACCCATTTTTCAACATCAGTTTTAAGTGGGAACACCAGATTTGGAAATACTACTGCATTTGTTCATGTCAAGTTACAACAATAACTGGTCTAGCTTGAGTGGCTTAGAGATAAAATATCTGTTTTTTCCCTATGCTCATGTTCAGCCTAAGCAAACTAATGACCCTGGCTGAAAGAAGAAGACTGTTTCTGCTCTTTAACTCATTTATTTTTATTTACCAAAGAACCTGTCCAGTTTCTAGACACCTGTATAAATAAGACTTGAGAAAAAGATAGATGTTCTGGCTTCATTTGTTCTGCCTCAAAGAAGTTTGTTCTTCATTGAGAAAAAATGTAAATGAGTGTTTTAGTTTGCTGTGTAAATCCAGAAATCTTAATTGGAGAGGTAAGGTCAGGGACATGGCATCTTCTGTGGTGACTTTCTCTTTCAGTGCTGCCTGAAGAATCCTCTTTTCAAGTGGAAGGAATTACTGCCCTCAGAGCTTGCTTTCATCCCAAACACCACAGCATCGCAAAGGAGCAAGTGCATGATCTGTTATGATCAGTGGAAGGGACTGAACTTTGGGGCAGCAGAGAGACAACTAGATTTCCAATGTCACTGAAGGAAGACCAATTAATGTAGTTATTTGAGTCACTGAGACCTGGAGGGAGATTTACACTGAGACACTTGACTTCAATTTTCTGTTGCTATAGTGTCCCATAGCACTTCAATCTCACAGAAACATACCACTTCTGGGGTCAGGGAACAGGTCAGGTCTGTTGCTTAGTCTCTAAGAAAGCCAATATTTTACCATGTAGGTGGTTTCTATTCACGTCTTGAAAAAAAAAAATAACCAAAACGTCAAAGACTTCCTGTGTTGTGTTGTGTTGTTTTGTTTTTGGTTTTGTTTTGTTTTGTTTTGTTTTGTTTTGTTTTGTTTTGTTTTGTTTTGTTTTGTTTTGTTTTGTTTTGTTTTGTTTTGTTTTGTTTTGTTTTGGATTGGTTTGGTTTGGTTTGGTTTGGTTTGGTTTGGTTTGGTTTGGTTTGGTTTGGTTTGGTTTGGTTTGGTTTGGTTTGGTTTGGTTTGGTTTGGTTTGGTTTGGTTTGGTTTGGTTTCTGCCAGTGTAGCAAGTCTTTTCCCTCCTATATTCCATTGTTAGGTCTTTTAAAAGAAGAAGGTGGTAGCGGAATTTCGAATAGGAAGCAAGTTTTTGTGCATATGTTACCTATTACAAAGTCCCTAACTAGCAGCAGTGATGTGTACCTCCATTCATGAGGTATGTCTTGCAGAAGTCAGCTGGAGAGTGGGGAATTTTGTCTGTTTATAGGGCTGTGCACCTGCTTCTGCTCAGTGTATTAGTTAAATTTCTCCTCCTGTCTGTCTTTCCTACAAACATCCCCCTCCTCGTAGCTGTTTTGCTACCTCTGAGAGGTTAAAAGTAGCAAAATCTGTATGATCACCTCGTCTATCACCCTGTCAGTCTAAACTGCTGCCTCCAGCATATCGTCTCATGTTTTGTATGTCTGAGGTGTCTCTTGCTACTGGAAACTAGAGATGATAGTGAGGCCCCAGAAAGAAACTTTTCCCCCTTTCATCTACTTCAGAAAATTAATCTGGATGGATGCGTATGGATACATGTATATATACACATATGTGCATTTATTTATATATATATATACACACACACAAATACACAATGACATTTCAGGTGTCTTGCATTATTTGCAAAAAAAAAAAAAAAACCAACAACAAAAAAAGAAGACTCAAAGGCAGAGTAGCTCTTACAGATTTAATTAATAAAATGTATGTCTGACCAAAGTTTACAAAAACGTCTGTTATTTCATTTTGAGAAATGCTACGTCTGCAGTATAAATGGCATCCTGTCCTGCTTCCAGCTTGGATAATTACATTCCTCTTACCTGTGAATGTTCCTGCTTTTTCAATTGGATGTAGCATTTCATCCACTTTCCTTTACCAAATCACTCTGTGCTACTCCTGTGTATCCTTAAACGGCTGCCACGTTTCAGTCCAGAGGCGACTCCCTATCTGCTTGCAAGCAGTACCTGAAGCTTTGACAGCTCAAGGGAGGATTCAGCCTGCTGGAATCCCAGTAGAGAAATAATATAGTTGTTTGCGGCTTTGCGGCTCTGAGGCTGAAAAATTCAGAATGATAGTCATGATGATAATGTCCAGCTACAGTCAGCCCTTCCTTTGAGCTGGAAATTTCATTTTCAGAGAAATTTAGAAAGAATGGCCATGCTAATATGCAGTAAGAAGTATTGACATAAGGACAGTGACAGGCATGCCCAGCTGCACTGCCTCTGGAGCTGGGCTGGATGGGGCCTCTCCGAATTTGCAGACAGGCAGAAGTACCCCACAGACCTGCACTGGGTCATGGGCAGTCTTGACTGCTTCAGGGTTTTCCAGCAGGCATCTTCCAGGAGGAGTGGGGTGAAACTGAGACAATTGCAAGAGGGGTTTTTCCAAGTTCATGCAGGGCAAAAGCTGACACGTGGGCATAAGTGGGTTTTGTTGTAGTTGTTGAAAAGATTGAGACTTGAAAAGCAAATGGGCAAATAAAACCACAATGAGCAAAATCTTGGCACTCAGTACTCTGCATAGCACACAGGCATTAGGCATCCAAAACGGCATGAATGTTCTTTCCCAGTAATGGTTTTGAAATACAAAGTGATGGAAACAAAAAAACTTTTTTGCAAGAAAGTCTGGATATTCCTCTGCTTTAACCTTTGTCCATGAATTTAATTTTTGTACAGTAAATAGCATAAAAAATTGATTTGGTAGCATTTCACTAATTTTGGCTGAAAATTTCCATTTTATGGAAATACTTGGAGGGAAATATTCACTGTTAGCTTAAAAAGTGAATGTTGGAAGCAACATTTCCCACAAAAATTATTTTTAGTTTCACCCAAAGTTTTCTTTTTAAAAGGAATCTTGTCTTGGAATTCCTGGGCTCAAATGCTCCAGCTCAGCCATGATTACCAGAGATGTGAAGACTTCTGATCTGATGACTCCAAACAAGAAACCTGGAAGTTTTGGGAGTCCTATTGATCCCAGCTTTCAAAAGGTCCCATAGCAAGTTTATTTCAGAGCTGTAAAACCTGGAAGCCCTGCAACGTTCTTTGTCTGCTGCGTATGGGCACTACCATCTTTGGAGCAGTGGTCGCCTGGCAGATGGTAGCACAGAGCTCCAAGGTGGACGGTTAATAACTCAGGTGCTGCTGCAGGCAAGCTGCTTCAAGTATCAGAGCCATCGTCTTTCCAGCTGTCTTGGGTATCACTGCATTTTACACAACCATAGTGGTGGAGCTGCTCTGCAGCACACGTCCTGCACAGACAGTCTCTGAGCTTTCCTCACACCAGAAATGTTGGAATAGAAGGCTCCTTCAAAGTCTTTTCAGTCATTGTAAGCCCTGGAAGCAGAAAAAGGACCAAAAAAAGCATTAATTGGAACTATCAGTGTTTGGAGTGAGACTACTAATCACAAAGCTTAATTTCATGTGAAACGGGGATATTTCTGAGAAAAGTCTGTGTTTATTCCAAAATTTTTATCCATCTATAAGAAAAAAAAAATTGATCTTGTTATGTCTCAGAATATGACATCTTTCTATTCCATTGTTATTCTCTATAGCACACAATAATAACGATAATAAAAGGTAATCTAGTGGTCTTTCCTTCTTTAATTAGAATGGAGTAGAATGTGATTGAGATGAACTATGCAGATTCCTTCTAGATTCCCAGCTTCAGATCCAGAAATATGAATGACGACAAAGTGGCTCCTAATCAGCCACTAAGCAAGGTTTGTTAATAGACAAACTGTGGGAAAGGTAAACTTTAGAATAGTTAAGTACCTGGGAAAGGAGGGCAGCTAGCAAACAGAAAAAAATCTAATTTCACAATTTAATGATAAGTTAGTCACTTAATGACACAAAATTGATTTTTTTTCCCCACTGGAATTGGGGGGTGGGGGGTGGAGGGGAGTGGGGTGTCTGACATACATAAATAAGGGGCTGAAAGTGTATTTCAGTTTGGTTTTAAATATTTTTTCATGTTGATGGTTTTTATTCCATAGTTTTCTACCCAAGTTATCAAGTGATCTAAATATTAATGATATTCTTTTTTCAAGAGTTTTGTGAGTTATTTGTCATTTCCTGTGTATACACATGTATCTATACACAGTGCTTTCCGGAAATGAAGGATATAATTTCAGAAGCACTTGAGTGACTTGGGTTGTCTTTATGCAGGCAGGCACACACAGGCACAAAATCTTCTGCCTCTACTCTGCATTGGTCCGAGAAGATCCACATACCTGGTTTTGTGTTGTGTCAGCACAGCTTTATCACAGCTGGTACCCAGACAGGCTACTGATACTTATTTTGGCATCTCTGCTCAGCACTGCAGCAGGCAGGGTAAACAGGTTATCTAATTCCCAAGACGTGACAAAAATGAGATTTATATGCATAGCCAGCTGAATCTTAAATGTTGATCCATATCTTTTTTTCCAATACTGTCTTTATAGTGTGCCCTCATTGACTTTCCACCTCTATAGTGTTTACAGAGGAAAAGAAAATGTGGGTTTCTAATGTGAAAATTTTGAAGACAAACTCCTTTCTGGCTTTCTTAATTCATCATAAATGAGAAAGACAATAAAAATGCCGTCTGCCCCATAAAGCTGCGTTCTGGGCAAGCTAGGTGCTTTGGACAGAGAGGAAGGGCAGATGTCATGAGACAGAAATACTTCTTTTCTTTTTGCTTTTGATGTTCTGTTTACCAACACACACTTCCTCCTCCAAAGCTTTTGTAATTTGAGTAAGGAGTGAGAGTCAATGTGAATGTACCTGAAACAAAAGCTTCTCATTGAACACCTGAAGTAAGTGCAAAGGTACACAAGGTTTATTTATCTTCCAGCAGAGAGGGAACATTTGGAAATAACCCTTCAATACAGCAAATATAGTTTGATTTACATTTTGCCTCCCTCCCTATGTGCAAATGTGGACATTGTAATGGGCCATTTTGCTTTGCTAAGATCAATGACAACAAGATCAGCCGGGCACTATTCTTTCCAGAACCAGCCATTCTTTTATGAAAGGGGCTGTTTTCTCCCTCTTCTATGCACTGATATATTGCAGTGAGTCCTGAAACATGACTGGCTCCCCGCCCTCCTGCTGTTGCACCCCAAAAATCACTGTGCCTGGGAGTATAGAGGACTAGTGCTGCAGAACTAGAAAGTATGATGTGCAATAGTTAAGGATAAACATGGTGTAAGGGTAAATGTCTTGAACAGCTATATCTAGCCATACTGCTAAGAGCAGGTCCCAGGTAATCTTATGCATGGCTGTAGATGCCCACTCAAAATGCAGGTTCTATAAACAAATATGTACTAAAAAGATAAAATCTGCTGGGAAATGCTCATTCTGTGAACAGTATAGTCATATTTTCTCACTTTTTAATAAACAAGGAGAAATAACTACAAGTGACTGCTTTTTTCGCTGTCCTGTTGAAGAAGGCTTTAGCTTGGTTTTCCCTCCTGTCAGCTCCCAGCAGTGCTTAACAGTTGCTTCCACTCCCAGTAAGCCACACCTCCAAGGGTTCTTGCTGGTGCCAGTCCAATGCAGGTGCAGGATGCCTGTGAATGCTGTTGGCTGTCCCAGTCACCTTCCCCTGCTCTTCAGACCCTCCCTGGCCTCCAGTTTTCCCCAGCATCTTGGAAATGTGAAAGCTGCTTGTGCCACGTGGTGCAGCTCCCACAGCACTGAAGGGGAGAGGGTGGCCTGCACACAGGTTTTTGCCAACACATTCGCTTATGGGGCCTCCATTGCTGTCCCATCATCGTGTGAGTCACAGCATCAAAGCTCCTCTGGCTCCTGGCTTGTGCCTTTCCTGTTTAGGCCATGTAGTAAATTTGATGTTTTGCTGGGAATATGAAATTACTACTCTTGCAGTTTCTAATCAAGCACACCATAGATTATAGAATGAGTGTTGAGGCTCAGATAGTATTTTCTCTGAATCATTCACACTTCCCACGCAATGCACAACGTTTTCAGGAACAGATTTTCTTTATTCGTACCAGTGTGTTAATAAATATTTGCTGCAGATATTTCAACCAGTAGAAGACCAAAGATTCTTGCCACCTTTTTTAGGAGGCTTTAATGCAAGAGAGGCACTTCTTTGTGGGGTGAAAATTATTGTTGGATAGTACTCTGGAGAAACGCTGGTTGAGGGAGTCACCATTCGCAGTACTTAGTGCTACATGTGGCTGGGTCAGCGACCTTTTCAACTTGGCTCGGAATCCACTGAGAAACAGCTGTGGTGTTTTTTCTCTTGAAATGCAAAAAGGAAATTCCTTGCCTTAATGTCTAGCATTGTTAGCATCACTGCAGTAAACTTCTGGGGGATTTTGTAGAACACTTGGTGTTGTTTTTTAACTGTGAAATGCTGATTTGTTTGTCATTTACAGGGGTTACCCCAGGGTGAGCCAACACAGTTTAGTCTTGAGTTACTTTGGTCCTTGAGCCTATTAAAACGTTGCAGACCCTTAAAACCACAATGAGAAACAGATTACACAGAGACATATTTTACTTGCAGACTGATCACAGTATTTGGATACTGCAATTTTTCTGTTCTCATGCTAACTCTGACCAAACATGTGCTAAAGTCAATCACTGATATACCAGGGAAATACCTACTATCTTCTACGTAACAAATTTACAGTATGTAACAGAGCCTGAGTAGTTAAAATTTAAAATGGAAGGAACTGAAATAGCAGTAAAGTCTCCAGGATGGGACTGGAGACATCCAGAGATTTGAAGGAACTAAGGAACAACGTGACTGAACATCTAGCACTTATGTTTGAAATGGGTAGATCATCGTAATATTCAGTGATAAGCAACTTTGTTCTGCTGAAGTATAAAAGCTTTTCAGAATTTACTCCAATACAGAAATAGGTTTTGACATGTAATTTGAAAAATCCTAACGAAGACTTCACTGAAATCAGCAATTATATTTTATTTGTCCTATGGAACAAAAAGATCAGGTCTATGTTTGCTCCTTACCACACCCATGCAAAGACTTGCTCCTTACCTACCCCTGTTGCCACCTGACCAGTTCTGTTTGAGAATACCCACCTGGAGCAGTACCTGAATTCTTGAGAGGCAGAAGCCAAAGATAGTGTGAACACTCAGAGATCCTGGAGAAAAGGTCAGGATAGTGGAGCAGTGCCAGCATCTGGAGATTGCTTTGGGATTGCCCCCCTCACCTTCTAGACAAAAAGCGAATGAACTGTAGGATGGACTGTTTACACTGGGAGGGACAAAACCATTTTATCACTTCTCATTTAGGCAAATCAAAAGCAAAGAAATACAGAGATACTTCAGTTGAACATTTCAAAAGGGAGCAAGCCCAGCTGGACCTGATAAAATGCAAGTGATTGTCAGCTTCCATTCGTCTCTCGCCACTCTGCCCCTTGCCTTGTTTCTTGTTTCTTCATGTTCACCATCAGTCTCCAAGTTTCTGTGTGCCCACAATTCCTCTTTGCAATACAAAACCTCAGTCTTTTTAGATTTTACTGCCACATTCACACCTGTCCTGTGGACTTTGTGGCTCTGAGAGCAACATCCTTCCTAGCAATCCTTTGTGAGGTTTTTTCCAGATCCCGCATTCTCTTGCCTGCTGGGGGACAAAGATCTTCCCCACTTCTGAGGAACAAGGTGGGAAAATTCTCATCCTCATGAGAAAACCAGCACCAGAGTCTAAAACTCCACAGACTGAAGCAAGATAAGGTTTGTCAATGTATCAAAATTGCTTAATTTGTGCTGACTGATGTTTCTCTTGCAGGAAAAAGGCTGTTGCACTAAGTTACTGTGTCTGTGGCACTGCATGGGGTGCTTCTGCTAATTCAGACAATTCTGAAGAATCCGTGAAATAGGGACAAAATTTTTGCTTTTAAAGAAAGAAAAGAGCCTCACTCGGAATTATCTTAGAAAACAAGTGATACATTAAGGAGGTAAGATTTGGATGTGACATGGACATAGATAAGATGTCTCTGAGGAACTTCTGCTGGAGTAAAGAAAGCTAGGTAGCTTGATGGTAGATTAAATTCCTTGCAGACAAAAGCAAATTAATGCAAGTTGGAAGGAAAATTCAGAATGACATATTTCTTGGCTCAAAATTAATCACAACCATAGAGAAAAAACAAGTGTCACAGCAGAGATCTTAGCCAAACCATATGCTCCGTGTATAGCAAAAGTGTTGGCCAACTGATAGAATGTAGCAGGAAAAGGATAGAAAAACATACTGAAAATAATATCATACAATTCTATGAACCAGTGACATGCCCTCTCTGTTCCTTCCTGGTCACCCAGCTTGAAAACAATTCTGAAGAAATACTGAAGGTCAAGGGAAATACATGACAAAAATGGTTAGAGGAATAGAATTGGGGGGGAGGGGAAGGACCAGTGAAGTTTACGTAAGGAAAGCATGAAAAGTGTAGAGATGCTTAGATTAGAGAGGAAAAAGAAGCAACAGAATGACAGGAATGTACAAAATAATTAATGCTGTAAGGAAGATTGCCTTTCCCACAAAGTAAAAACATGGGGACATGAAACTGAGTAACAAGATATTTACAACCAATGAAACAACTCCATTTATATAATGTATAATGGGTCAGTTAGACCTCTACATGAGCAATGGGACTGGAAAGATTTTCTTGGACAAGAAAAGAAATAGAAAAGGGCTTAGACCTGTGTGATTTGAAGCTTAACCAAATGACAGCATTAAGGAGCAATTTACCCTTATAGGCAGGTTATTCTCTTAATATCCTTTAAGAACAATTTTTCTGAGAAGAATTTAGGCACACTTTGAAGTGTGCCTTAATGTATAAGCCACCGTAATGAAGAGGCCACATCAGTTCCCACACTGAAGGCGGCTGTGTTCCCACTGCATGCTGTGGTGGGAAATAGCAAGACCTGCACCATATGTAAGCAAAAGAACTAAGGCACTGAGGTACTAAAGGGCCATGTCTGAGATTCCCATGGCAGAAACGCCTGTGGATGTGCATGTTGAGTCCAGTGCTGTCTAGAGGCACTTGTCTTAATGTGCTTGTCCTGCTTGGGGCAATAACTGATAGACTATCCAAGCAGCATAGGCAGTAGGTTTAGTCTCCAAGATTTTCATCTCTGTGGTGGCCTGTGATCCAATGAGGCATTCAAAAACCTGGAGAAAAACACCATTTCTGAAGAGAAAAGGGAGCCACATCTGGAAAAGTTGGATGCATGGTAGCCTTATCTAGACTTGGCTGCATAGAGAGTTGTGTGGGCTGAAGTACTTTCTTGAGAGCAGACATCTGTGGAGATGCATCCTCAGTGTTTCCTAAGTGAGTAAGGACAAAAATTTCTAGCAGATGTAGTGCAGTAAGTAATTGTTCAAGATCACTTTACCATGTCTGACATCCTTGTATAAACTACACACACTTGTTTATCTTAAAAACCTAGAAGCATTTCTTGATGACATGCTGGTGGAGTAATTTTTTTCAATAACTGGAGATGATGTCTAACTTCTGTCTTGCTCCAGACAGGAAGTTAAACAGTTGCTTGTCAATCTTATAATCTCCTAATAGCTACAGTTATATGTTAACTGCAAGTGCTTGCATTTTTTTTTTTTACCTCAACAAAACTATGTTTTGAGAAATGTTTCCATAAAAATTCTTTCTGGAAAATTTATAAAATGCCAAATTAAGTGCTTTCTACCTGGGTTCTCCAGAGTATTGCTACAGTCTACAGGAGACCAAATCCCAAGGATGCCCATCAATGAAGGGGGTTTGACCCTTGATCTGCCTGAGATATAGCATTTCATTCTAATTCCACACAAATCAAGGGGTATTTTCTGTGTCCCCTGTAGCCGACAGTACCACAGAATGCCTATGCACTCAGCTGGCAGTTTCATTTTCACTTCAGTATGGAAATAATATTTCAAAAATCACAAATTTTGCCAAAGAAATGGAACAATAGTTCTATGGACACTCTAGACTATGTCACAATCTGCCACATGGCTTAATATCTATATTGAACTTCTTCCTGTCTTGTCCACTCATTTTGCAATCTGGAAGAATTCTTTTCCCAGAAGTCACCCTTTTACAGGAGAAACTCATGAGTCAGTTGCTCAGCCTCTTGGACAAGCAAGCCCAGAGATGCCTGCATGGTGATAGTGGTGATGCAGCTCCTGAATTTGCAAAAGTTCATAAAATGGTTGAGGTTAGAAAGGATGTTTGGAGACCATCTAATCCAATCCATGTGCTAAAGCAGAAACACTGAGAGTTGGTTGCTCAGGGCTGCATCAAGAATGTTTAGTAGGGCCTGTTGTGACAGGACAAGGGGTAATGCTTTTAAACTAAAAGAGGGGAGATTTAGACTAGATACAAGGAAGACATTTTTTACAATGAGGATGGTGAAACACTGGAACATGTTGCCCAGAGAGGTGGTAGATGCCCCATCCCCAGAAACATTCACAGTCAGGTCAGACGGAGCACTGAACAACCTGATCTAGTTGAAGATGTCCCTGCTCACTGCAGGGGGGTTGGACTAGATGACCCAAATTATTCTATGATTTTGTGATTCTAAGTCAAGTATTGAACACCTCCAGGGATGAAAATTCACAGCCTCTCTGGAAACCAGTGCTTGACCATCTTAGAGGAATTTCTTTTTCATCTGTTGAAATAGAATTTCCTGCCTCTTGTCTTGTCACTAGGCAACACTGAGAAGAGTCTAGCTCCATCTTCTTTACTCCTCTCATCAGACATTAATTAATACCAATAAGGCACCTTCTGAGTCATTTCTTTTCTAGGCTGCACACTCCTATCTCTCCCAGCCTTCCTTTGCGTATCAGGTGTTCCAGTTACTTAACCAGCTGGCTCGTTGCTGGACTTGCTTCAGTAGTTCCATGTATTTCATCCTGGGGAGTCCAGCACCCACCACAGTACTCCAGATATGTCTCACCAGTGCTGAGCAGAAGGGAAGGATCAGCTCCCTTGACCCAGCGGCAATCCTTCTCCTAATGCAGCCCGGGATGCTACAAGGGTGCATTGATGGCCAGTGGACAACTTACATTTCACCAGAATCCCCAGGACCTTTTCTGCACAGCTGCCTTCCAGCTGGTCAGCCCTCAGCGTGTATGTGGGGTTATTATGCCTCAGGGCTTCACACTTCCCTCTGTTGAACTTCATGAGGTTTGTGTCAGCCCAGTTCTCCTGACTCTCAAGATCCCTCTGGATGGCAGTACAAACCTCTGGTGTATCAGCCACTCCTTCCAAGTTTTCTTGTAGCTGTACTGGTGTCCGTAGTGCTTCTCAAAAGGCCAGGGGACAAAGGTAAGGAAAGTAGACTTTTCAGGGACTCATTAGGGAGGCCAGGGCCAGCCTCACTACACCCCACTGTAGAAGCCTTAACCCTCTGAAACTAAGGGTGAAATCTTGGTGGTAACTGAAATCATAAGTGATTTTATCATTACCTCCTACTAGGTCAAGGTTTCAGGTTTTATTTTCAAAACATGCTTACTTTTTGCTTTTGTGACACATACCTTAAATTCATTTTATTTGATACTTGGAGAGAGGACTTTAATCCCTGAGAAGAAGACACTGGGTCAAATCTCTTTCGTTCTTGGGGATCCTTGGCTGTAGTATTGTTTTGCTCAATGGCTTTCTTCCAGGGCTTTTCCTACCCATTATAATTTTCATGGAGGATCTGAGGAATCATTGTCATTCCCATTTAGGTTACCCATATATTTTTAGGATACAGGTGAACAGTTTAATTGGAAACATCTTCTGTCTCCTAACAACTAAAGATTTCCTGGCTTGAAAAAACCAGGCTTCTTCATCAATAACAAAGCAGACAATTGCTGCAATAGTGTCTGCTTTCACATATGCTGTGATGAATTTGTTTAGATTGTGGTCAATGAACAAGTTTCCTGCAAAACAGAGAGCACCAAATTAAAACTGCTTTGTGAAATGATTCTCCAATATGTCTAGCTCTTTCCAGACTCCTTTAGCTATCAGATAATCTGGACAAAAGCTTTGTTTGAAATCACGAGTTCTTACCTCTGTCACTCTCTCCCTCTCTGTCTACACACACAAAGAAGAAAGTTTAATAGATAGCATATGCTGTTAGCCGAGCCTTTGTTCATGCCCCAGCAGAGTCAATACACTGCCAAGACTCAGTGAGTTTCAGTGTGTCTCCCCACTTTTGGCTTGAATTTCCTGCAATCTGAAGCAGTCTCGCATAAAACTCTGAAGATTCACAGTACATTTAAATGGAAAGTTTGAACCATCACTCAGAGAGCGCATTTTTCAAATCTGACTCCTTTCGGTGACCCAAACTTGGCAGGTTTGCCTAGAGTCTGATAAGGATGGATGAGAGACGATTGAGTCTCCTCCCTGCCTCCATACAAAACCCTAAGCAACTGGATAGTGACAAGTCTTATGAAATTAATGGGTAAGCTGTAGAATCCCCTGCTCTTGTTTTTTGTTGTTGATGTTTCTCTTTTGTTTATTTAAATCAATATTTCAGTATTGAATATATTAGTCCCACTGTCAAGCTTAGGATATTAAAAAGGTGTCTAGTCTGTGGTCTTAGAAAGATCTTAGGTATGTGGAAAGACATGGTAACTTTCCATTAATGGCTGGGTAATTATTTTACCTGCCTCCTCCAGGGGAATTTTCCAGATGAAAAATTGTCCACTTCTATGTTCAGCCTCTTACAATTTATTATCCTGTCTCTTTCTTTTTGAAAGTAATTTCCTTTGATTCTGTCTGATTAATTGCTGAAGAATTATACGGGCTTTAGCTTTATGCCTCTTACTACAGGTCAGATTGATTAAGACATAGTGAGCTGATAAACTTCATGAAATACTGTGAAAATGTGGAGGCTAGAGAATGTAACCTGGAATGGGGTCATCCTGAAAACCCCACAGTCTGGTTTTTATCTCTTCAATGTAATGGAGGAACATTTATAACAGTGTGGTCTGCTGCTGAGGTTTTTTTTATATCAGATGTTTCCTACCTGGTGTAGAACAATTCTGCGTGGTGTGTGCTGTTTGTAAAGTCTATTCAAAACAGACTGAGAAAGATTTTGCCTTGAATCTGAATAATGGAATATATTTCAAAAGCCTCCAATAAACCTTTATCATTGTGAACTGTAGCTGGCACATCAAACGGGTGTGTACTTACACACAGACATGTCTAACAGCTTGGGAAATGCCCTGCTAGACTAGAGGGAGTTTGCAGTCTAATTAATTAAATACCTAAATGATCTTGAAATAATGTAAGGAAATGCAGTTGACAGAAGCTGAGAAAAGAAGAGAGATTCAAGGCTGGGGTTGGTATCCATCCCCAAGACATCACATTGCTCAGTAAAGAATAATAAAAATGCAAAGGTTCAAGTAAGGGAAAGTCAGTTTCGTTTTTTTTGTTTTGTTTTGTTTTTCTTTGTGCTCTGGACACCTACTCTCACCACACTTGCTTTTATAGAGACAAAATTACAAGCCAGTTGAGTAAAAGTTAACAACTGCATCAGTTACTAAGGACTGCATTCTGAGATTCTAACTCCAGCAATGAACCTGCTCATATATCCCCACGAACCCATGGTTCCAGATACCAATGGATTTTCAGTAGGCACAAGTGTTTTGGGACATCCATGACAGATCAGCTGAGCTTGATGCTCGGTGTTAATTAGGATGGTTCATAACCACCTGAACTGAGGTCTTCTCTAATCTCTCCGAATAAGGTCTTGGCACACACAAGCCATTTTTGCTCTTCTTTCTGGGTGGCCCTGGGTAACATTATCCTCTCCTCTTTTTACCTCCCTTTGGAATTGGATTGCACTGTGCACTTTGATAGATCAGTGGTAGGTCTGTGTCCATCATCAGCACAGTGCAGTAGAAACTGCTGCTACAACCAATGAATCTGCAGCGTGGATCAGAGGACAGCCTTGCCTGAAGTGTTTATTTCTATACCTACAAAAAAAAAAATTATCATCCAAAGATAAGATTGTATTTTGCTGGATCTTCCTCCCTACCAGAACAAAAAACTTGTGGCAGAAATACTGGTAGCCTCGGTAAGTCTAGTATCTTTCTTTTTGTGAAGCAGAATGCCACCAGCATAAGATCACGTCGGGTGAAGCCCTCCCTGGACACCTGCGTTTGGGTCCTTTTTTGCTATGTTGAGTATTTCCTGCCAAGCAAGAATCAGAGCTTTGGTTTTTGGTGAATAATCAAGCCCAGCTTTGTTATTGTGGCATAAGATTGATTCATTGCCTTTGTGCCACAGCAAGCACGTGTGGGGAAACCTAATAAATACCCCTATTCAGCAAAGATAATGGGGAGAATTAAATTGGTTGGCACTTGGATCAAAGCTCATTAGCCTTCCATCTAACACTTGACAACGAAAGATAATATCAGAAAGGGGGTTTTCTTATGCCCTTTTCTGCATGTGTTGCAGTGATTGTTCATGTGTAATGAGATCATATCTTAGTAAAGAATGAGAAATAGCATTTTTGCTGGTTGTCAAGACATATATGAACATAAAGTTTATTTAAACACTTTTTTTTGCTGTAAGCTTGTATTGAATTTCAGCAAGTTTATCCATCTCTAATTTAGTTATATGGTCATTACATGGAAAATCCACTTCAGATAAAGAAAAGCATTTTCATCCTCTTGTTACACAAGTATCAGGTCACAGCAATTACATGCAAATGTCAGATATCTACTACACCATTGCAGGGTTAACTTGTACTAGTTCTGCACAAATAATGAGAAGCTCATCTGCACAACAGTGTGGTGAATGTAACATTGCATCAACAGGATGAAGGAGGTGGACAAGCCTAGTGAATATGCTGAGCCTCTACAAAGTCTTTGACAGAGTGCTTGCAGTCTGATAAATATCCCAAATTACTCCTTCCCTGTGCAGAGCCTTCACAGGCAGCAAAAGAAAGAGTGCGACACAGTATCTCCTGCAGTGTGTTCGACTGTCGTTGCTTCAGACCTTTTCTGTGCATTCTCAACCCACCTCCTGTGAGAGGATGAAGTAAATGAGCCACACCCACACAGCATTTTAGCCATGTAGTCTTCCTTTCCATCCCTACAACCAAACCACTCACACACACCTAATCACTTTTTAATTCAGCTATTTCTGTCTTCCTCACGGGGATCTTTTCTCCCTTTGCTGGGCTGTCAGGACGTTGCAGCCAAAGTCATCTTGCTTATTCTGGCTGTGGCATCTGCCTCTCTGAATGCTGGCCTGTTTCATTAGTGCTCTCTGAAGAGCTGTAACTTCCTAGTCTTGAAGATCTTCTGCTGTGCAGCTCCTCTTGTTAACTCTAACCTAGTCCATCTACCTGTTATTTCCACTCGTGACGTAGTCATCCTGGCTGTGTCCCTTGTTCCACAAATTCTTCCATCCCCTCTTTCCCTGTTCTACAGGGCTGCCACCCCCACTTTTGGCATTCAAGGGAATGAAGAAAAACAATGAGCAGACCCATCCCTGTGCTTTGCTATAGCTATTCTTTTCATTGTCACCTTCGTACTTTCTTTCACCCATTTAGTCTGCCTGCCTATGACCTTCACTTGCTGCATATATGCTAGACATATTGATTTGTCTGAGGAGATAGACAATATTCTCCAGTCTGCTGCATTCACTGAGCAAAGGGTCCCACAGGAAAATTTCTTTCATTCCTATGGTACAGAGCTCCAGCATTTGACAAATATTTTGGTTATGGTGAGACATGACCAAATATATGCAGGAGGTTCTTCTAAATTATTATATTAGAGTCATTTTAGCTGAAAACCCAAAGGAAATGGCAAAGCAGGCAAATTTAAAGATCAAATTTTGTAGTAACAGTGGATCAGAAAATATCTTCCTTTGTATCCATAGAAATTAATCTTGACTTTTTTGCTGGAGCAATTTAAAAAAACCAAATATGGTCAAATAAGTATTGCCATCTGGATCTACCACGTGAGTGTGTTGATCTCCAGTAAAGATGGCTCTTTGATGAAAGTACTTGACAGTGCAAATGCTAACTGACCGTTAGCAAAATAAGTATGATCACAATTCTATTGTTATTTGTCTCTGCAGCCTTGTTTAGAAAAAAGCACAAGCTGTGCCAGACAGAAAGAGAGCGAGTAGCGACCTACAGTCTGCAAGCCACAGCGAAAGCCAGTGTTCTTATTATGCTGACCATAATCAAGACCATCAATCACTTCTCTAATGTATTCATCCTGGCTTCTGCCACATCCATGTTTACCAGATCAATCAAAATCTGCCTTTTGTTTCCTTTTTTCCCCTTTCTGTGGCTTGAAGAAAACAAAAGAAAAAAAGCAGCCAAAATCTAAAAATTTGTAAGATGTATTATTTTTCACTCCATATGATGAGATCACTCTGAGAGAGGTGTTCCAGTCATCTAGCTGAAGACCCCAAGAAAGAGGTGGGCTCAAGTCCTTCATGATTCAGTCCATACATTTGTTGCTGTAAAATGAATTTCTTCCAGCAGTTTTCTGTGTGTATCTGCATGTGTGTGTGTGTATGTCTGTATGTACACACACCATGGAAAAGGCTCATACAACAAAGCATCTACATGGCACCCATGTCACAGTCTTTAGCAGTGACCTCACCAAGGCGGGGAAATGAGCTTATTCCTGTTAGTCCATGCAGGCACCTGCAATAGGTGTGTGATATCTCTCATCATCTTTATGCCTAATCCACAGGCCTGTCTATAACTTGATACAGAAAAATAGCTTAAGGAAATTAAGAGACCCTGGAGCAAGAGGCACATGTGTTTTAGTCATGGTAACCCTTCCATGAAGGTCATCATCACACTTGGACTGAAAATTAGTGGATATGCTGTAAAAAGGGTGTTGTGAGATGGAAGGTGGACATCTCCCTTCCTAAACAGAGGAGCAGACCCCTGTAGGGAGGGGGCAATTACACAGCTTTTCCAGGGTCCTTCTTCCCTTTACAGTCTTATATGAGTTCAGCAAAACTCCTAGATCCTCACTTAAATAAAGGCCCACAAAGTCCATGTCTGTTGTCTGCAGGACCACTGTCAGCAACCTGACAGGGTCAGGCTTCTTGGAAGCATTATCGGCATAATTCTCAGCCCTTACCTGATTCACACACTATTACGAGTTTTGCAGCATTTAACACCTTGTTCACTGCCCCAAAATATTTGCAGCAACATAAAAATAACTTTTCATCTGTAAAGGCATATTTAAATAGTTTTCAGCCTTTAATTATATCATCATGGCTTGGCTTCGCGGACGAAGATTTGGGAAGGGCTTTGCCCACGCTTATTGCAAGCGCACTGATGGCTGAAAAGGCCAATGCGGGATAGGCAAGACCGGTTGCAAAGAGCACACCGGAGGGTCTCCTTGGGTGGTATAGTCGAGGCACGGTTCTTTCTGCGCTGTCTTTTCTCCTCGAGACTGATTCTACGCGTGCTCTCAAAGGAGACAGCAGCGTTATGTATGGTGTGTCTCCAAATCTCCCGATTGGAGGCCAGGGTGGACCACTGATGGGGGTCAATATGGCCTAGGCTGAGGTGTTGTTTCAGGGAGTCCTTATATCTCCTCTTTGGAGCTCTTCTCTTGCGGCAGCCGGTGGCAAGTTCACCATAGAACACGATCTTTGGGAGGCGGTGATCCGCCATCCTGGAGACGTGCCCTGCCCAACGCAGCTGCGTTTTCAGCAACATGGCCTCAATACTGGTGACGTCTGCCTGTTCAAGGACAGCAACATTAGTCACGTAGTCAGTCCAGTGGATGTTTAGGATTGTGCGGAGGCAGCGCTGATGGAAGCGTTCGAGGAGTCGCAGATGGTGGCGGTAGATGACCCATGATTCAGACCCGTACAGAAGAGTAGGCAGTACCACGGCTCTGTAGACACTGATCTTTGTACTTTTCTTCAGGTGTTTATTGCACCAGACTCTTTTATGGAGTTTTCCGAAAGCTCTGTTTGCCTTTGCTGTTCTGTTGTCTATCTCTTTGTAGATCGTGGCATCTGAGGAGATGATGCTACCCAGATAGCTGAACTGCTGGACTGGCTGAAGCTCTGACTCGCCAATGGTGATGTGGGGATGATGGTAATCATCTTGTGGTGCTGGTTGGTAGAGAACTACTGTCTTCTTCAAGCTGACTTCCAGCCCAAAAAGCTCAGCCGCCTCTGCAAAGCAGGATGTTAAGTGCTGCAGAGCTGCTTCTGTGTGGGCAACAAGGGCGGCATCGTCAGCAAAAAGCAGCTCGCGGACAAGGTGATTCAGGGTCTTGGTGTGGGCCTTCAGTCGCCTTAGGTTGAAAAGGCTCCCATCGGTACGATATCGGATATAAATGCCGTCTTGTTCGTCAAGGTCTGCCGTGGCCCTTTGGAGCATCATGCTGAAGAAAACTGTGAATAAAGTTGGTGCGAGAACGCAACCTTGTTTCACACCATTGGCTATTGGGAAGGGCTCAGAGAGTGCATCGCCATATCTGACTTGGCCGCGCTGCCCCTCATGTAACAGGATAATCATTTTGAGGAACCTAATCGTTCCAAGATCTGCCACAGACCTTTTCTGCTCACAGTGTCAAAGGCTTTGGTGAGATCAACGAAAGTTACATAGAGACCCTACACTTCTCTTGCAGTTGTCTAAGAACGAATACCATGTCTGTGGTACTTCTGTTGGCTCTGAAACCACACTGACTTTCAGGTAGAAGTTCTTCTGCGATAGCGGGTACCAATCTGTTCAATAGTATTCTTGCGAGGATTTTTCCAGCAATGGAGAGCAGAGTTATGCCTCGGTAGTTTGAGCAGTCTGACTTTACTCCTTTTTTCTTGTACAGGGTGATGATGATTGCATCACGGAGATCTGGTGGTAGTTCGCCTTGTTCCCAACAGCGCTCAACTAGCTCGTGAAATTTAGCATGGAGCGTTTGGCCTCCATGTTTCCAGATTTCAGGCGGGATTCCGTCGACCCCAGCTGCCTTGCCGGTTTTCATCTGCTGTATGGCCTTAAGGGTCTTTCCCATAGTAGGGGCTATATCCAATTCATTTTTCACCGTTTGTTTTGGGATGAGCTGGATTCCTGAGTCTTGGACTACACGGTTGGCACTGAAGAGAGTTTGAAAGTGTTCAGACCATCGATTCAGGATGGAGGTTTTATCTGTGAGAAGCGTTTGGCCATCTGCGCTGAGTAGGGGGCTTTGAACTTGGTGTGTGGGACCGTACACTGCTTTCAGAGCCTCATAGAATCCTCTGTGGTCACCCAAATCTGCGCATAGTTGAGTCTTTTTTGCTAGGTTGAGCCACCACTTGTTCTGGATGTCTCGAAGTTTCTGTTGGAGTTTACTGCATGCAAGACGAAAGGCTGCTTTTCTTACATGGCAAGATGGTTGAGCGAGGTGTGCTTGGTGAGCAGATCTCTTCTTTGCCAGCAATTCCTGGATCTCTGGATTGTTTTCATCAAACCAGTCTTTGTTCTTCTTTGTGGAGAACCCTAAGAATTCTTCAGAGGACTGCAGGATGCTATTTTTAATATGTTGCCAAAGCGCTTCAGGAGAAGAGTCTATGGGACGGTCTTCAAGCCTAGTTTGAAGGTTTGCCTGGAAGCTGTCTCTCACTGCAGCTGTTTGAAGATTGTTAACTTGGAGCCTCCTCCTCAGAATGCCGCCCCTCTTAGGTTTGGGCTTAAAATGGAGGTTAAGTTTGCAGCGCACAAGGCGGTGGTCTGTTTGACATTCTGCACTAGGCATCACTCGGGTGTGACAGACATCGCGAACGTTTCTCTGGTGCACTAAGATGTAGTCAATGAGGTGCCAGTGTTTAGATCGAGGATGCATCCAGGTTGTCTTCAGGCTGTCTTTCTGCTGGAAGATAGTGTTGGTGATGGTAAGCTGCTGCTCAGCACAAAACTCTAGCAAGAGGCGACCGTTGTCATTGCAGTTTCCAACTCCATGCTTGCCTAGTACTCCTTTCCAGGCTTCAGAGTTCTTACCTACTCGGGCGTTGAAGTCACCAAGGATTATGATCTTATCATCTGCAGGAACCTTTTGAGTAAGGCGGCGCAGATTGGTGTAGAATTTGTCTTTTTCTGTAGGGTCAGCTTGGAGAGTTGGGGCATATATGCTGAAGAGAACAACATGTTGCTTGTTGTGTAGCGGGAGGCGTAAGGAGATAATGCGATCGGAATGACCTGTTGGCAAATTTTCAAGTTTAGAGGCGATGGAGTTTTTAATCATGAAGCCAACTCCGGAATGATGACTTTCGGTTTTGGGTTTGCCTGACCAATACAGTGTGTAGCCGGCACCATGTTCTTTAAGGCTGCCTTCCTCATGAAGGCGAACTTCACTGAGAGCAGCAATGTTGATGTTGAGTCGTGACAGCTCGTGAGCAATTATAGCAGAACGGCGTTCAGGACGCCCACTGTCTGCTGTATCGAGCATGGTTCTGATGTTCCAACATGCGAGTGTCAATCTGGACACACCTTTGGAGGCAGGTGTATGCCTTTGTCTCTTTGTCTTTGGTTGACCGCAGAAGAAGATGCCTGTTGGCCGCGGCTAGCCAACCGGATTGGAAGGGGAGATGAGCTTTGGTTAGGCCACCTTTTCTAGGCCCCTCTCCATGTGGAGCAAGCAGTGCTCTCCTTGAAAAAGGCTGCTTGGTCATTCAGGATGCTGCCGAACGAGACTGTCATCTCCCGGGTCAGTCTCAAGCGACCAATGTCCTGAACCGCCTGCATGCAGGGTTGGGTCTGCGGCTTCCAGTGACATCTTTCCACCTGCCGTTTCGTCCCTTGCCTGTCGCTACAGGGCTTTGAAAACGTGAGTACACCCTTCAAGCCTGCGCGGTGGATTTTTTAGGTGAGGCGCAGCGTGCGCGAGACTGGCCCCACCCTTTACACCTGAGGTTCATCTGCCAGGGCCTAGCGAGCTTGGACGGTGACAGCGAAGTCCTCAGGTCGTAGGTTTGGTTAGAGTATCCTTCTCTTAGATGGATGGCCTTACAGGGCTAATCGAGCTCCATCTGCCCGGGTTTGGAGTTAGAGTTGTCCTTCTCCTAGGATGGTTGCCC
The DNA here is from genome assembly GCA_009769605.1 of Bucorvus abyssinicus. Classification (NCBI taxonomy): domain Eukaryota; kingdom Metazoa; phylum Chordata; class Aves; order Bucerotiformes; family Bucorvidae; genus Bucorvus; species Bucorvus abyssinicus. The sequence goes on from CM020063.1 coordinate 26,826,002, forward strand.
GAAGGCTAGTGAGCCCATCCTGCCCGTGGACACACTTTGTCTGACCCTTCAGCTGAGACCTGTCAGGCTTGGGAGACCCTACCGGAGGCATATGCCACCACCAGCATAGCTCTCAACTTCACAAGGGCACGCAAGCTCTTTCCCCACGGCAAGGGGGTGCCCATGAAAGAGCTTTAATTATATACATTGAAACTAAGTTTCCATCTCAGACCCCCATGCTTCTCAAACCAGTCCTGCTACTTTGTCTCTTCCCAACCCATCAATTTTGGTATCTGACTGTCTCCTGGGTGGCCTTGAGTAAGCCACTCCTTCTTTGAATGAATTTTCTTCTGCAGCTCTAAGTTAGACTAATAATATTTACCAGCTTCATGGTGGTTCCTTTTCACAGAGCACTGTGGGGATAGGAAGGGCTATGGAAAAATTAAATGCCACTGCCTTTACACAAGCTGTATTTTTCAAATTCTGTCAGCAGGGATGACTTTCAAGGGACTCTCAGAATGGAATCTAAACCTTTTCAAATGCCTTCAGATTATTTCTAATTTTGTTCAGCACATACATTTTCCCTCATTAGCATTAAGTTCTAAACCAGAGCTATCCACTTGTTGGCGGTTGGCAGGAGCTCATCATTCCAATGTAAATTGATCTTTTTTTGTCTGCCAATAATACAATATTAACAAATCTGTCTTGATATTTATCTGTTGCTGTGTCTGTTGTTAGACTATATGAAGAAAACAAAACTTGCAACACTGCAGCAACCATTGTTTTATGATATCTGATATGGCACTGAAGACTTTCCTTCAGGAATGACCAGTTTTGAGGCAATGAAGAATCATATCATGTGAGAAGCTCCCTTGCATGTTTTCCACCACCAGTCATTTCAAGATGCACTTTTTTTCATGACATAAGAGCCCAGATTTCATTTCTGCTGATTGGAAACTTAGCTTTGTCATGCTATTTCTGGTAGTTTTAGCACAAAATGCAGGACCAGCTGAACCAGCTGGGAAGAAAACCATATCACATCCAGTATTTAAATTCTCACAGTGAGAATATTCAGGGTTTTTCTTCTGCTACTCACAGTGTCAAGTCTCCACATATCAGTGCTGGACAAAAGGTGTAAAGAATGGTATGGTTTGTCAAACCTCAGGCTTAGCACTAAGAAAGACCCCAGACAGAGGTGTGAATGGCCTGTAAGGTTAGAATAAAATGAAGCTGATAAAAATCAGCCTTGAATTTGCACAATCAAAACACAGCCAACAAAAAGCTCCTACAACACTTTTCTCAATCTTATGTTAGATAACAACCTATATTTGTTCTAAAAATGCAAACTAACTATTAACAGCCTGATAATTAAGAGCCAAGATCTTATCCAAGCTAAGGTAAAACCAGGCTTGGTTGAAAGTAGAGGCTTCACTCTTCTTTCTAGAGCTAGGATTTCAGGATTTCTAATTCTAGAGCTAGGATTCCAGCATTCAATAATCTTCTCAAACACCTAATTGCAAGAGTAACCACAGCTCTCTTTGTTGCCCCCTTATATTACTGCCAGGTGTTTGTTTGGGGCAGGATCCTGCATGGCTTCCAAAAACAGATTGCAAAGAAAGGCACACAAAAAGAAAGGGCGACAGAATATCAATTTATTAGTTACAACTTGGTTGGATCGGTGGGCTGGAACTGAAAAGAAATTATTTTTATCTAGATTCATGACTACTTTTATTGTAATATTGATGATCAGCAGCGACTTAGTAATAGTTGCAACAGATGTGACCTCCCTAACGCTGTACATAGGAGTCCCCTTGCCTAAGTGGGGATAGTAATTATCCACTGTGTTTCAAAACCTCCAACCTGCAATTGAGTTGTCACAGTCTCCCAGACACTGCTTTAGGCACCGCAGATGGTACCAGCTGACACACTTGGGGCATACCATTATGAGCATGTGTAAACCACATGATTTTGACTGTTTTCCTGATTCCTAATGCATGACAGATTGTCAAAGAAAGACAACTTTCAGGAGGAAATACAGGCTCCATGGAGCTGCAATATGATTGAGGAGAATGTTCAAGTGAGGACACATCTGAAAGAAATTGCTAGCACGAGTTACAGCAGGGAACAATCAGCTTCTGTAACAAAATGCTTGTATCCAGCCTGAAGTATCCAAATTGTTTTTATACAAGGCCCAAGTTAATTCTGTTGAAGGCCTTTTCTGTTTATTTTTAATGCTTCATCTATTGGATTTGCTGAAGAACATTGCTTAAGCTGATAGTGAACACATTAACAAGTACATCTAGCAACCCATTACAGAGGGTTTTGTGTGCCAGGGGAATAACAGGTTTGTGTAGCTAATAAAAAGAAAATAATTGCAAATGTTCACTTGGAATTTACAACACTGGTGTTAGAAAATACAGTTTGAGGCAATTGGTTTCCTACATCCGACAGTAACATAAATCAAAGCTTGAAGCTCATTACAAGTAAAATTAAGTCAGCCTGGTGAGAAATAGGAAATACAATAAGTGTGATAGCATACAATCTTTTAGAAAAACAACTTCAAAGTAATTTACAGTAGTTAGAAAATAACATTTGTTGCTGAATCTCTGACAGCAGCCATGCAAGTCTGTATGAAGAGGAGCTGAATACAAAAATGATTCCACAAAACTCCACATCTTCCTTTCTGTCCACAAACTGTTTGTAAGCCATATCTAATTCAGCTTTTTATTTTTAAATGGTTCACACTACTTTTGGCAAATTGGATTTTCTATGCAAACCTCATAAGAACAGTTCAATGTAGGGGGGTAGTGTTGATCTGCCTGAAGGCTGGGAGGCTCTACAGAGGGATCTGGACAGGCTGGATCAATGGGCTGAGGCCAATTGTATGAAATTCAACAAGACCAAGTGCCAGGTCCTGCACTTGGGCCACAACAACCCTCTGCAATGCTACAGGCTTGGGGAGGAGTGGCTGGAAAGCTGCACGGCAGAAAAGGACCTGGGAGTGTAGGTCGACAGTGGCTGAGTATGAGCCAGCAGTGTGCCCAGGCATCCTGGCTTGTATCAGAAATAGTGTGGCCAGCAGGAGCAGGGAAGTGATTGTACCTCTGTGCCTGTCACTGGTGAGGCAACATCTTGGGTACTGTGTGCAGTTTTGGGCTCCTCACTTCAAGAAGGACATTGAGGTTCTGGAGCAGGTTCAGAGAAGGGCAATGAAACTACTGAAGGATTTAGAGAACTTGTCTTACAAGGAGCGGCTGAGGGAACTGGGAATGTTTAGTCTGGAGAAAAGGAGGCTCAGGGGAGGCCTTACCACTCTCTACAGCTACCTGAAAGGAGGTTGTAGGGAGGTGGGGGTCAGTCTCTTCTCCCATGTTATGAATGACAGGACGGGAGGAAATGGCCTTAGGTTGCATCAGGGGAAATTTAGGTTGGATATCAGGAAAAATTTCTTTACACAGAGGGTCATTATGCATTAGAACAGGCTGCCCGGGGAGGTGGTGGAGTCCCCATTCCTGGAGGTGTTTAAGAGACGTGCAGATGTGGTGCTGAGGGACAGGGTTTAGGGACCCTGGCAGTGCAGGGTGAAAGGTTGGATTCGATGATCTTAAAGGTCTCTTCCAACCAGATGATTCTGTGATTCTGTGAGAAGGGGGAAAAAAAAAATATGAAGAATGTGAAAATTATGCTGTGTTGCTTATTTGTACTAAGAAGCATTTGGAGAATTGATTGCTTGACAAAAGTATGTAACAGTTTCTGTGAAAATTGGGTCCAGATCCTCACATTACTGTGATTAAAATAATATGCAAATAAACCAGGTACATGAATTTTGTGGTTTCTGTGAACTGAATTCTGAAGAGTTCAAGGGGACACAATGGGCAAAGGTAAGTGTTACATCTGTACATAAACTTAATTGATACTCAATGTCTTGCAAACCTTTAACTGTACAAGATTAGAAGTCATGTTTGAAAATACTTCAACTCATGACGTTTCAGTGCTTAAAAGGAAAGTGAACTTGGAAAGATGAGGACCTTCACCAAGTTACCCATCATGTCTGTGTCCCACTGGTTGCTTTTCTGTTTTTATCCCGTGTCTTGGGCTGCTAGGGACAGGAGGAAGTTAACCCATCTCCCTTATTGTTGCAGTGTATAAAGAGCTATTTACTCAAGGAAAAATGTACTTCTGTTGAGTACCCTAGCTGCTGGATCATTGACAGTGTGAGCTTCTTTCAGCACAGATATGCAAAGAGGAGTTCAACAAAATGGCTTTTCCATTTTCACTGTATTCTCGTGAATTTGATCCCAGTCTGCAACAGAAGGCACAATTTATATTGAATCTAGTTAAATCTGGGTACATGTACTCAAGACCCCTGAATTTTATATCCAAAATGTTAAATTAGGTAAAACCACCTTATATGCTGGATTTATGGATCAATATATCATCACAGTATTGTGTTACCACAGTCTTCAGTTCCAAAATATTCATTTTAAGTAATTCAATCCTACCAGGCAAGATAGATATTACCCCGTAAGGGCTTGGAAAGTGCAGTACCCTGACATTAAATGCTTTAGGTGAACAAAAAATTGGTTGACCTTCTTTCAAAAAGAAATATTATTTGACCTTCTGAACTCTAAGTTTCTACATCATCAACAAAGACTCTCACTTTCAGATTACTTCTCTGTTTTAACGTTATATTTTCATAAAAAGAGTAAGCAGTTGCTCAGAGGACCACAATACCTTAAATATTTGGCTGTCGGCTTCAGATTACTGATTATTCTGAACTTTGTATTTATGCATGGCAAATTGATCTCCATTTCTTCTTCAGGTACAGGCTGTCTCTCAAAGGTGTTGATTACTTGTTTGGAAACAGACTGCTGTCAATAGCATGCAAGCTTGCTATGAAATAAACGGGCATCTGGAAAGAGCTGTGAAAATAATTGCAGATTTCAGGTTTGACCAAACATACTATCACTCTGTGATCCCTGACTCTTTCAGACTCATTAGAGTACAGATAATCTCAGGGCCTCATTATTATATCAATGTTTCAGGTTTTCTGTTTGAGCCCCAAAAATAAAGAGTGGCCAGCAGACATTTCGCGTAGAGTGCTCTTTAAATGATCCCAGTATGATGGGATGAAGTTCAAATAAGAGTGTCCTTCTCTTTTTAGTCTCTATCTCAAAATGAGACTGAAGTTTCCTGAAGAGCTGGAACAGATCTTTGAAATATTTTACCACTTCTTTTTTCCCATTGTAACATGTCTTGGCACTTGCTTGTCATGACCAGAAGCAGCTGTGGCATGAAATGAGATATCAATATTTATTAATTCACTGGACAAAAGGAGCAAGCATTTTTTTAAGGTTTGTGGCACTGTGTCGGAATCTGAAGAAACATTTGCTGAATTTCATGTAACTTTTTCTTCCCTTTGTGGCACTCTGATCTTACTGTATTTACTCATATCATTTACATGTTTACCATGTCCAAAGACCTTGCTGTTGTTTAACATCTCCCTTTTGTGGATTCAAGCTTTGATGATTTGGGTTAAAAAGGATCAAGATCCAAATTCTTTCCAATGCCAAGATCGCTAAGGCACTAATTTTTTCAAAACTACCACACTGGTTTGTGCGCTATGTTACAAAGCTAAAACCTTCCATCTGAGCCACTCTCAACTTTTATTCACTGCCCACAGTGAAATCCAGATATGATGTTTTCCTGCTTTGAGGTATGATTTTACAAAAAGATAAAATAAAATAAAATAAAATAAAATAAAATAAAATAAAATAAAATAAAATAAAATAAAATAAAATAAAATAAAAACCCACTAAAATCAGGACTCTTCACTGCATGTAGCAAATTATATCTAGAATAAAATTTTTAAATTTTTCTCTTAATTCTTGCCTAATAAGATGAGCATGTATAATGATACGAGAGGAGGATATCCAAGATCTCCATTTGAAGTTGTAGTGGGAATTTTAGTTGGTCCAAAGTGAATTACTAAAGCTGATGGCAGGGTTTTGTCTCAGCCAGACTCTGCATTTGACAGATCACCATGAGACTCTTAATGACCATAGGTTCCAAAATCTCAGCTTCAGTCTCCAGTGAAAGTCCATCTCTTCAAAAAAATTAAAGAGTAGACAGAATTTCCTCACTGTTCAAGTGGAAAAAAAATCTAGTGCTCTAGTTCATGAGTGTACCTATTTTAAGTCCTACTGTGTCCGCCACTTTTAAATTACTTTGCTTCTAGGAAAATCGTTTATCCATGCCTGTCTGTCCTTAGGCCTGTGAGGATACACATCTATATAACCCTTTCCTGCACTATATACCTGTTTCTTCACATCGAGGCAAGACAATATGTTGAAACGCAGAGTGATAAGTAGTGGCACAGTTTTATATGAAACTTGAATTTCCAGTTCTGTATTTTATTCTGTCAGGTAGTTCTGACAGAATAACATCACAGCAGGAGAGCCATAGACTATGGTGTCCATTTTCCAGCTTTTTGTGGTAGACATAAATCTCAGCGTGATGCTGAAGTTATTTCGCATTTCAGGTGGGAATTTAGTGCTTGTTTTTTATTACATTTTTGTTCAAGTTGCATATTCTATGATTGTAGGAGCTATGTCACAGGAACACTATTGTAATTAGACAGTGATGAAAGACTTTTTCCTGGAAGCAGTATTTAAGCAACGAGCTCTGTTCTCCAGCAATAAACAACAAGGTATAGCAACATCTTCACAGAGCTTTGATGGCATAACAAGCTGGAGGGGTAGGAACTCTCAAGACAGAGGCTCAGAAGTCATCCCATATAACTAAAATAGACAGATTCACAGAATTAGGAGTCAAAAGGGGAAAGAGAGCAGAAAAAAAAAAAATCTGTTGGAAATGAGCCTGACATCTTCACTCAAAATAGAAAACACTTCCAAGAAAGTGCATTGTCAGCAATGCAACACTGTCAAATAAGAAGGAAAAGGGAAACTTTTCTAACATGACTAGGAGTCAGTTTAAATATTCTATTACCTATCTTGATTGAGGTAGCTGGGTGATGAACGGTCAGGGTGTGAAGACACTCAGACTAGTGTGATGCATCAAACAAATATATGCACCTACTACAGCATTTAATTTCAGGACAACAATGAGCAATGAGCAAAAAACCTGCCAAACCCTGGCTTCCTTCACAGTCACTGAGGAAAGCAAGTCTTTTGTTGGAATAGACACTGAAATACACACTCTCTGAAAAGCAGAGTGGAAGAATTTCGGAAAGTTTATTTTGATTTTATTTGGGAATTCACAGTATTAATTTTACAAGTGATTTTCAGGAGGGATTTGTGCAAGGTCTAGGTAAATATCTCGTGATTTGTCTAACAGTGCATAAAGGAAGAAGGTGTTTGGGCAAGAACAATGTTTCATTATTTAGCAAGCTGCTTGGTCACTCTAATGCCTGCTCTTGTTTTAAAGAAGAGTAAATTTTCTGTCTTATGGCTGAGTCTTGGTTGTAGGGACCTTCCTAGCTTTTGCAGGACATGTGACACATGTTGGAGAATCTAAACCCATGAGATGTTTATAGGTTGAGATCACTCACTGCCAATTTCTGGATTTCACATCAATCCATTTCAAGTATACTCTGCTAATGCAATGAGCCCAGCTTGTCTCCTGCATTTGACAGCATGCTACAAACAAGTTCCAGAGGCTTGGGATTTATAAGAAATCAATCTTTTCATGTTTGGGTTATGTCATTTTGGTTTAACCTAAGACATACTGTGCTCCAAGTGCATCTCTTTTGGGATGCATTTTTACCTGCAGAGAAGCAGTTAATTTAGCGATCGCTCAACAAAGGAGGAAGGACCTTCACTCACAGGGAAGTCATTACTCTTATAGGATATTTCTCCTCGGTTTTGCAGCCAGACAGGGGGTGGAAAAAAAAAGATAGATGAGAAAGCATCTGAGGAGCAAGGGCTGGGGTCATACTCACAGAAGATGTAGATTTCATTGCGGCAGGAACAGAATGTGCTATTTGCTCTCATCCTGCTTCCCTGCCAGCCAGCACCACTTAGCAGAAAGCTAAGGGATGAAGCCTGAGAGGGCGTGCTGAAAGCACAACTCCTACCTCATCCTCTCTCCCTGACCATGGAAGCTCTTGGCCTGTTGAGAAAGAAGGTTTCTCTGCTCAAGAGGCTCTAGCTTCTATCCTCTGAAATAAATTTGCCTGGGAAATGGTCAGTGCCTTGCAGTGCCTAGTAGGACATTATTTATAACTTAGCTACTTTAATGAGCATCCCCAGGATTTCCCTGCTCCATTAATACACAGTTAACAGATTAGTTAATTCAGAACAACCTGAGAGGGTAGATCAGGCTGGGAACTGTAACTTTGTGGTATAAAAGATCAGAATGTCTTGAAGGTTCATCACAGGGATATGGATAGATTATGGATACAGACACATGAACAGGTTGTAGTGTAAAAGGAGACTGCCTCAACAGAACGAACCCCATTAACTGCCAGTCTCAAATGTGGGCTTTTATCCCATGGTGAAAGACAGAAAATTGCAGGTTGCTTATCATGCAAAGAGGACCGTACCTCCCTGGTGTTTGAGAAGTAAGAGCTGGTACCCAAGCAATTACAGTCAGCAGATAGGCTGTAAGACTACTTTCTAATTCACCCTGCAAGGATTCATTCATGTGCCGTCATCTGGTGTTTTTACCAAAATCTCTTCAGCTTGCTTAAGCTCCTCTGTTTTGATTCCTACTAGTGTTAAAGGCTGTTTCCTATGTTAAAGCCTCAGCTGCTGTAGAGCTTCATTACTGTAGCTCTCAGCACTGTCAGCTTGGAGCCAGCTCCAGCAATACCAGCAGATGCCATTTGGAGACCTTGGTGGGAATGACCAGTAGACAGATCTAGTAATTTCCTACTTTCTCATCTTTCACTTTGTAGAAAGTATTTCCTTTTCCTCTTTTACAACTTTCCCTATTGATTTCTTCCTTCATTGCTTAAGGAAGAAAATGAAGAATCCTGACTCTTCATGTCCTCACAGAAAACCTTGGAGCAGCCATCTACTAAACCTACTCTTGCAGACCAGGCAAGACTCCTTCTTGGCATACTGCCATGAGTGTTGAGGCTATCATGCTTTGATTAGATATTATCTAATTACTTAATTGGCACCCGAGATCCGATTGCTGTTAGAACTAGAATACTGTAAATCATATTAACATGACATCACAATACAGACCCTTCCCTCGCTGAATAGTTTTCAGGCACTCTCAGCTGAAACAGGGACCATATCACATTTTTATCATCTATTCCCAAATCTGCCTACCAGCTGTAGCTAAAAGTTTGTTTAGGTACCAAACAATATTTTATTCTTTAAAACAGATTCAAGAAGCAAAAAGTAATGGAAAAGGGAAATCACAGGTAGTCTGCCCATTCCACCTAGATCCAGTTGCATCTAATCAATTGTTTTGGGTGGAAATGTTGAATTATGGGCATTTGGTATGAGATGACTAATGTCTTTTAGGTAGACTCAAGTTCTGACTCTTGGGACAGGGATCTGTTGAAGTAAGAGCTGACATTTTGCCCTAAAAGTGTAAAGGATTTTTTGAGAGTACGAATGCTTTTGCTTTAAATGTTCTCAGCTTCCTCAGAACAGATGGACCTGACTAAGAACAGAGCCTAAGCCGGCTGCTGATGTAACTTATCTTTTTTAACACAGAGCCAGGTAACTTTACATTTTCCCTTAACTCACTAAGTTTTCTGTTGGCCAGCATGTCTTCTGTAGTTGCTTGGTGTGACTGCAGAGATTGTAGTGAAAAAGAGTAACTGAGTGAGCCTTACCCATTTTCAGTGCTTTTGGTGCTGAATTCGAAATTCCCTGCTCAATCCTTACAAGCTGCAATTTGGGTAGGCAAGGGAAGAGCATGTCCCCAGGAGCACAGAAGGGCAGAGTTTCTGCTGGCTGCCAATTGCCCTTTCCACTACAACCACATTGAGAGACAAGAGGTAAGAAACTTTGCTTCACTAAGTATGTAGCTCAATAAAGCTTCTACCCAGGGCACTGAATGAAACTGTATACAGTGCTGAGTGAAACTTAAAAGGTTTTCTTGTACAGCTTGACTGCTTTTCTAATGGGCAGCCAAATTGTAAGTATCTCTTGAGCATACAGAATGGGCTGGAAATTGTGTGCACACAATCCTACCTCTATAAGTCTTCTACATTCTGTTGCAAATGGAAACATCAAAGTAATACACTTGTGATGGTGTGTCTGGGTTTCCAATTCAGTCATAGCCAGTTTTAAGAAAAGATAACTAAGATCAGTTTATTTTTTACCACCTATCTCTCCCACTCCCTACATTCAAAGAATTTGCTTGGAGCTTTGTGAAAAACATCATTGTTTTTATGCTTGTTCTATTCATTTCACTCCTACAGTATAGGATACCTCAAAATTCTTGCTGAAGTTCATGCTCTGTCTGCTATGCCTGCCAATGACTGGGTACCCGTGCTGCATGTCAGCTGTTCACACAAGCCATGGTACCCTCTTCCTGCCTTTTGAAGGCTTTTTAGGCAGCCTGAACTGTAACCTTGCTACATCTCGGTTTTCGAATACATTATTTTAACAAATACTCTTTCAGTACTCTAGTAAAGGGCTTTAAATTCCTTAGGGCTGTTCACTCCATCTGTGGTCACACATCTTCTTTCTATGACCGGACACCAGCTGCTATTTCTGCCTGTTGGCTGCTGCTCCCTGTGGCAGCTGGAAGTTAATAGCCTTTCGTTCCCAATCAACAAGCTGATAGTGTCAGGTGGTCCCTAAACATTTCAGCCCATGTGAGATGGATTAGCAAAAGCCTGTTACTTGTGCCATGCACATCAGTGTGACTGGATGCAGAGCTGATACCTGCAGCCTGGTCAGCTGCTCCAAGAAGGAGAGGAAAAGGGTGGACCCAAGGTCTGCTGCCCCATGAACGTGGCTTTCTGTTTGTCCCTGCTGCCCAGGGATGGGTGCCTGGATTAGAGTCTTTGCCCCTGTTCAAACATTTAGCATGTGTGGCCTTCCATAGAGAAGGGCAGGGTTTAAATAACAAACAAATTAACCCTTCTCCAGTTTCTTTCTTCGTAATATAATAATACAGGAACCCAATGAAGTTCAGCAAGGGCAAGTGTAGAGACCTGCACCTGGGGAGGAATAACCTGATGCACCAGTACAGGTAGGGGCTGACCTGCTGGAAAGCAGCTCTGTGGAGAAGGACCTGGGAGTCCTGGTGGACAAGATAACCATGAGCCAGCAATGTGACCTAGTGGCCAGGAAAGCCAGTGATATCCTGGGGTACATTAAGAAAAGTGTGGGCAGCCAGGTGAGGGAGGTTCTCCTCCCCCTCTACTCTGCCCTAGTGAGGCCACCTCTTGAGTACTATGTCCAGTTCTGGCGTCCCAGTTCAAGAGAGACAAGAAACTACTAGAGAGAGTCCGGCAAAGGGCTACAAAGGTGATTAGGGGACTGGAGCATCTCCCTTATAAGGAAGGGCTGAGAGACCTAGGTCTGTTTTAGCTTTCTCTGAAAGAGAAGACTGAGAGGGGATCAGATCAATGCTTATAAATACGTAAAGAGTGGGTGTCAGGAGAATGGGGCCAGGCTCTTCTCACCAGTGCCCAGCAACAGGACAAGGGGCAATGCTACAAACTGGAACACAGGAAGTTCCACCTGAACATGAGGAAAACTTCTTTACTTTGAGGGTGACAGAGCACTGGAACAGGCTGGCTAGAGAGTTTGTGGAGTCTCGTTCTCTAGAGATATTCAAAATCTATCTGGATATGTTCTTGTGCAACCTGATCTAGGTGAACCTGCTTTAGCAGGGCGCTTGGAATGGATGATCTCCACAGGTCCATTCCAATCCCTACCATTCTGTGATTCTGTAATAATCTTTCACACGGAAACTCAGAAGGAGTGAAGAATGTAGTCAAGTAGCAGTGAAGCCTGCCCTTTTTATGAGTGCCAGTCCTCTTTGTGAAGTCCTTTCAGATTTCCTTGTCTCACAACCTTTCTCTAACTTTTCAGTGCTCAGCCTCGCCAGTAAAATTTTTCATACCCTATGGAGAAATTATAACCTTTAATAATTGCAGCTACTGGAGGTTTGTTCCCTAAGGCAAAAAAGAAGCAAGGATGGCAGCTCACCAACAATCTGTGTGAAAGAATTCTGTATACTGTGCAAAATACATTAGACAGCTCAGAGCTGCAGTTGGGAAAGAAATTTCCTTTATGTTGAAGAACACTTTAATCCTCATGAAATGTACATAATGCAAGATGATTTATACGCCTGGCAGCTCCAAATATTTGCAAATACAGACACATGCATATTCATAACCCTAGAAATACCCCCAATCTACCTGTTATCAAAGCAGCACTGGGCAATTATGTAGCACAAAAGCTCCACTGTGTCTGACTGTAGTATCTCAACTTTCTTCATAATGGAGTGCACACAGATTTGGGGATGTTCTCCCCGGACAGTTCAGTTTCCATTCAGTAACAGTTCATGTACACAAGCAGTATCATTTAACATACACAGACTGAATATTGATCTTGTCCACGCACAACAGATAGACCCTGTTAACCTGCGTACAGAGGCAGTATGGACAAGAAGTGCAAGCAAAAATGTACCCATGCATAGAGTTTGAGGGATGCTAGAGGACTGTTTATGCTCTACTGTTCAAGAGTCATCCTCATGCTCTCTAAGGATTCCTTTGCCAGTTGCTTTCAAAGAAGAGTTACTCTTCTCCTGTTTCAGCTCTTGAATATGAAACATTGGGGAAAGCCTACAAAAAGAAAAAATATAAAGTACACTTCAGAATACAGATGAGAATGAAGCTGTTCCTAGCAGGGCAAGTTTTATGTCCTGCAAATGTTGCATGGGTAGGGCACACAGCTATCAGTTCAGTTAATATGAACGTACATTTTTCCATTCAGGCATTAGAGTAAATTGGGTTTCTACTCATTTGTATCCTGAGTATCTGGGCCACTTATTTCATGCTGTATTTTTATTGCATTTAGCGTAATATTGCTCTGAAAAGTGCAGTTAATTACACAACTTCCTGTTTTAAATTCCATAGTAACTATTCTCCTGACAGAACTGGTTTGTTTTTAATAGGATTGTGTTGCTTTTTGGCAATGTGTGGTCATGTATATTCCATTCCCATCCTTATTATTCACATTATGTATCAAGAGAATACAAGCTCACAGGGTGAAATTCAGCCTGTGATAAAGTCAGTGGCAGGCCTCCCAGGCATTCAGGAAGGCTAGTTCCCATCAGGGTTTTTGCATTCCCACCACACCCTTCTGCTTGTCAAGCTAATGAAGCATCTCCACTAATTGCACTGGAAGGAAAACCCTGGTCTGTCTACAAACCTAAAACATAGTCACATCATTTTTCCTCAAAGCAAGTAGGTCTGGCTATATCTGAATCTCACAGTATCTCCTGCACTTTTAACCTCTGACTGTAGACATGCAGCAATCATCAGGAGATGCCTCTCTCCAGGACAGCTCTGGAGCAGCCAACAACTCCCTACGCACCACCGCCTAAACACATAGCAGGTGAACAGACCACCTCGGGAGGAACATGTGAAGGATGTAGATCTGACAGCACACCAAATTTTTTTTTTTTTTTTTTTTTTTCATCTGCTCTTGTGCCCCTTTTGACATGGGGGCAATGCCTGCAGGTGTGATCTGGTAGTCTGGCAGATTCAGGGTATGCCTCAAAAAATTTTTTCTCCAGGGTTAATATTCTTTATTTTCCGTATTATTTTAACATGCATTTGCTGGTAATTTCAAATGCTTTTGAGACAAGCATAGCCACTACCATGTATAAGACTAAATGCAGGCTTATGTCTTTGTAAAATGTAACAAATATAAATATAGAAAGACAACAACATATATGCATGGATATATATAGATAGATACATTTTTATATAATACAAGATAGTGTATTCTCTTTGTCATAGAAACCGAATACAATAAGATTGTAGTATTTAAGTGTAGCTGATTTACATGCACAAATGTATTCTATGCTAAGAAGTTTTTCTGTTCACTCTCTAGACGTTGCTCTGGAAAATATTGTTTGAAGAATTCACTACCAGGATAAAAGATTTACTGCAGAACTTTTTCACAAGCAGATTTTTATAGCTTTGTGATACTAAATGTGCAAATTCATACTTTTCCTGTGAAAGGTTTTTTGAAGAAAGAACACAAAAAAAGAAGCGGCATTTAAATCTATTTTCAATTAAAACATTTTATGCTCTATATTTGATATGCCACTCATGTTCTTCTACAGGGCGTATGTAGCTCCTCCTTCATAACTGATACTGCTAGTCAAATGGCAAGCTATCTTATGCATGCCAGAGTTATCAACTGAGCTAGCAAGTCCCATTAGTTGAGGGAATACACTGTGAAGCCTTAACATATAAAATAAAAGTAAGGTCAGGAAGGAAATGTTCAGTGGCAGTCAATGTAGCAATCAGAGAAAAAGCGTTTCAGAATGTTTCAGAAAGACAAAAAGGTCACATCAGTATACCAGATGTGACAGCCTTATCCTAAAATGTAGTTGTTTCAAGACGACCCCAGGAAATGTGGCCCTGCCTTGAGGCATTAATTTGCTGAGTTTGGGGCCAACAAAGTAACATAAGCATTTATCATGGACCACCATGGCTCTTCTTCACAAGCCTTGAGCCAAAAGCATTCATAATTGAAGAGAAAACCCCACTGTGGATCTCGAGGACTGCTCACCATCCATACTACATAGCATGGGAACTTCTGCTCTCAGGTAACCTAACACCCAGCTGCCACAATGTTTGACTCACCTGCTGTGTACTGTGAAAATGAAATTGAAGCCTCATACGTCCTGTTCTCCCTGGAGATCCGCAGTTACCTTGCCTACTCTGGGCCATGGGGAATTACATTTGAGTATTAGCAAAAACTCTAACAAATCCATGGTACCTATCTCTCCTACTCCAAGTGCAAGAGTACTAGCAACGGCATCAGAGACAGGAAAAGCCACCGTCCTGCCATGTATTTGTGTGGGAAAGGAGATGGCAAGGGCTGGTCATTACTAGGCAAAGCTTGACATGTTTACACTGAAGTCTTCAACATACTGCTCGTTCCAGTATAAGCAGATCAAAGCAAAGGGCATTATTATGTATTTGTGTAGTCCCAACAGTGTGTTAGACACTAAATTTGCCATCTGAGGCTGTTCCTTTTGCTGTGATATTTCAGGCAGGGATTCCCATTCATCACATTGATCCTACTCTGGGGCTGGAGCACAAGGTCAGCTGTCATTGGCTCTCTCATGCTCAAAGGCTGCAGTGCTCTGGTAATTAAGATTGTTAGATGGGAGGGCCTCTTTTCCTGCTATTTGATGTAGAGTGGGTGCAGATGAAAGATTTATAGTTTTAATTCAAATACAGGACTTGTCTTTGACAACTTAATTGTGTTTGCAGAGAAGTTCTGGACCCTTTCTCTTGCCAAGTCATTACAGAAAGGCCTCACATCTTGGATCTACCAGGAAGCTGTTTGGATTAAAGAAATAACCAAAGGGGCTTTGCATTAGTGGTGAAAGAAGCAATAAATATTTGCTTGTCCTTCTGCTTGTAGTAAACATGTTGCTTAAAATAGTACATTTTCATACTGCAAAACCAAAGTAGGTGTATGTTTTCCTAACCTTTTTTCTGTGTCTATATTCATCTCTATAAACACAATTTTCCTGTTTTATAGCACCCTTATTAAAATCGATTAATGAGGCTGGTAAAACTGAAGGCTAGACTGAAGAGAATTCTAAAACCAGTCACTTGTTCCTTTAATAAAAATGTGATTATAAACACCGAAATACAGTTTAATTCTATGAGAAAAATTGCTTTTACATTTGTTTTGTTATATAACGACATTACAACACTTTGTAATTATCTCAGATATTTCCCTTGTACCCATTTTGTAGGTGCTAAATGTCAGGACCACAAAGAAAATTTCCTAAAAGTCAGGAATTACTCGAGGTACCTGGCCAGTACATGCAGATTTCTCATGGACAGGTATGTCGTGTTTGAGCTTATGCTGATTGCCTTGATCATCAGCATTGGCTTCTGCCAGCAGCTGCTGGCAGAGGCAGGCTGTTACACTGCATGGACAGAGGGAAAAAGATGATGTGCTTTTTGTCAGCAGATTATGGAGTAATTCCCAATAGGAAATTCCCAATTCCCAGCGGGAAATTCCCAGCACAGGACCACCTGGTTCCTGTGCCTGGCTCTGGAAGAGGTGACAGATGGTCAGATGCCTTGCATATTGTTTGGTTCCCCTGTTCAGACATGGGGTCTGCAGAAGCGCTGTATCTTCTGGATCTGGGACCTCGCTCTGGCTCTGATTGGTGTAACCCTGCAGCTCTTCATACACATAGGCCCTTTTATAGCAAGGAAACTCAGCTTGTCCAAATTTTTTTTTAAAAAAAGCTTCCTACTTTCTTTATGCTGGGTGATGTAAAGGATTAAAGCTAGGCTGCTCCATTTATGTGGCTGTAATTATGAAGCATCTGAGCGTTTTACAACCAACCATTGCCACAATCATCCTTGTAAAAGGAGCCAAAGCACAGAAACTTAAAGACTAGCATTTAAAAAGGTATTTCAGCCCCTAAAATGGCTAATAGCTTCCTGTTGATATTACCCAGAAGTTCCTAGCCAGGCATTTTTCTCAGCATAGACTAGTATCTTCAAGCTCATAAAAGCCTTCAGACAGTTGCTATCTCATGAGAAGCAGAAGGAAGAATTTAACCCCAATCTGAAGAGCTCCTGATATCCAGCATTTTCTCCAATACACCTCACTCTGCTAGAGAGGTATAATTCGGAGCATGGGGTTCACTCCCTTGCAGCTCCTCTCCAAAAGGGAGGGCAGGGGTGGTGCAGAGATGTGCGTATTGTTTGGAGGAAGTGCAAGTGCTACTGGTGGGACCGTCTCTGAGGGGAATTGAGGGATGTAAGAACGTGTCACCTCCCCAGGACCTCCAGCTCCTGCTGCATCTGAACCATGCCTCTTCCCCTCAAAACCCATCATCCCCGCAGCTGTGGAGAACAATGGGCCCCATTTAAAGCAGTGGGAAGGAAGGACAGACACTGGGTACAGGCATCTGAAAAAAATTAAAAGCAACTGGATTCACACTGGAGGGAAGAGAGGAGAGCTGAGAGTTGCTGGTTTGGTTTTTTTTTTTTTTTAGCCAGGTTTCCAGGCAAGTACCTGGGCTGTGCAAGCTGGCTCCCACCATATGTAATTGCCTGAGATCCCAACTTGCAGCCATTCTGCATGCCATGGGATCATCCCAAGGGCTGCTCACTCCCACCCCAGGGAGTCCTCATCCCAAGTAGCCATGAACCATTGGGTTTGGGTTTTGGTCTGTGTGTAGGAAAGGGAAATGGCTTTCACCATTTCCTAAGCATCCCCTAGGCCTTGAATGAGGGTTATGACCTCTCAGACAGAGGCAGACAAAAATTAGCCAGCTGAAGAGAGCAGCACAGGGGAACAGGTCCTTGGCCTCTTTACCCAGAGGCCATAAAGCAGTACTGGGCACATTTCCTGGGGTTAACAGAGGTCACAAGGACAGAAGAGTCATTTGTAACACCAAGGGTGGGACTGTTCACTGCAGCAGCTGAAAGCTGTGCCCTTGTTTACCAGTTTTGCTAATCATCATGGCTTGGCTTCGCGGATGAAGATTTGGGAAGGGCTTTAAACGTGAGTACACCCTTCAAGCCTGCGCGGTGGATTTTTTAGGTGAGGCGCAGCGTGCGCGAGACTGGCCCCACCCTTTACACCTGAGGTTCATCTGCCAGGGCCTAGCGAGTTTGGACGGTGACAGCGAAGTCCTCAGGTCGTAGGTTTGGTTAGAGTATCCTTCTCTTAGATGGATGGCCTTACAGGGCTAAACGAGCTCCATCTGCCCGGGTTTGGAGTTAGAGTTGTCCTTCTCCTAGGATGGTTGCCCGAAGGCTAGTGAGCCCATCCTGCCTGTGGACACACTTTGTCTGACCCTTCAGTTGAGACCTGTCTGGCTTGGGAGACCCTACCGGAGGCATATGCCACCACCAGCATAGCTCTCAACTTCACAAGGGCACGCAAGCTCTTTCCCCACGGCAAGGGGGTGCCCGTGAAAGAGAGTTTTGCTAATAACTCACCCTTGTAGAACTTATGCTATGAATAAATCTCATCACTTTTACCAGACAGTGTTACCAACTTCTTCACATGTGTTATAATTTAGATTTAGGCTGTGTGTCAATGGGACAAGAGGGGTCTCTCAGTTAATAAGTGTTTTTCCCTCATGTTCATCAAGTAGTCTCCTAGCTGCCATGTCACCCCTGCAGGACATAAGCTGAGGAGAAGAATAGTTCCCCTTCTGGGGGGGGGGGGGGGAAAAATCAAACAAACAAACAAAAAAACCCCAACCAAACCCAGCTCTTTATTTATAGGCCTCCCTGCTCAGTATGATCTAGAGCCAAGGCTGCCCGTCAGTGTTTATATTGGTCAAAAACACCAGATCTATGTTTGTGTGGTTTTTTTTTTTTTACCTCACTATGTTTTTTTAATTAATACACCTATGGATCTTACCTCCCAGCTGGGTCCAAAATCTGACTTTCTTCCATGTTTTCTTCTGTTCCCAACAACCTGGAAGCACATGTTAATTGTACATACAAAGTTATAGAATACGGCTTTTTAAAGCCCTCAGTTCTAATGTGTCTCATAGCACAATTTAATGGTAGAGCAGAGCCTGTCATGTCACCATGTGCCGATGCTCCTCCTTCAGTGAGCTTTGCAGAAGCAAGCAGAAGCCATCCAATAAAGGATTTGACCCAGGTGTTTAAAAAAGACTCAAGTTCTTTTAATGAGACTACGTTGACAGAGTAAGAAGCATATTACCAGTGCAAAGGAAAGAAGTGTATATAGGAGATGAAGGTTTTGACGGTTTTGAAAGATTTCTGATCAGGCTGTTCTGTGCTTGGTGCAGTAGAAAAGGAAGGCTGGAAAGGCAACTTTTCACCACCTCTGAAAACCTGAAAAATTTTACTCTAAATACCTGAAAGTAGATTTAGAGGCATAGCATTAGCCATGGAGCTTTGTAAATGCTGGCCAGTAACGATGACAGATTTTCCCAGCCGCATCTTAAATCCGTTATTTCTTGTTATAACCTCATTAAGTGAGAAGTATGATAGATATTCTTTTAGCACATCTCTTTGTGTTTCTATAGTCAGTTGTCATCCACCTGTTATTCTCCAGTTCATTTGTTGTCTGTGTTACACTCTCCTGAGCTCTAGAGGAGGCCCCAGACAATTCTAGCACCACAGATGTGTGATTTTGGCAGGACTGCTCAGTTCCTGTTCCTCAGAAATAATCCTTCTTCAGCATAGAGATGAAATGTTGCAGCAGATCCTTTCTAATTAGCTGTGAATGCTGAAGGGAGAAGCTCTTCCCCAGCATTGCCATTGAACTGACAGCCCCTGCTCTCTGGAAGGTGGTGAGAAAGTATCTGTTGACCAAAACTATACTGAATCAGATTCAAATAATTCAGAGAAGAATAATTCACAATTCAAGAAGGTGAATACAATTTCAGATTATTGTTATGCATCCTGATTCCTCTTTAGCAGGGTAAACCAGCCTGCACTGAGCTCTGAGCTGCCATGACAAGGCTGTTATCATCTTAAAACCAGTTAATTTAAAGCTACCTCAGACTCTCTGCAGTGTCCCTCTCTTCCTGTCTAGGTATTTCTTGAAAACACACGCTCTGACACTCCTCCTGTCTGGGTTTTGATCAAATAACATGCCTGAAAGTGCCACAGCATAATACCAAATCTTTAAAGCTGTTTAGCTGGGTTCTTTAACAACCATAGTGCCTGGAGCCCTGGGATGGTTGCAAACAGCAGGCAACCATTCGGCTAAATGTGTGAACATTGCTGACAATAATGTGCAGAGTGTCATGGCGTGTCCATCCATTCAAACCGTTCTGAATTTCCCACATAGTTTGAGTCCGGCCAGCCATCTGCAGCATGGAAATATATAAAAGAATATGTCAGAAGACAAAATGAAAGGGCAGAAGAATGCTGCAGATGATAATATATACCTACTGTGCTATTTCTTAAGCAGGTGTCACTTTTATTTGTATGCACAGCCTATTTCTTTATTGGAGACATGGCAATTCTCACATTACAGAGCACTATCATTTAAAATAAAAATTTTATTAATATCACTCAAAGATTAAACATTGAGATCACTCAGTTCCTTCTAAGGAGGAAATTCAAATCCACTGGGGAAGACACAGACAACATGTGTAAACTCTTTCGCGGATGGAAAATGATGAAACATCCCAGAGCATCATTATTCCTTACTACTTCCTGAAATCTGTTCCTCAAATCCCTGAACCTAACAACTCAGTGGATTTATGGTTTACCAAGAGGTCCATGGGTTTCTCAGACCATTCACCCCGCTTTGTGAGGAAGTAAGGGATTACAGAGAACTATACAAGCAGGTCAGCCAAGGTTCACGTCTTGAGTTAACTGTAAGTTGATGGTGACATTTTCCAGATATTTATGGGGAGTTCACCTTGGGAGATGCTCCTTTTATAGACACAAGGTGGAATTTCCTGAAGCAGGTATTTCCAGTGCCATGTGCATCCTTGCAGAGTAGCAATCACTTCCATCTTACCAGCTTTCTCAAAGACACTTGAAACATAGAGAAATGACACTGTGCTCTGTAGGTAAGAGAGGAGAAAGCTGAGATGAGCCCTTTGTCTCCACCCATGCTGCATCCCCAGCCTTCATTCACACATGCATCTTGTACTAGTCAGGTTCTCAAAATGATGCAAGAAGGGCATGGATGTGTACTTCCTTCCTCTCCACACCAGGAAACTGTGGGGGCCCTTGCTTGCAAGGGATGGGCAACACTTCCGTGGAGTCAACCCTGAGGCAGGGGACCCCAGATCCTCAACACATTCATTAAGGAAGGCCTGTGTCTCCAAGGCAGGCTGGTGCGACTCCTCCTAAAACTGTGGAAAGTACTAATAGCTCTTTTCTGCTATAAAACAGTATCACTGAAAATTTTAAGGCTGATAGCAGCAGCAGCGCAGGCAGGAGACTACCTAAAAGTAAATGGTATGCTTTCAATTCTAAATCTTTTGTTTCTCTTTAAAATGGCAGATGGTCAGTTTATGCAACTGTCTAATTGTTCTTGATAAAAAACCGGAGGTATGCATGTTGCTTTATATATTATTTTAAAAGGATAGGTCTGGACCGTAAAAGACTTCCAGTCTTGGATCAGACACAACCCAGCAAGGGATGGGAATGACACTTTTCCGAGTGAGGGCTGGAGAAAGTGAGGACTGGAAGAGTGAGAGGTCACTCAGGACTCTTTCATACACTGGTTGTCACCATTCTCAGAAGGCATTTTGACTAGAAATTTAAATGGAGAGTATTTTAAGCAGATCTGTGTTCTGTGGACAAGAACTAGTTCCACACTAGCTGGAAAATGATGGTCACAGCTGTTGCAGATGTTTGATTTCAATGCATTCAGATACAATATTTGTTGAAATATAGGATAGGAACAGTTTTCCCTTGAAGAATATGTTATTACTGATTGCTACAGCCATTGCTAAGTGTTACCAAAAATGAGAATCACTCTTGCCAGCCCTCATTTTTCTATCATTCTAGCTATCAGAATAAAAATTGCATGGGCAAATTTTCAGATTATGGTTGCTCTGTTTCCCTCTAGTCTGCACCTACAGAGAATCTGCCTTTCTTAGCTGTTGGGCAACAGTAAGTTCTTCAAGGAAGTTCCACAGATTTTTGCTACGCCTGGAAGCACTGTGGGGTACAGACTCGGTTGACACTGTAGGTTATACTCTGCAATATATAGCAGGATATGGCTGTTCATATTTCTATGATTTCTATTGCAATATTTACAGCTATATATCTGTAGTATAAATGTAAAGTCTATTGAGTAACTGATGCTGAAAGGGGCCCAAATAGAACAACAAAGATTTTATACCTGATATGAGTAGCATATTTAACCATTCAGTACAGTGAACATCAGTATATAGAGGAGAAAATGCTGCTAATACTTTAGCTATTCAAAGATGGACATGCCTGCAACAGGAGGTTTTTTTCTTTTCTTTTTAGGATAACATTTAATTTTTTTTTTTTTCCTTTTCACAGGTATTTGGTCAACTGGTAATCACACAACTTTATAACTTTGATAAAAGGAGCTAAATGTTCTTAATTTTAAAATAATTCTCTGCAGAGAAAAGTAAAGAGCTGGAATTATTCTGTCCATAGCCCACCGTTGCATCACTGTCACTTCAAATGATCACAAAATTCAATTATTTTGCCTCAACAAAAGTATGGTTTTCCAGGGATAGTTCTCAGTGTGTAAAAGAGAGAGAACAAATCCCATTACCTGTAAACCAGGTCTGTACATCAACTTCCTGTGCAGAGATTTGGAAAATGTATTCCCAGAGGCCTCTGCCCAGGGAGCTCAATTGTGTTGCTGGTTTATAATCAATTTAAAGGCAATAACATAAATTTTAAAATGTGAATATTGGCACTGGGGAGTACAAACCCTGAATTAGCACAAAAACATTTCAGGAAGAAAAATCAATTAACAAAGGGGTTTGCACAAGAATGCCATTGGCTAACGTTACAGTATCATTAATTGAACCAGTTCTGCTGAAACCTTTTGAAATCTGGAAATCACTGCTGTAAATTCTTTACGTAGTCAGGACAATATAACCATAACAGGTTTTGTACCTCTTTCATAATACTTCTTTCTCTTTCTTTCTCCTTTTGGGTTAAAACAGTAGAAACAGCATCTCTGAGCCATTCTTTGCTGTGTTATCTGCTCTGAGAAAGAGGGATGCCTTCCCTCTTCCACCCACATGCATTTGGTGTCTGGATATTTGGTTTTTGTTTTCTCTCATGAGAAGATAACATGTTGGATGAAAGCACTCCTTGAACAGAATAGCACTACTATACCATAGTGCCAGTGTAAAGGTCTGTGACCCATTTAGATACCCAGTGCTTTGCAAAGGCTGTGGCTGTAAAACATGAATGGTGTGCCTGCATTTCACATACAAAAATGCAGTGCTTTATCTTCCTTTTTTTACTTACATCCTCGCTTCTTTCTTGCACAGACTCAGCATCATACTACACTATCAAAAAGCTCTAAATAGTTTGCAGAAACAAAGTGCATTGATTTTAGTGCACATTGCTTCTAGAAGAACACAGGATTATCCCATTCCCCAGTCCTTCTGTCTATGAGTGTTTCTATCCTAAGACATAAGGTCTATCAATAGAGTGTAAGTTGGGAATCTCTGAGGGAGCTCTGCGAAGGGTGGATGTGCTCAAGGACTCTGTTTATGAGAGCTGGATCCTGTCTGTCAACACAAGGAACATGCACTGTGGGGATCCTGTACCAGTGACAGTAGGTGGGAATACCAATGTGTCCAGATACAGAGGTCTGCACCTCAGCTGGGATCCATTAGGGAATCTGATTGAGAGTATTTGGTCTTTTAAATCAGTGGAAATCTGCAAAGTACAATTGATGGAGTCTCAGGCAATTGTCATCTTGTCTTAAACTAGGTGTCTAAACTGAATCAGGATAATTTTAACTTCTTTAAATTCAGGAATATGATTAGCTAGGAGCATATGGAGTTTTAGTATTGAATGAGCCAGGAGGAAGACGTTTCCAGCCTCCATAATGGTGGAGAGACAGTAAGAGAACTCATTTCCTAATAGAGATTCTGTGTGTATTATCACCCGAGTCCAAATGAAACGGAGCTGAGGCTCCATTACTTTCTCATTTGAAGTTTATCAGAGTTCACACAAGTGGTTTAGTGATAAATACATTTCCAAATAAACTTTGCTGGTCCACACAAAGAGCATTTGCCAAAAGGATTATTGGACGTGTATATATTCACCTGCTTGCTGACAAAGAAGCGTTGTGCACTTAAATGCTCCCTTTCTGGCTGGACTTTTACAAGTGTCAGCTAGTATTAATTTTTTTCCAAACTCCTGTTGTCATTACTGCCACTACATCTCATCATGAAATCTAGTTCCAAGAGGAGATTCAAATGTTGAAGGATTTTTAAAAATGGATTTATTTAGTATGCGTTGCACTTTAGTCACGGCAGGAAATACTTCTTTCTTGATGAGTGTCTGGCTCTGTGGGCTTCAGCTGTCATGGCTGAGCATAGCAAGAATCTGTATTTCTTTCAGACTGTCAGAGTTCCTCCTATCTGGCAATCAGGAAAGTGCAGAACACAAGAGTGTTTCCAACAAACACCAGCTTCAGCAAAGTTTTAAGTTTTCAACTAATTTTGGGTCTGCATCATAAAGCAAAAAGAATGGTACAATATGTGAAGAGCTGTGCTGTGTAAACAGATTGCTGTTGATGTGTGTTCCACAGCTGGAATTATGGCTACATTAACTTGTTCTGATGCAATAAAATTTTAACATACATGCTTCTTGTGCCAGCTGATAAATGATGGGGTACAAATCAAAAGCGGTTTCATTAGCATGAAACAACACTGTGTCATGAGCCTGTCAATTAAGTGCTTCCACAGAATATTATCATTATTCAAGTACCATTTGGATATAAATGACTGTCCAGTAACTCTACTAGAAAACTTGGTGTAGAGGTTTGCTAGTAGGATGTTGATTTCAAAGTTCATTAGGATAAAACTTGGCAGACCGATTCTCAGGCCAGATGTGCATTTTTTATTTTCCAAAAAATTATATCTATCCATTCAAGTACCTTTGATCTAGAGTTTGGCAAACAGCTCACAATTCTTGAAGTTTCAAAATATAAGGATGTTTTTATTCCAAACTTCAGGATGACAATGGTTTCCTTAAAAAAAGAAAAAAGAAAAAAGAAGGAAAAAGAGAAAAGAAAAAAGAAGAAAGAAAAAAGAAAAAAGAAGAAAGAAAAAAGAAAAGAGAAAAAAGAAGAAAGAATAAAGAAAAGAGAAAAAAGAAGAAAGAAAAAAGAAAAGAGAAAAAAGAAGAAAGAAAAAAGAAAAAAGAAGAAAGAAAAATGAAAAAAGAAAAAAAAGAAAAAAGAAAGCCTTGAAGCTAGCCCTTCAAGATACGTGTATTGGTCTCCTACATTTTCCCTGTAATGCCTCCTCAAATATTGTTTGCAAATGGCAGATAACTAGCTTACCAACCTTCTTGCCATGCTTCAGTGCCAAATTGAAACCACGCCACCCTATAACAAACCTTGACCTGCAGCATAATTGCTCCATTTTTCATAGTTTTCTACTCTGTCCTGGCCATTTCAAATTGCACTGACCTGCCACACACTATCCCAGACAAGCTGCCAGCCAGGAGTCCAGCTTTTAAATGAAACAGGGCTTTACCTCCAAAATGGCATGAGGAATTTAACTGCTTCAAGATGTAGCATGTATTGCTACCCAAAGCCTGGAGTGCTACCTAATATATGACATCCCCATGGAAATGTTGTCAAATGCTACTGCAGTGCAGAAATAGCAGAGGCTGCCTACGGTAAAGGGAATAGGGGGTGGATTATAGCTGTGCGTGAGCGTCATTGCTGGAAATTTTCAAGACAGGTCTGCAATACAACTATATTTTTACTGAAATCATGTCAGAGTTTTCCAGAGGATTTTGTAGACTGAACAATATAATCATTGATACAATGAAAAAAGGCACTGGATCATTAAAATGTATTTTTAATGGACACCTAGTCTTCTAAAACAGTAGTGAGTAAGCCTCAGTAGAGGCAAATTTCACGCAGAAGTATAAAACCACAGATTTTTCTACAGTCCTCCTGATACTTCTGGAGGTCCCTCTATATGTTTAGACCTGGATTAAAATAAAGGTGCTGTAAATGCTCTTCACAGGACCCTAGCTCCTTCAGATGCACAAGGGTCTAATTTTCACTTTCATTACTGTTTAGGATATAATATCCGTTTCTAGCCAGAGCTGATACAAAGCACACCTTGAAAATATAATTGTCTGTCTTTCTCTGCAGGTAGCCTGGAACAAGGATTTGTGCCATATAAACCATCTGGGCTTCTTAATCACTGTAATATTTAACTCCATCGGCATACCAGTAACAAAAGGAGCCTGTGGCAAAGGAAAGCGTTGGCTGGCCCAAAACACCCTGTCATGCAAACATAGCATGTGCTTAGCCAGATCAGACACATGGCCTGGCCTTTACAAAGTCAGCGAAGAGCTCTGGCCTCCCCCAGGAAGGCTGCTTGCTGCCCTGCTGTGGGAGAGGGCAGTGTGGTTGCAGAATGCTGAGGAGCCAGACCGTCTGGTCTGGGAGGATGAGCCCATGCTGCCCCACCAGGCAGAGCTCTTGAGACCTCCTTGGATCTGTCAGTGCTTTCAGATGGCATTGCTGGCACCAGGACAATGTGAGGAGGAACACCATCTCTCTGAGCAGTACAGCTCCCCCAGCTTCTTGTTCTATCCTAAGACAGAAAAGCATTGTGGGGTGGGGAGAGACACCTCTGAGCTGGAGTCTGCTTGCCCAGCAGGGACTCTTTTGGCTGCAAAGATGGGCTGGGCTTTTGCACACTGTCAGGCTCTTCAGCATTGTTTCTCGATGAACGGCATTAGTAAGGCAGGTGTTTTACCCAGCCCAGTTGGTGCTCTGTCCCTGGAGAGGGAAAATCCAGGGGTGTGGGAGAAGGATGTTCGTGTACTAAATCTTTTATTATTTAAATAGTAAACATTTTTTTATGGGTGATACAGGCAGTGTTTAAAAGCTGCAGAGCCAGACAGTTCTAGGGATCAGCTGTAAACAAAGGTTAAGCCTTGTGAGGGCTTCTACCTTGGCTTTTTTTTATTGGGATTGCTATTGTGGTTGAGGCCTTGATGTTTTACAACGCTGGCCATATGGTTATGTGGTTTTGGAGGAGAGGGTTTGGCAAAGGGCAGGGAAAAGGGGGAAGGGAAGGGGGGTTGTTGTTACGGCTGCAGTGGTATGAGTACGTTCAACTTTCCCGTTCTGGTGTGCCCTAACTTACAGCATATGGTCACCAATTCACAGTCTTTATGAGGAAATCACATATGCATTGTTAAATCATTTAATCTAAACTTTGAAAGAGAAAAATAACAAGGTGATTAAGGACAACCTGAAGTTACTTGATAATGTGATGCTGAGGGGATGGAATTGCCTTTCATTACCAATCTAGGATGAACGCTAGCTGCTGGTTGCAGGGAAGAGGTAGGTGGTGGATTTTTCTGATTATTTTTTTTTTCAATAGGGCAGCTGGTTATGTTCTTTCCATTATAAGAGAGACGGACACAGAGCAAAAGATTAATGCCTGCTTCTGCAGAGAACTCTATTAGTTCTGAGCTGAAATTGGACCACACTAGTTTTAAAGCACTTCAATATAGGCATTTTATTTCCTCCAGCTGTGGGTCTTGACTTTCAGCTAGAAAGCAGGGGCAGAAAGATAGGGCAAAAGAAGGACTGGAAAAAAGTAAAACCACAGGATGCCTGTCAATACCTGCTTTTGAGTTACAAGACTCTGAACAGGACTAGAATTTAAAGAAATCTTTAAAGTATTGTACTGCCTTCTCCTGGAAATGAGCACAATCCTTGCTCTTCTCTAAGTATTTAGGATGCACAATTAAAGAATTCTTTTTCCACCTAAAATTCATCTCAGGATGTTAGAAGTACGGGGAGTGCCTAGAGGATCCGAACAGAGTACATGCAGTAAGTCCTGCTATTCCAATTCTTTTCATCAGAGGCATCAGTGGGAAAACTTTTCAAAGACACAAAGGGGAATTGGATACTTACTTCCTACCTAGTGCCTAAATCCCCTCTGTGCCACTGGAGACCTCTCCTTAGACAAATAACCGATGAACTCTGAAGAACTCATTTCCAGATGTGAAGCTGGATTTATGATACGAGAAAATCTCAACAGCAGCAAAGTACTGAATTTATAGTTCATGTTTGGATTCTTTCAGAAAGGCTCACCTGCTAGAATTTTGTTGGAGGTTTCCCTGTTATTCGATATAAAAGCTAAGAGGAGGAGAAACATCAAGGAGTGATTGGCAGGTGCCAACATGTTTGCAGATATCTGCTCTGCTGATATTTATGAAACGTTAGAGAAGCCGAGCATTCTCAAAATACCAGCCCACACTTTGCTGTAAGTCTCAGTCATTTCATTCTACAGAGAAAATGAAAAGCATCTGTTTCTTTAAATCTTTAATGAGAAGTGGCACATGCTGCACCAAGGATTTAAAAGCTAAATATGCTCTGGGACCTGCTTTATAACTCTGTTCTTTGACCACCTACAGTAAATAAATGCAGTGTATTTAAATGATACCATTATTCATCCTGATATTTTTTGAGGCAGCGTACCTCAGTCACTGCACGCTGGCAGTGTGCAGTTTAGGTAGTGTTAGGGATGATCCACAGTTTAGAAAGGAGTAAGCATCAGTAGTGAAACTGCCAAATTGGTTTGTGGGTGGCAGTGTTCTGGCTTTACCAGAGCAGATACCTTCCAGCTGCATACTGACTGCAAAGTAACAAGAAACAGCAAGAATTACTGGATGAGAATAACTCCTGGAAGCGACAGAAGGGTGGCTTCCCCAAAACAAACAAGCAGGGAGAATTGCCTCACCTTCTTGGGGCCAGAGCTATGGCATTTCTGCGAATTTATTCCAGGCTGTCTATGATACTGCAATGTCAAACCACTAGAAACTCATTACATTCCTACTAGCAAAGCCTGGCTCTGGCAACTCAGTGCTTTAGTAGCCAATATTAATTTATTATCCTAAGTAAAATTATTTGTAGCAGGTGTGTGCCGGACACATTTCCGATCTCATTAAGAAGGTAAAAATACAAATAAGGCAAAAGGTGGATTTTGGCTGCCATCCAACAAAGTACATACATGCATGCGTTCTTTCAAATGTGAAAAATTGCATTGCTTTTGAAGGACAAATATACATCTTTTGTATCAGCATTTAGATTACCACTTGAATTACAGTTGTTTTTTATCTTGAATGTTGTAAATATGCTTAATCATCTGCCCTAAGATCTTCTGCCTTGGAGAGGATCTGTGTAGACAATAAGCTCTACAATTTTTGCCTTGTGAAGGCTGAAAATATGCATGTCTACATCCCCTGCCTCTTGAAGCAGGGTTGGGGAGGGCCACAGGTAGAGCACAGCCTTGCTGGAGCATGCCCAGTATGGAGTCTACCTGCTCAGTGTAACCTACAAGCAAAGGAGGTCTGCTCCAATCATTCCTTGCCTTGGATCTGCCTCATGGCTCCTACTGAGGGTGTTGGTTCTGGGCCAGGCTTACAAAACTAAAAGCCCAAAGTTAAGCCCCATATGGGTAGGCATCAAAACAGGTATCCAAAGGACTGTGCAGACTTAGGTGTCACTGCTTCCTCTGGAGACTTACCATGGACAAGTGTGCAGGCTTATGAAATGGAAGGTGATCATCCCTAGCCTTCAACACGTCACTGGAGAGCTTCAGGATCCAGTGCTAGCAACTGTGTTACTCTTCATAGCTGTACGCTTCTAAGGTAATTCCTTTCTCTGTGGTACTTTGTACTGAAAATGTTTTTAGAAGAAATCTAAGTTTTTAAAAGAAATTTAGGCTCTCCTAAATCCTAAAGACTTTTAGTGATGTCCATACCTCTCTGTCATAAAGTTACTGGAGCAGAGATATATCACCTTCTTAGTATTAGTATCACCTTCTTACTGGTAGTGCAACACTGACCACACCGCAGGCAAGTAGGACTAAAAAGCATATGGGAATTGATTAGGTAATTTGACCTGGAATTCAAAGACAAGCAGAACTTCTTGGCTGCTAGTAAAGAAACACTGGGTCCCACATTTCAGTGTCCCATATCCTTTAGTTAGCCAAACTTCAACTTGCTGCCTTATTAAAAGCTTTTGATCCTGCTGCCACCACAGAAGTGTTTGTACCTGGCATAAACACTTCTAAAATACGTTTAATTGTTTCATGTTATACCAAACCATGTGTCCTCTGAGGAATGCCTCTGCAGTACACCTGCAGACTGCCAGTTGCCGTTCCAGTCACCATGCTATAGTTGTTTGAACTGTCTTCAATCTGAACAGTGACAGTCCTGGAGTACCTGGACTAACAAAACTCCATTGTCATAGTTACAACTCATTACTTTAAAATAAGCCTCTCCTCACCTAAATAATAAATCCTTATATTCTTCACAGATATTTTCTTTCAAATCCTTGTTACTCATTGTCCTGGTTTCAACTGGGATAGAGTTAGAACGTACGTATTTTTAATCCCTGTCACTGCTTGTATTGCACAAACAATTTTCAAGCAGAAATATCCCTTTACTTCGATTAGCAGTTCCACTATAAAATTAATGATATAATGTATCCTTTGGGCAAGAAACGATTTCTGAGAATAAATGAAGGCCCAGCTTTCTGGGTCTTGGAAACAGCACTAAGATCTATTAAAATGCAAAGCAGCTATTTAAGAAGCTCTTCAGAGGCTTCTCAGAGACAAAAGATTTGACAATTGATCTTCAAGCAAAAGTGTTTAGGTTTAGAAGTAAGTGACATTAACAAGACTTTGATGTCATATTATCTAAAATTAGCCAATTCTTATCCCACTAATTTCCTCTGGTTTTCATTTTGTACAATTAACCTGCAAGAAACATACCCGGTGCATTAGCTAAACATCAACTGGATGACAAGGAATAGGTTGACACGACACAAATCACAAACAATACAATTTCTTAAGAGGCCCTGTAAAGGGCAAGAGTAACTTTTGTTCTATTCATCCAAATGCATTTGTGCAAGAGCTCTGTGGGTTATGCTAGCAGCCCAAAGCTGCCCTTCCAAATCAGTGAGCTTCTGGATTTTAATCACTTAAAATAAATGAGCTATTCCAGTTACCAACAGGGAAACAGTTGCCAATCATGCTAGAGAAGAAAGCAGACCCACTGCAGGGCATGAAATTAAATTTTCCAGGTAGTAGCCAGTAATTGATACCACAACGTGACCTTTGCCTAAAGCGGCCAATTTAGAGCCTTATGGAACTGCAACTGGGGCAGGACAGAGTCTGTGACCACCAGCAGGCTTGCTTGGTAAAGAAATAGCTTTGACAGTACTCTCTGCTTCCACTGGCAGGTAGCTCTGTGGCTTTGTAATCTGCATGAGGTGAGACTCTGACCTAATGCAAACAGTGTCCCAAGAATATTTTTATACATATTTATTTTTAATTTTTTTTCTGTAACATGGCGAAATAAGAGTCCAACAAATTTGCATACAAATGACAAGGAACTGACAATTTTCCTTCATACTAGCATATTGTATGTACCATAAAGAAATAGCAATTTTTCTCCCAAACTTATAGGTCAAAAATTAATAAAGAACCTGTACAACTAGCACCCATTGTAGCTCCTTCAGAAATCAAGCATAGCTTTTTTCTAGTAGGACTCTGTACATCCTTTTTAAGTTCCCAAAGACTCCAGACCCCCACTGACTAAATAACAAGTGAAGCTGGTGATTCCCATGTGACATCCACACTCAGCCTCGAGCTGTACACGTGAACCAGAGCACCTGAGTAAGGCACACTGCTGGTCCAGCCATCCCAGACAAGAAAAACAGCACAGATGGAAGGGTATTGTCTTAGCTGCAGGCTCAGGCAGCCTCCTCACATGCACTATTGCTCAAAGAGAGAACTGAGAATCGCCAAACTCCTGAAAGAAGCACCTCAGTTAAATGACCAAAGTGAAGGAGGATCGGTCTTGGTCTACCTGCTGAAGCCAACAAAAGCTTTTTCCAAGAACTTCAGATGATGACCTAAACTGTCATCTGCTCCCGAAGAAATCAAGGGGAGCTTTGTCACCAACACCATGCTGTCCAAAGCAGACTACAAAACTGAAAGAACACATGAAGGGGTCTTTGTAAACTGACTGTCTTTCACATATTACAAAATGCAGCAGCTGCTTGAAAATGAGTCCTCATGCCCACGCTCTTGAGGGTCTTCCTATGGATTTTCTCCAGCACATTTTTCTCCACAAAATTAATAGGACTATATGTGTGTTAAAAACAGGCAGGATTCACCAAATCAGTGCCTGGAACAAGCCCAGCATCACTGGGGCTTTCTCCTGGAACACTGACTATCATTATAGTACTGAATATCAAACTCGCTGCTGACTTATTTACTGCTCTGTTGTAGGAAGAGTAATGCATTCTCTCAGACCACCGGAGTTTGAAGCTGTGCACTGAATACAAGACTAATAGACCAAGAAATGCTGAAAACGCTATCGGCTGGGAGAAATTAGACACGTATCATTTAGAAATGCTTCTCCAAAACCAGTTGTTTCCAGACTATGTCTTCTTACAAATATGCATCCGTAATCAGACATGAGATTCCAGCTCTTTGATTAGAAATGCATCCTGAGTTTGGGCCTATTAGAATACAAAACTCAGTACAGAAGCAGGAAGGCATTTTTAAAAAAAAATCCCTACACAATTAGATTTAGCTGCTTCTGCCATGTAATTTTATGATTGTGGAAAACTGGAAAGTCCTAGCTCCTTATTCTGTTTAGATTGCAATCAGATTCCAATTCAGATTTTAATTAACATTCTAATTTTAGGGGGAAAATTCCACAATAGTAAAAAGAAAAATGAGCTGTTGGGACTTTGCTACAGAACTACGTGAAGGTCAAAGTTCAGAAATGCAGGGGTAAATAGAAACCCCATGCTGTTCGTTACGACCACTGCATACTAGGAAAGGGCAACCAAGCAGGAGATGTCCTTCTCCCTTTTGCTTGAATCGCTACAAAAATAACTTCCCAACTCTCTCTCATCTCGCCTTCCTGCAAGTTAGACCAATTGCTGTCAAAAACTTCTTCAACATGTCAGTAGCTTTGTCAAAGGAAAGATGACACTAGGTTGTCCTGCTGTCATAGCTAGACCTCACTCTCAGCCTGCTGTCACTGAATTATACTACACTTGCAGGGAGGGCTTGAGTGTCTCTGAATCACAGAAAAAATAGAATTTTGCTGCTCCAGGACTTCCTGACACAGGATACCTGGTGGTTCCCTACCACCCCTGCTACCACCTATATGCTGCACACACAGAGCCCTTGTTTTCTTCCTGGCACTGAGCAAATCCTCTTCTGCCTCATCCCCTCCACCCAGAGCAACGTGCCTTCCCCCATTGTGGCAGCCTCCAGCACACACACTCCTGCACCCTTTATCCTTGCAGCGTCTCATTCAGGTGTCTACTGCACCTGGTCTTCTGGTTCAAACAGCCCTGCAAGTTACCTCAGCTAAACAGCTAAATCCACGGACAAGTGGCTACTAATAACCATCAGCATGTATAATCAAGTATGTGTCTGCTTCTGTTTGGCTTTCAAGTTAGCTGTGGTCTTCTGCTTGTTCAGGAACTGCCAACAGACTGTGAAAGCCTGCCCCCAGGGGTACTGGAAAATCAGAGCACTGAGGGACTATGTACAAAGAAATAAACATTTTCCTTCTTATTAAGAGTCAGAGGTTTGTACGGAATTTTTTGTGAAGCAACCTGACAATAGGATATGCTATGAGTAGAATGGGTATTTTGTGTGAAGAAGCTGCTCGAAATTATAACGTCAAAACCACTCCAGATGCTATACAAAGCTGAGATACAAAGCATAGGATAGCTTTTAACTGACACCTTAATATTGTTAATGTGTGATCCTGAAGCCAAAAGAACTTTGTACATAATGCTCTGGTATTTGCCCTTGAGTATCAACGTTCAGTGTAGAGGAAGTAAAAGTATGCCCATGTGGAGATGATACCAAGGTGCTGTCTGCCAACGCATTGAAAGCCAGTGATTGATCTCTGCTCTCAGAAGTGGAGATGCCAGAGTTCTTGTTTCAACATCAGCTCAGATGAGGAGGCCATTAGCCCAGCAATGGCCCGAGCTGATAAAGTCTCCCAAAAATTAGGGCATATTATCTAACTCGAGGCTGATAGAGCTAGTGAGCACCAGCCCTGTACAGCCAAGCCTTCACCATGCCATGATGCCTTGTACTTCTCCAGCACTTTCCCTAACCCCTTAGACTTCCCCAGTGCCAGTCCTACCATCCTCTGTTTGACAGTGTAGTTGTACCCTGTGCCTGACATGTTGAAACCCACATTCATGTGCTTTCCTTTTCACTTCAGAGCCACTTGCTGTTCACCAAAAAAAAAAAATCATGCTGAAGCACTTGGAGAAGTCTGGTTATAGGGCTCAGTGACTGGGAACATCACCTACTCTTCCCGTGCTCCTCTTGCTCCCTTGCTCACTGTTTTGTTTTGGTTTGTTGTTTTTTTTTTTTTTTTGTCAGAGTTAATCCCTACAAGCAGCACGAACAGGCAGCCTGTCTCCTGAATTTACTCATCATCAGCTAGATAACTGCCTCATGAAAGGAAATTCAGCAAACATATTATTTCAGACTTAATGAAGTCCCCTTTTGATTTGGTTAAGGGCAGTAGACCCTTGGCCAGCCTTTGATAGCCCTGACCTTTTCAAGGTGTCTTGCTGTGGAGATTGGCAGCTAGCTCAGGGCAAAAGTGCTCCTCACAGAGTCAGGCTGACACCTTGGCGAACCAGCACAATGAAGAGTTCAATAGCTGATCAATAAAACAGCCATCAAAATTAACATTGAGGGCATCTTGTAGGGAACATAATTAATTTTATGATAGCATCTCTGAACTAATAATTGAATGTCATTAGGAGATAACATTGCCCTCAGAGCTTTGGTGAAACCAATTACCTAGCTGTGTGGAGGTTACTGTTCTGCCCACAACAGAAGTTGGTGGAAAAAAAGTTTAAAAACATCAGACTTTCTTTATAAGCAACAATATAAGCTCTATATGTCACACCTCGATGCTTATATCCACGTAGCCCTGTGAAGCTTAGTGCTAATTTTTTGAGACCTTCCTCCCTATTCGCTTCTCTGTGGCATCCAGCAGCACTCTTGTTTGGTACACTGTTACAAGATCTCTCCTGAGCTAGGAGTTACATTTCTTAAAACTGTTGTATAAGGAAGGACAATATTTTAAAATTACAAGAAATAGGCTTAATTCATCTAGCAATTACGGCTGAAATTAATATCCTGTTAATAAAGTATTGAATAAATATCCTATTAATATCCCATTAGTGCCTGTTTGTTATTACTATTTCTTTATATGCATAAATATGCATAAACATACACATTTTTGTACCCATATAGTATTTTGTGAAAAGAAACAACTCTTAATCTTAAGGAATATTCTGATCCACAGCAACGAGAAAAAGTTTAATTTGGACAAAATCTAGATCTGGTTCTGAACTTCACAGCAGGCAAACCCAAAATACCAGGTTTTAGATACTCTTTCCATACAGTTACCCCCCACAGCAATATGCCTGGATCAGGGTCACAAATTCCTGAGTTTACAGCTTCAGTTTAATATTTTCATATGTCTCTCATTAGATATAGACCAAAATGGAAAGAAGTGTAAGAGGTTTTCTGCTTCTTGAGATGGCAAAGTTCTCATAAATTCAACAATTTGCCTGGCATTTTTATTTCAGGGTGAAATCTGACAACATATATTTTTAAATTTTGGCAGGATTAGGCCCTAGTCTTAATTCAGATCTGAGCTCTAAGCTACACCAACCTCACGCAAAGTCTCATTCAAATGCTGCCTAACGTTGAAGAAGAACAGAAAAGTTTTGCAGTCCTGTTTTAGGACATTACTCCATTCTATCTCACAGACTTTTACTGTGATATTCGTTTATGCTCTAATTTCTCTCTCCAACCATCTATTTCAGCCATTTCAGAAACCTCAGGCAGGTTTTTTTTTCTCATTATAATGACAGCATAATGGATGCTTTTTTAATCCTGTTGAGGATGGGAAAAGGCAGGTTTTATTAATGATGCTTTTGTGTCATGCTGGCCTTCATAGTCTTTTTACCCGACGCTGGACAAAAAGTAGCACAAAATATGATATTTCAGTTGAGGTTTTCTGATCAAAAAGGACTCATTTCTGACTTACAATACAAAAAAAAATAAACGGAAACATCAGAAAAAGTGAAAAGGCATTTTGCACTATTAGAAATAAAGTTTAAAAATTAAGCATATATCTGTATTTATTAGGATTATAATTGGTTGCTTCTGTGTAACTTTTCACGAGAGTGTCTGGAAATGGAAAGGGACCGTATACAGCGCATAGTCTTGAATACCTAGAAAACTGCAAGAACTGAAATCTGCAGGACACAATCTGTTCCATTTCTATTGTTCATCTGCTGACAATCTTGAAAGCAGTCATTTTGCCAAGAACCACTGTGCTGTCTTAATTACAAGCTTAGAAAAAAAGCCAAAGAAGATTTCAGGCAGCACCCACACTGACAGGAAACTCAAATGTCTTCAAGCAGATAAAGAAACAAAGTTGAATTCATTCAGAGAAGGACTTCGTTTTGATGTGTGTGCAATGAGCCTGGAGGTGACTGTGTTAAACAGAATGAAAGAAAATGAGCAGGAGGAGGGCGAGCATGAATAAAGCACCAAAACATGCTTTTGCTGTGAGTGTTCAGTGGATATTTCCACGCCTAGCCTGCTGCTTCCCTGCTCCTCCTGCATGTCTGCAGAAGCTGTTTGCCCTTGGCCATGATACCAGCCCTAAGCACAGTAGCTGGGACTTGCCTGGCAGGGAATCAGCATTTCCTGATGCCCTTTTGGGCAGACTCTGCCCATAGGGCTGGTATCAATTCTCCTCCTTTCCAGTATTTGCCAGCTACTTACAGAATCTGACACTGTCATTTTACTGCTTTCCATGTTTCCTCTGCTTGACACATGGTGCACCATCTCCTCAAATCATTAATCATCAGTACAAATTCCCTGTGGCTTCATCTGAGTTGTTTTCAAAAAGACCCTGCATTTTTTGATCTAGCTGTGATTTTATTCTTCCTGATCTTATTTGCATTAACGCACATACACACATCAATTTTACAACCACTATTAGCATCAGCTGAAGGTAAACTCTGATAGCCAGACAAAACACAGCTCATTTTGATCTGCCAGGATTAAATGACTAGAATCTATTGAATGGATAGCAGTGACAGCAAGGTAACATAAGAGATCAGTAACAAAACATTTTACATATTGGGTAAGCTAAGATTATTGGGGACAACACACTTGGAAAATGAAAATGTGCAGAAATCCAATTTGCCTTCCTGAGTGGAAGGGGCAAAAAAACAAAAAACCAAGCCACAAAGAGACCACAAAACCAACAAAATCCTCCATCAGTAAGCTATTCAGTCCTTCACTCACATTCAGTAATTTGACTCAAGTTCACAACATTTCATTTTCTGCAAACGTTGTGTTCTTGATATTGCATTTACATCCTCCGCTCTCTGTTTCGTGTGGGTTTTTCTTCACAGCTCAAGCAAATAGCTGTGAGGTCTTGCTTCTAAAATGAGAAATCCCTTTTCACTCCAAAAGATTTCTGTCTTGGCTACCACCAAGCTTTTTCTTTCCTCACTAATAAAGCAAATACATAGTTCTTTTCTCCCTGAAAGAGAATGGCATCTGAAGGACTATTTGAGCTGAATTAGTGAGGAAGGACATCTGAAGGACTATCTGAGCTGTCAAGTGAGGAAGGCTTTGCACAAGTAGGCTCCCCACACACTGCTTCCTATGCAAGAACTGGCAGCAGTGTCCTTCACCAACCTCCCATTAGCTCCCTGGAAGGGACTCAATTGTGATGACAATTGGGCCACTCCTGCTGCTAAACAACAAATAAAGCTGGCAGGGGACAAGAAGGACTGCACCCTGAAAGGTAACTCAGCTGGCCCATGTTGCCCCTTTACTCATAGGAAATTTGGAGGAACGTTCAATGGCAGGGTGCTTGCTTTGGGACTTGTGGTTGGAGGGATTGAAAGTGCTGTTCCTTTCAGGAAACAGCTGTGCTTCTAGTAATGAAAGAGGTCTGCTGAGTTTAGCATTTTAAAATATTACTAGTAAAACAGCACAAAATGCAGCATTGAACCCTCTGCACATTCCGCGTATGGATGTTGTTGAAATACTGTCACAGCAGTCATAACCTTAGAGTCCAGAAAGTCATGATTGCAAATCACCGCACAATCAGACCCTTGCAGACCAGGAAAAATTAACAGCTAATTTTCATGCTCTCTGAATGCATAAATCAGTTTCTTGTATTGTAGGGAGCAAATACTGCTCTTGACTGGGCTGAAACCAACGAGATTTAATTTCTATAACTACGAAATACAGTCCTTGACCTTTTTTCTTCTTGGAATCAAATGCTATTCTGCTGCCTTCTGCTACTTGCCCCTGTGGGTTCTTTTTTCCTTCCTTGAGATACCTGGCTTGGCCCTATACGGACAGCGGTAAATGTAAAATTCAGGTAAGAGCAGACTCCTTTACCTCAGTTGCCCTTTTCCATCCTAAATTCCCTCCACCCTGTCTCAGCCTTCCCCAAAGGAGCAATCAACCCTCAGCATTGTCACTGACTGGCAGTCCTTGCTCTTCCCCAGCTCTCATGCCTTCTTCCCCACCTTCTGCTAACGGCTGTCTTTCCCAAGCTCTTCAAAAGCAGAATAATATATGCTTTGCAATTTGATTTGTGTACGTCTTTCATTAAATATTCCTGTTGTGCTGAGCTAATCTCACACGCTTTCTGCACCCTGCAGATTAGTCTGCTGTTCATTTCCACAGGTCTCTGATGAGAGATCAAGAGCTCAAGGCTCTTTTTTGGGTCTGTGATATTGCTTTCATGGCTAATTTACTTTCCTCTGTTAGAACAGGAATTTTCTGAATTTACTCACATTGCAAATCCTCTCCATCATGTTCTGAAGGATTTCCAAATTTCCAAGAAATGAAACTGTTCCTCTCTCATGCTCAATTTCATAAATGTTACAATTTGCTATAGTGTGTTTTAAAGTGCACTTATGCAGTAGTATCTGTGATAATATGTATTTATAGGGCACCCATAAATCAATAATGTTGCAGCATTAGCCAAAGAATGACTCTGAGTAAAATGAGGATGTGAGTATGTCCACCTACATCTTGGATTACACCTCACAGTTTATAAAACACTTGGTGTCCAGACTGTAACTTCGGTGGGAGCAGAGGGTCAGCTCTGCAGCCAGTGATAGCAGATGGAGCTCAAGCAATTCCAGTCCTTTCATCTAAGTGCAGTAACTGGGACTTAAAAGTCAGAAACATTTGGCTTCCTCAGAAAGAGAAAAGGCCTGCACTCAAAGTGTTGCTCCGTGTTGTGTTTTCCAAAACAAACAAACAAAAAGGTGGCTGCAAGGTTCAGCCTGAATCCCTGACCTGGCATCAAGAGTAGTCCCATGGTGCCACTGGCCAGGCAAGGAGCGAGACTAAGCATTATTTAGCTATTAGAATAAGGAGCCAGAGACAGGAAAAGGTGGGGATCTCTTAAACCAGCTTTATTGTAATAAGGAGCTGCTTCCTCAGTCAGGCCAGGGAAAGCAGCTACACAGAGCAATTTTTCTGCTATAGCAGGTGCTGGCAATTTAGCTTAAATACACCCAGAGTCCAGAAGGTGTAGCTGCTCTATAGTACAAGGCAGAGATATATACCAGATTTTGTCATCCCTTCCAAAAAGTGTGACGAAAGTCCCATTTGCCTCAGATTTCACCCATGTGTTTGGGAGTCAATGGGAAACACATACCTGAAAGTTGTGGCCTTTAGACAAATTGGTGTTTGGATGTGGGAGTGAGAAACTAACTTTTCATTGGGGTATGGAAATTCTTCCAGTACATTCACTATCTGTTAAGAATATTTTTTCTAAAAAATGTCAATGTTTGTTCAAAATAGTGGTGAGGGCTGGTAACTTTAGGAAGAAATGAGAAAAGGCCACCAAGGAGAGAAATTCACCAGCAGACCAGAGACCTGGTAAGAACAATGTGTGTCTATATGGGATCCTAAATTACACTGTAAGAATACCAATGAAGATTTGCATGCCTCTAAACAACCTTCTCCTCAATGAGTTCCCCTGCACCTCATAATCTCAGCTTACAAGTGGAAGAATTCAGCACCAGTCCCTGAGCTGTTTTCCCTTTGAGTCCTGCCACCTGTCTCAGCTGGACTTTCATGGACGACCCGGATTTCCAGAGGCTCAGCTGCTACGAAGTGGTTCCTAGAGGGAGGCTGAATCCTACTTGTGCGTGGGAGTGTAATGTTGTAGAAGGGCACGACCAACTTGTTCAGTGTCCTAAGAACTGTCTCAGATGTCAGTGATGCAGGTCAAGACCTGCAGTCAACAGCCATCTACCTGCTCTTCAGCAAGGCAAAGTAACAGCTGTGGGGAACACCTGGGCAGTCAAAACCAGCTGAGTGCCCATGGCTATACACTGTCCTTTCTGCTGGCACCTTCTGCCCTTTGGCCACCTGTGTTAACACTCAGTGTAGGAACTGGAGTGTAGTGGAGAGGCTGACATTGTTTTTGCAGGATTTAATCACAGCTGTGTGTTACAAGCTAGTGTAAAAGAAATCTCTCCTTCTCTGCTGCCTTAAAACATCAAGCAGTGGGAGCAGAAGTCCTTAATGAAGCACTATTTGCCATAGAAAATCTAGGAAAGGTGTCAGAGGGCAGCAGGGCCAGGACAAAATCCAATGCTTTCAGCAGATGAGACAATTATAGAGCCCTAGACAGTGTCTCTAGGGGTCACTCCTACCTACAGAGGGGCTGGCATCAGCCTGTCCCAGTGGGCACCCATTCAGAACACACATTTACCCCCTTGGCTCTGAAAGGTCTTACTACTGAAGAAACAGCCTTTACAGAGCTACAGGTTTCATTTCTGCTTCTAGTCACAGACGTTTCCCTCAGCAGACTATTTATGGGCTGAAGTGCTGCTGAAACTACAAACTTTCGATTTCGGGCTTTGCTTGGAGTGAGAATGACGTGGCAACTTTTGCAGCCCCATTCTGGCCATTTTCTTTCTGTCAGTGTGCAAACTGCCGGCTGAGATCTAGACTAGAACCTTGTTTTATTGCATGAAGACTGGATAGAGATTTCTCAATTAGCTTTAAATTAACTGCCTCTTGTCATTACGAGTTCCCTGAGGATGGGTATGAGGGTGCTCTCAAAAAGGTCATTAAAGCAGCTATCTTGGCACCCACCAGACTGCACCTGCCATTTCTCATCCCCAGGTTTAAAGCTTTAATTAGGAACCTCCTGCGTATCTGGTCTTCACAAGCACCATCTGGCATGCTGCAGAAAATACGCTCCATTTTCTCTGCTGGCAAATCCTAGGAAAGTTGTTCGTGTGCATTAGGGACAGGAGGGGCAGAGGATGGGGATTAAATCTTCCAGAGCATTTAATAACTGAAGGAATCCAAAGAGGAAAATTAAACCTGCATGCAAGCTTGTCTTCACACTCACAATATTTATGAACATTTTCACACGGACTGCATACAGACTGTGCTGCAGCATGCTGGAGCATGACCATGTTTACCACTTCCCAAGCCAGAAGTGGAAAATACAAGACTTCTTCTTCTTTATGGCTTTGCTTTTCAGCGTGTGTCACCAAGGTTCAACATCATGTTTCCTCAAAATTCACACCCACACAAAGGATTTTGTTACAAGCTGGAGTGTCTAGTTAAGCGCAAATCCCTGAACTGACTCATCTGCAATTTTATAATATCCCGCACTCAGAAATGTCTGTAAATTTTTCATATTAACACACACCTCTTC
Organism: Bucorvus abyssinicus; assembly: GCA_009769605.1. Lineage (NCBI taxonomy): Eukaryota > Metazoa > Chordata > Aves > Bucerotiformes > Bucorvidae > Bucorvus > Bucorvus abyssinicus. Next base: position 26,867,694 of record CM020063.1, read on the forward strand.
CTTTTCTATCACTCTTCTTAGTAGATTGCTAAACTGTAGATCATAATTCTAAATACTCAACTGTAGCTACTGAGATACAACTATGACTAATGAATCTGTGAATGAAGAATGGGCACTGCACTGTCCAAAATCTTAAAAGCCTATCAGAAGGTGGTTGCCTGTGGTTGCCTGCAATATCTGTCAGTCTAAGAGAGAACAATGACATTTTCCAAGGCACATCTTGGAAACATTACAGATGTGGAACCACACAAACTATGATTTGTATTTGTAATGCCTCGTCCTGTAATACTATGCTGTTGAGAAAAGCTGCAATTGCTCCAGCCTTGCATGCCACAAAAAATACACAGCAACGGGACAAAAATATATCCCAACCAAAGCTAGCTGCCAGGAGGCCAGATTTATCCATGGCAATCTTGGAGACAGCAAGCAGCACGACGATAGAAAACACTCAACAGATTTCAGTGCTGCAAATCACACAAGAAAAAAATCTGGAGTTTTAACAATTCACAAGAAGCATGAGTTCAACTAGTAAGGTAAAGAAGATACAAATAGGAGAAGTGAAGTTTAATGTGTCTGTACCAACTGTAATTTTAAGAGATGGATAAAGGGACAGAGCCTTAGAAAAATAAGTAGCAAATGGCAGATAACTAGCTTACCAACCTTCTTGCCATGCTTCAGTGCCAAATTGAAACCACGCCACCCTATAACAAACCTTGACCTGCAGCATAATTGCTCCATTTTTCATAGTTTTCTACTCTGTCCTGGCCATTTCAAATTGCACTGACCTGCCACACACTATCCCAGACAAGCTGCCAGCCAGGAGTCCAGCTTTTAAATGAAACAGGGCTTTACCTCCAAAATGGCATGAGGAATTTAACTGCTTCAAGATGTAGCATGTATTGCTACCCAAAGCCTGGAGTGCTACCTAATATATGACATCCCCATGGAAATGTTGTCAAATGCTACTGCAGTGCAGAAATAGCAGAGGCTGCCTACGGTAAAGGGAATAGGGGGTGGATTATAGCTGTGCGTGAGCGTCATTGCTGGAAATTTTCAAGACAGGTCTGCAATACAACTATATTTTTACTGAAATCATGTCAGAGTTTTCCAGAGGATTTTGTAGACTGAACAATATAATCATTGATACAATGAAAAAAGGCACTGGATCATTAAAATGTATTTTTAATGGACACCTAGTCTTCTAAAACAGTAGTGAGTAAGCCTCAGTAGAGGCAAATTTCACGCAGAAGTATAAAACCACAGATTTTTCTACAGTCCTCCTGATACTTCTGGAGGTCCCTCTATATGTTTAGACCTGGATTAAAATAAAGGTGCTGTAAATGCTCTTCACAGGACCCTAGCTCCTTCAGATGCACAAGGGTCTAATTTTCACTTTCATTACTGTTTAGGATATAATATCCGTTTCTAGCCAGAGCTGATACAAAGCACACCTTGAAAATATAATTGTCTGTCTTTCTCTGCAGGTAGCCTGGAACAAGGATTTGTGCCATATAAACCATCTGGGCTTCTTAATCACTGTAATATTTAACTCCATCGGCATACCAGTAACAAAAGGAGCCTGTGGCAAAGGAAAGCGTTGGCTGGCCCAAAACACCCTGTCATGCAAACATAGCATGTGCTTAGCCAGATCAGACACATGGCCTGGCCTTTACAAAGTCAGCGAAGAGCTCTGGCCTCCCCCAGGAAGGCTGCTTGCTGCCCTGCTGTGGGAGAGGGCAGTGTGGTTGCAGAATGCTGAGGAGCCAGACCGTCTGGTCTGGGAGGATGAGCCCATGCTGCCCCACCAGGCAGAGCTCTTGAGACCTCCTTGGATCTGTCAGTGCTTTCAGATGGCATTGCTGGCACCAGGACAATGTGAGGAGGAACACCATCTCTCTGAGCAGTACAGCTCCCCCAGCTTCTTGTTCTATCCTAAGACAGAAAAGCATTGTGGGGTGGGGAGAGACACCTCTGAGCTGGAGTCTGCTTGCCCAGCAGGGACTCTTTTGGCTGCAAAGATGGGCTGGGCTTTTGCACACTGTCAGGCTCTTCAGCATTGTTTCTCGATGAACGGCATTAGTAAGGCAGGTGTTTTACCCAGCCCAGTTGGTGCTCTGTCCCTGGAGAGGGAAAATCCAGGGGTGTGGGAGAAGGATGTTCGTGTACTAAATCTTTTATTATTTAAATAGTAAACATTTTTTTATGGGTGATACAGGCAGTGTTTAAAAGCTGCAGAGCCAGACAGTTCTAGGGATCAGCTGTAAACAAAGGTTAAGCCTTGTGAGGGCTTCTACCTTGGCTTTTTTTTATTGGGATTGCTATTGTGGTTGAGGCCTTGATGTTTTACAACGCTGGCCATATGGTTATGTGGTTTTGGAGGAGAGGGTTTGGCAAAGGGCAGGGAAAAGGGGGAAGGGAAGGGGGGTTGTTGTTACGGCTGCAGTGGTATGAGTACGTTCAACTTTCCCGTTCTGGTGTGCCCTAACTTACAGCATATGGTCACCAATTCACAGTCTTTATGAGGAAATCACATATGCATTGTTAAATCATTTAATCTAAACTTTGAAAGAGAAAAATAACAAGGTGATTAAGGACAACCTGAAGTTACTTGATAATGTGATGCTGAGGGGATGGAATTGCCTTTCATTACCAATCTAGGATGAACGCTAGCTGCTGGTTGCAGGGAAGAGGTAGGTGGTGGATTTTTCTGATTATTTTTTTTTTTCAATAGGGCAGCTGGTTATGTTCTTTCCATTATAAGAGAGACGGACACAGAGCAAAAGATTAATGCCTGCTTCTGCAGAGAACTCTATTAGTTCTGAGCTGAAATTGGACCACACTAGTTTTAAAGCACTTCAATATAGGCATTTTATTTCCTCCAGCTGTGGGTCTTGACTTTCAGCTAGAAAGCAGGGGCAGAAAGATAGGGCAAAAGAAGGACTGGAAAAAAGTAAAACCACAGGATGCCTGTCAATACCTGCTTTTGAGTTACAAGACTCTGAACAGGACTAGAATTTAAAGAAATCTTTAAAGTATTGTACTGCCTTCTCCTGGAAATGAGCACAATCCTTGCTCTTCTCTAAGTATTTAGGATGCACAATTAAAGAATTCTTTTTCCACCTAAAATTCATCTCAGGATGTTAGAAGTACGGGGAGTGCCTAGAGGATCCGAACAGAGTACATGCAGTAAGTCCTGCTATTCCAATTCTTTTCATCAGAGGCATCAGTGGGAAAACTTTTCAAAGACACAAAGGGGAATTGGATACTTACTTCCTACCTAGTGCCTAAATCCCCTCTGTGCCACTGGAGACCTCTCCTTAGACAAATAACCGATGAACTCTGAAGAACTCATTTCCAGATGTGAAGCTGGATTTATGATACGAGAAAATCTCAACAGCAGCAAAGTACTGAATTTATAGTTCATGTTTGGATTCTTTCAGAAAGGCTCACCTGCTAGAATTTTGTTGGAGGTTTCCCTGTTATTCGATATAAAAGCTAAGAGGAGGAGAAACATCAAGGAGTGATTGGCAGGTGCCAACATGTTTGCAGATATCTGCTCTGCTGATATTTATGAAACGTTAGAGAAGCCGAGCATTCTCAAAATACCAGCCCACACTTTGCTGTAAGTCTCAGTCATTTCATTCTACAGAGAAAATGAAAAGCATCTGTTTCTTTAAATCTTTAATGAGAAGTGGCACATGCTGCACCAAGGATTTAAAAGCTAAATATGCTCTGGGACCTGCTTTATAACTCTGTTCTTTGACCACCTACAGTAAATAAATGCAGTGTATTTAAATGATACCATTATTCATCCTGATATTTTTTGAGGCAGCGTACCTCAGTCACTGCACGCTGGCAGTGTGCAGTTTAGGTAGTGTTAGGGATGATCCACAGTTTAGAAAGGAGTAAGCATCAGTAGTGAAACTGCCAAATTGGTTTGTGGGTGGCAGTGTTCTGGCTTTACCAGAGCAGATACCTTCCAGCTGCATACTGACTGCAAAGTAACAAGAAACAGCAAGAATTACTGGATGAGAATAACTCCTGGAAGCGACAGAAGGGTGGCTTCCCCAAAACAAACAAGCAGGGAGAATTGCCTCACCTTCTTGGGGCCAGAGCTATGGCATTTCTGCGAATTTATTCCAGGCTGTCTATGATACTGCAATGTCAAACCACTAGAAACTCATTACATTCCTACTAGCAAAGCCTGGCTCTGGCAACTCAGTGCTTTAGTAGCCAATATTAATTTATTATCCTAAGTAAAATTATTTGTAGCAGGTGTGTGCCGGACACATTTCCGATCTCATTAAGAAGGTAAAAATACAAATAAGGCAAAAGGTGGATTTTGGCTGCCATCCAACAAAGTACATACATGCATGCGTTCTTTCAAATGTGAAAAATTGCATTGCTTTTGAAGGACAAATATACATCTTTTGTATCAGCATTTAGATTACCACTTGAATTACAGTTGTTTTTTATCTTGAATGTTGTAAATATGCTTAATCATCTGCCCTAAGATCTTCTGCCTTGGAGAGGATCTGTGTAGACAATAAGCTCTACAATTTTTGCCTTGTGAAGGCTGAAAATATGCATGTCTACATCCCCTGCCTCTTGAAGCAGGGTTGGGGAGGGCCACAGGTAGAGCACAGCCTTGCTGGAGCATGCCCAGTATGGAGTCTACCTGCTCAGTGTAACCTACAAGCAAAGGAGGTCTGCTCCAATCATTCCTTGCCTTGGATCTGCCTCATGGCTCCTACTGAGGGTGTTGGTTCTGGGCCAGGCTTACAAAACTAAAAGCCCAAAGTTAAGCCCCATATGGGTAGGCATCAAAACAGGTATCCAAAGGACTGTGCAGACTTAGGTGTCACTGCTTCCTCTGGAGACTTACCATGGACAAGTGTGCAGGCTTATGAAATGGAAGGTGATCATCCCTAGCCTTCAACACGTCACTGGAGAGCTTCAGGATCCAGTGCTAGCAACTGTGTTACTCTTCATAGCTGTACGCTTCTAAGGTAATTCCTTTCTCTGTGGTACTTTGTACTGAAAATGTTTTTAGAAGAAATCTAAGTTTTTAAAAGAAATTTAGGCTCTCCTAAATCCTAAAGACTTTTAGTGATGTCCATACCTCTCTGTCATAAAGTTACTGGAGCAGAGATATATCACCTTCTTAGTATTAGTATCACCTTCTTACTGGTAGTGCAACACTGACCACACCGCAGGCAAGTAGGACTAAAAAGCATATGGGAATTGATTAGGTAATTTGACCTGGAATTCAAAGACAAGCAGAACTTCTTGGCTGCTAGTAAAGAAACACTGGGTCCCACATTTCAGTGTCCCATATCCTTTAGTTAGCCAAACTTCAACTTGCTGCCTTATTAAAAGCTTTTGATCCTGCTGCCACCACAGAAGTGTTTGTACCTGGCATAAACACTTCTAAAATACGTTTAATTGTTTCATGTTATACCAAACCATGTGTCCTCTGAGGAATGCCTCTGCAGTACACCTGCAGACTGCCAGTTGCCGTTCCAGTCACCATGCTATAGTTGTTTGAACTGTCTTCAATCTGAACAGTGACAGTCCTGGAGTACCTGGACTAACAAAACTCCATTGTCATAGTTACAACTCATTACTTTAAAATAAGCCTCTCCTCACCTAAATAATAAATCCTTATATTCTTCACAGATATTTTCTTTCAAATCCTTGTTACTCATTGTCCTGGTTTCAACTGGGATAGAGTTAGAACGTACGTATTTTTAATCCCTGTCACTGCTTGTATTGCACAAACAATTTTCAAGCAGAAATATCCCTTTACTTCGATTAGCAGTTCCACTATAAAATTAATGATATAATGTATCCTTTGGGCAAGAAACGATTTCTGAGAATAAATGAAGGCCCAGCTTTCTGGGTCTTGGAAACAGCACTAAGATCTATTAAAATGCAAAGCAGCTATTTAAGAAGCTCTTCAGAGGCTTCTCAGAGACAAAAGATTTGACAATTGATCTTCAAGCAAAAGTGTTTAGGTTTAGAAGTAAGTGACATTAACAAGACTTTGATGTCATATTATCTAAAATTAGCCAATTCTTATCCCACTAATTTCCTCTGGTTTTCATTTTGTACAATTAACCTGCAAGAAACATACCCGGTGCATTAGCTAAACATCAACTGGATGACAAGGAATAGGTTGACACGACACAAATCACAAACAATACAATTTCTTAAGAGGCCCTGTAAAGGGCAAGAGTAACTTTTGTTCTATTCATCCAAATGCATTTGTGCAAGAGCTCTGTGGGTTATGCTAGCAGCCCAAAGCTGCCCTTCCAAATCAGTGAGCTTCTGGATTTTAATCACTTAAAATAAATGAGCTATTCCAGTTACCAACAGGGAAACAGTTGCCAATCATGCTAGAGAAGAAAGCAGACCCACTGCAGGGCATGAAATTAAATTTTCCAGGTAGTAGCCAGTAATTGATACCACAACGTGACCTTTGCCTAAAGCGGCCAATTTAGAGCCTTATGGAACTGCAACTGGGGCAGGACAGAGTCTGTGACCACCAGCAGGCTTGCTTGGTAAAGAAATAGCTTTGACAGTACTCTCTGCTTCCACTGGCAGGTAGCTCTGTGGCTTTGTAATCTGCATGAGGTGAGACTCTGACCTAATGCAAACAGTGTCCCAAGAATATTTTTATACATATTTATTTTTAATTTTTTTTCTGTAACATGGCGAAATAAGAGTCCAACAAATTTGCATACAAATGACAAGGAACTGACAATTTTCCTTCATACTAGCATATTGTATGTACCATAAAGAAATAGCAATTTTTCTCCCAAACTTATAGGTCAAAAATTAATAAAGAACCTGTACAACTAGCACCCATTGTAGCTCCTTCAGAAATCAAGCATAGCTTTTTTCTAGTAGGACTCTGTACATCCTTTTTAAGTTCCCAAAGACTCCAGACCCCCACTGACTAAATAACAAGTGAAGCTGGTGATTCCCATGTGACATCCACACTCAGCCTCGAGCTGTACACGTGAACCAGAGCACCTGAGTAAGGCACACTGCTGGTCCAGCCATCCCAGACAAGAAAAACAGCACAGATGGAAGGGTATTGTCTTAGCTGCAGGCTCAGGCAGCCTCCTCACATGCACTATTGCTCAAAGAGAGAACTGAGAATCGCCAAACTCCTGAAAGAAGCACCTCAGTTAAATGACCAAAGTGAAGGAGGATCGGTCTTGGTCTACCTGCTGAAGCCAACAAAAGCTTTTTCCAAGAACTTCAGATGATGACCTAAACTGTCATCTGCTCCCGAAGAAATCAAGGGGAGCTTTGTCACCAACACCATGCTGTCCAAAGCAGACTACAAAACTGAAAGAACACATGAAGGGGTCTTTGTAAACTGACTGTCTTTCACATATTACAAAATGCAGCAGCTGCTTGAAAATGAGTCCTCATGCCCACGCTCTTGAGGGTCTTCCTATGGATTTTCTCCAGCACATTTTTCTCCACAAAATTAATAGGACTATATGTGTGTTAAAAACAGGCAGGATTCACCAAATCAGTGCCTGGAACAAGCCCAGCATCACTGGGGCTTTCTCCTGGAACACTGACTATCATTATAGTACTGAATATCAAACTCGCTGCTGACTTATTTACTGCTCTGTTGTAGGAAGAGTAATGCATTCTCTCAGACCACCGGAGTTTGAAGCTGTGCACTGAATACAAGACTAATAGACCAAGAAATGCTGAAAACGCTATCGGCTGGGAGAAATTAGACACGTATCATTTAGAAATGCTTCTCCAAAACCAGTTGTTTCCAGACTATGTCTTCTTACAAATATGCATCCGTAATCAGACATGAGATTCCAGCTCTTTGATTAGAAATGCATCCTGAGTTTGGGCCTATTAGAATACAAAACTCAGTACAGAAGCAGGAAGGCATTTTTAAAAAAAAAATCCCTACACAATTAGATTTAGCTGCTTCTGCCATGTAATTTTATGATTGTGGAAAACTGGAAAGTCCTAGCTCCTTATTCTGTTTAGATTGCAATCAGATTCCAATTCAGATTTTAATTAACATTCTAATTTTAGGGGGAAAATTCCACAATAGTAAAAAGAAAAATGAGCTGTTGGGACTTTGCTACAGAACTACGTGAAGGTCAAAGTTCAGAAATGCAGGGGTAAATAGAAACCCCATGCTGTTCGTTACGACCACTGCATACTAGGAAAGGGCAACCAAGCAGGAGATGTCCTTCTCCCTTTTGCTTGAATCGCTACAAAAATAACTTCCCAACTCTCTCTCATCTCGCCTTCCTGCAAGTTAGACCAATTGCTGTCAAAAACTTCTTCAACATGTCAGTAGCTTTGTCAAAGGAAAGATGACACTAGGTTGTCCTGCTGTCATAGCTAGACCTCACTCTCAGCCTGCTGTCACTGAATTATACTACACTTGCAGGGAGGGCTTGAGTGTCTCTGAATCACAGAAAAAATAGAATTTTGCTGCTCCAGGACTTCCTGACACAGGATACCTGGTGGTTCCCTACCACCCCTGCTACCACCTATATGCTGCACACACAGAGCCCTTGTTTTCTTCCTGGCACTGAGCAAATCCTCTTCTGCCTCATCCCCTCCACCCAGAGCAACGTGCCTTCCCCCATTGTGGCAGCCTCCAGCACACACACTCCTGCACCCTTTATCCTTGCAGCGTCTCATTCAGGTGTCTACTGCACCTGGTCTTCTGGTTCAAACAGCCCTGCAAGTTACCTCAGCTAAACAGCTAAATCCACGGACAAGTGGCTACTAATAACCATCAGCATGTATAATCAAGTATGTGTCTGCTTCTGTTTGGCTTTCAAGTTAGCTGTGGTCTTCTGCTTGTTCAGGAACTGCCAACAGACTGTGAAAGCCTGCCCCCAGGGGTACTGGAAAATCAGAGCACTGAGGGACTATGTACAAAGAAATAAACATTTTCCTTCTTATTAAGAGTCAGAGGTTTGTACGGAATTTTTTGTGAAGCAACCTGACAATAGGATATGCTATGAGTAGAATGGGTATTTTGTGTGAAGAAGCTGCTCGAAATTATAACGTCAAAACCACTCCAGATGCTATACAAAGCTGAGATACAAAGCATAGGATAGCTTTTAACTGACACCTTAATATTGTTAATGTGTGATCCTGAAGCCAAAAGAACTTTGTACATAATGCTCTGGTATTTGCCCTTGAGTATCAACGTTCAGTGTAGAGGAAGTAAAAGTATGCCCATGTGGAGATGATACCAAGGTGCTGTCTGCCAACGCATTGAAAGCCAGTGATTGATCTCTGCTCTCAGAAGTGGAGATGCCAGAGTTCTTGTTTCAACATCAGCTCAGATGAGGAGGCCATTAGCCCAGCAATGGCCCGAGCTGATAAAGTCTCCCAAAAATTAGGGCATATTATCTAACTCGAGGCTGATAGAGCTAGTGAGCACCAGCCCTGTACAGCCAAGCCTTCACCATGCCATGATGCCTTGTACTTCTCCAGCACTTTCCCTAACCCCTTAGACTTCCCCAGTGCCAGTCCTACCATCCTCTGTTTGACAGTGTAGTTGTACCCTGTGCCTGACATGTTGAAACCCACATTCATGTGCTTTCCTTTCACTTCAGAGCCACTTGCTGTTCACCAAAAAAAAAAAAATCATGCTGAAGCACTTGGAGAAGTCTGGTTATAGGGCTCAGTGACTGGGAACATCACCTACTCTTCCCGTGCTCCTCTTGCTCCCTTGCTCACTGTTTTGTTTTGGTTTGTTGTTTTTTTTTTTTTTTTTGTCAGAGTTAATCCCTACAAGCAGCACGAACAGGCAGCCTGTCTCCTGAATTTACTCATCATCAGCTAGATAACTGCCTCATGAAAGGAAATTCAGCAAACATATTATTTCAGACTTAATGAAGTCCCCTTTTGATTTGGTTAAGGGCAGTAGACCCTTGGCCAGCCTTTGATAGCCCTGACCTTTTCAAGGTGTCTTGCTGTGGAGATTGGCAGCTAGCTCAGGGCAAAAGTGCTCCTCACAGAGTCAGGCTGACACCTTGGCGAACCAGCACAATGAAGAGTTCAATAGCTGATCAATAAAACAGCCATCAAAATTAACATTGAGGGCATCTTGTAGGGAACATAATTAATTTTATGATAGCATCTCTGAACTAATAATTGAATGTCATTAGGAGATAACATTGCCCTCAGAGCTTTGGTGAAACCAATTACCTAGCTGTGTGGAGGTTACTGTTCTGCCCACAACAGAAGTTGGTGGAAAAAAAGTTTAAAAACATCAGACTTTCTTTATAAGCAACAATATAAGCTCTATATGTCACACCTCGATGCTTATATCCACGTAGCCCTGTGAAGCTTAGTGCTAATTTTTTGAGACCTTCCTCCCTATTCGCTTCTCTGTGGCATCCAGCAGCACTCTTGTTTGGTACACTGTTACAAGATCTCTCCTGAGCTAGGAGTTACATTTCTTAAAACTGTTGTATAAGGAAGGACAATATTTTAAAATTACAAGAAATAGGCTTAATTCATCTAGCAATTACGGCTGAAATTAATATCCTGTTAATAAAGTATTGAATAAATATCCTATTAATATCCCATTAGTGCCTGTTTGTTATTACTATTTCTTTATATGCATAAATATGCATAAACATACACATTTTTGTACCCATATAGTATTTTGTGAAAAGAAACAACTCTTAATCTTAAGGAATATTCTGATCCACAGCAACGAGAAAAAGTTTAATTTGGACAAAATCTAGATCTGGTTCTGAACTTCACAGCAGGCAAACCCAAATACCAGGTTTTAGATACTCTTTCCATACAGTTACCCCCCACAGCAATATGCCTGGATCAGGGTCACAAATTCCTGAGTTTACAGCTTCAGTTTAATATTTTCATATGTCTCTCATTAGATATAGACCAAAATGGAAAGAAGTGTAAGAGGTTTTCTGCTTCTTGAGATGGCAAAGTTCTCATAAATTCAACAATTTGCCTGGCATTTTTATTTCAGGGTGAAATCTGACAACATATATTTTTAAATTTTGGCAGGATTAGGCCCTAGTCTTAATTCAGATCTGAGCTCTAAGCTACACCAACCTCACGCAAAGTCTCATTCAAATGCTGCCTAACGTTGAAGAAGAACAGAAAAGTTTTGCAGTCCTGTTTTAGGACATTACTCCATTCTATCTCACAGACTTTTACTGTGATATTCGTTTATGCTCTAATTTCTCTCTCCAACCATCTATTTCAGCCATTTCAGAAACCTCAGGCAGGTTTTTTTTTCTCATTATAATGACAGCATAATGGATGCTTTTTTAATCCTGTTGAGGATGGGAAAAGGCAGGTTTTATTAATGATGCTTTTGTGTCATGCTGGCCTTCATAGTCTTTTTACCCGACGCTGGACAAAAAGTAGCACAAAATATGATATTTCAGTTGAGGTTTTCTGATCAAAAAGGACTCATTTCTGACTTACAATACAAAAAAAAATAAACGGAAACATCAGAAAAAGTGAAAAGGCATTTTGCACTATTAGAAATAAAGTTTAAAAATTAAGCATATATCTGTATTTATTAGGATTATAATTGGTTGCTTCTGTGTAACTTTTCACGAGAGTGTCTGGAAATGGAAAGGGACCGTATACAGCGCATAGTCTTGAATACCTAGAAAACTGCAAGAACTGAAATCTGCAGGACACAATCTGTTCCATTTCTATTGTTCATCTGCTGACAATCTTGAAAGCAGTCATTTTGCCAAGAACCACTGTGCTGTCTTAATTACAAGCTTAGAAAAAAAGCCAAAGAAGATTTCAGGCAGCACCCACACTGACAGGAAACTCAAATGTCTTCAAGCAGATAAAGAAACAAAGTTGAATTCATTCAGAGAAGGACTTCGTTTTGATGTGTGTGCAATGAGCCTGGAGGTGACTGTGTTAAACAGAATGAAAGAAAATGAGCAGGAGGAGGGCGAGCATGAATAAAGCACCAAAACATGCTTTTGCTGTGAGTGTTCAGTGGATATTTCCACGCCTAGCCTGCTGCTTCCCTGCTCCTCCTGCATGTCTGCAGAAGCTGTTTGCCCTTGGCCATGATACCAGCCCTAAGCACAGTAGCTGGGACTTGCCTGGCAGGGAATCAGCATTTCCTGATGCCCTTTTGGGCAGACTCTGCCCATAGGGCTGGTATCAATTCTCCTCCTTTCCAGTATTTGCCAGCTACTTACAGAATCTGACACTGTCATTTTACTGCTTTCCATGTTTCCTCTGCTTGACACATGGTGCACCATCTCCTCAAATCATTAATCATCAGTACAAATTCCCTGTGGCTTCATCTGAGTTGTTTTCAAAAAGACCCTGCATTTTTTGATCTAGCTGTGATTTTATTCTTCCTGATCTTATTTGCATTAACGCACATACACACATCAATTTTACAACCACTATTAGCATCAGCTGAAGGTAAACTCTGATAGCCAGACAAAACACAGCTCATTTTGATCTGCCAGGATTAAATGACTAGAATCTATTGAATGGATAGCAGTGACAGCAAGGTAACATAAGAGATCAGTAACAAAACATTTTACATATTGGGTAAGCTAAGATTATTGGGGACAACACACTTGGAAAATGAAAATGTGCAGAAATCCAATTTGCCTTCCTGAGTGGAAGGGGCAAAAAAACAAAAAACCAAGCCACAAAGAGACCACAAAACCAACAAAATCCTCCATCAGTAAGCTATTCAGTCCTTCACTCACATTCAGTAATTTGACTCAAGTTCACAACATTTCATTTTCTGCAAACGTTGTGTTCTTGATATTGCATTTACATCCTCCGCTCTCTGTTTCGTGTGGGTTTTTCTTCACAGCTCAAGCAAATAGCTGTGAGGTCTTGCTTCTAAAATGAGAAATCCCTTTTCACTCCAAAAGATTTCTGTCTTGGCTACCACCAAGCTTTTTCTTTCCTCACTAATAAAGCAAATACATAGTTCTTTTCTCCCTGAAAGAGAATGGCATCTGAAGGACTATTTGAGCTGAATTAGTGAGGAAGGACATCTGAAGGACTATCTGAGCTGTCAAGTGAGGAAGGCTTTGCACAAGTAGGCTCCCCACACACTGCTTCCTATGCAAGAACTGGCAGCAGTGTCCTTCACCAACCTCCCATTAGCTCCCTGGAAGGGACTCAATTGTGATGACAATTGGGCCACTCCTGCTGCTAAACAACAAATAAGCTGGCAGGGGACAAGAAGGACTGCACCCTGAAAGGTAACTCAGCTGGCCCATGTTGCCCCTTTACTCATAGGAAATTTGGAGGAACGTTCAATGGCAGGGTGCTTGCTTTGGGACTTGTGGTTGGAGGGATTGAAAGTGCTGTTCCTTTCAGGAAACAGCTGTGCTTCTAGTAATGAAGAGGTCTGCTGAGTTTAGCATTTTAAAATATTACTAGTAAAACAGCACAAAATGCAGCATTGAACCCTCTGCACATTCCGCGTATGGATGTTGTTGAAATACTGTCACAGCAGTCATAACCTTAGAGTCCAGAAAGTCATGATTGCAAATCACCGCACAATCAGACCCTTGCAGACCAGGAAAAATTAACAGCTAATTTTCATGCTCTCTGAATGCATAAATCAGTTTCTTGTATTGTAGGGAGCAAATACTGCTCTTGACTGGGCTGAAACCAACGAGATTTAATTTCTATAACTACGAAATACAGTCCTTGACCTTTTTTCTTCTTGGAATCAAATGCTATTCTGCTGCCTTCTGCTACTTGCCCCTGTGGGTTCTTTTTTCCTTCCTTGAGATACCTGGCTTGGCCCTATACGGACAGCGGTAAATGTAAAATTCAGGTAAGAGCAGACTCCTTTACCTCAGTTGCCCTTTTCCATCCTAAATTCCCTCCACCCTGTCTCAGCCTTCCCCAAAGGAGCAATCAACCCTCAGCATTGTCACTGACTGGCAGTCCTTGCTCTTCCCCAGCTCTCATGCCTTCTTCCCCACCTTCTGCTAACGGCTGTCTTTCCCAAGCTCTTCAAAAGCAGAATAATATATGCTTTGCAATTTGATTTGTGTACGTCTTTCATTAAATATTCCTGTTGTGCTGAGCTAATCTCACACGCTTTCTGCACCCTGCAGATTAGTCTGCTGTTCATTTCCACAGGTCTCTGATGAGAGATCAAGAGCTCAAGGCTCTTTTTTGGGTCTGTGATATTGCTTTCATGGCTAATTTACTTTCCTCTGTTAGAACAGGAATTTTCTGAATTTACTCACATTGCAAATCCTCTCCATCATGTTCTGAAGGATTTCCAAATTTCCAAGAAATGAAACTGTTCCTCTCTCATGCTCAATTTCATAAATGTTACAATTTGCTATAGTGTGTTTTAAAGTGCACTTATGCAGTAGTATCTGTGATAATATGTATTTATAGGGCACCCATAAATCAATAATGTTGCAGCATTAGCCAAAGAATGACTCTGAGTAAAATGAGGATGTGAGTATGTCCACCTACATCTTGGATTACACCTCACAGTTTATAAAACACTTGGTGTCCAGACTGTAACTTCGGTGGGAGCAGAGGGTCAGCTCTGCAGCCAGTGATAGCAGATGGAGCTCAAGCAATTCCAGTCCTTTCATCTAAGTGCAGTAACTGGGACTTAAAAGTCAGAAACATTTGGCTTCCTCAGAAAGAGAAAAGGCCTGCACTCAAAGTGTTGCTCCGTGTTGTGTTTTCCAAAACAAACAAACAAAAAGGTGGCTGCAAGGTTCAGCCTGAATCCCTGACCTGGCATCAAGAGTAGTCCCATGGTGCCACTGGCCAGGCAAGGAGCGAGACTAAGCATTATTTAGCTATTAGAATAAGGAGCCAGAGACAGGAAAAGGTGGGGATCTCTTAAACCAGCTTTATTGTAATAAGGAGCTGCTTCCTCAGTCAGGCCAGGGAAAGCAGCTACACAGAGCAATTTTTCTGCTATAGCAGGTGCTGGCAATTTAGCTTAAATACACCCAGAGTCCAGAAGGTGTAGCTGCTCTATAGTACAAGGCAGAGATATATACCAGATTTTGTCATCCCTTCCAAAAAGTGTGACGAAAGTCCCATTTGCCTCAGATTTCACCCATGTGTTTGGGAGTCAATGGGAAACACATACCTGAAAGTTGTGGCCTTTAGACAAATTGGTGTTTGGATGTGGGAGTGAGAAACTAACTTTTCATTGGGGTATGGAAATTCTTCCAGTACATTCACTATCTGTTAAGAATATTTTTTCTAAAAAATGTCAATGTTTGTTCAAAATAGTGGTGAGGGCTGGTAACTTTAGGAAGAAATGAGAAAAGGCCACCAAGGAGAGAAATTCACCAGCAGACCAGAGACCTGGTAAGAACAATGTGTGTCTATATGGGATCCTAAATTACACTGTAAGAATACCAATGAAGATTTGCATGCCTCTAAACAACCTTCTCCTCAATGAGTTCCCCTGCACCTCATAATCTCAGCTTACAAGTGGAAGAATTCAGCACCAGTCCCTGAGCTGTTTTCCCTTTGAGTCCTGCCACCTGTCTCAGCTGGACTTTCATGGACGACCCGGATTTCCAGAGGCTCAGCTGCTACGAAGTGGTTCCTAGAGGGAGGCTGAATCCTACTTGTGCGTGGGAGTGTAATGTTGTAGAAGGGCACGACCAACTTGTTCAGTGTCCTAAGAACTGTCTCAGATGTCAGTGATGCAGGTCAAGACCTGCAGTCAACAGCCATCTACCTGCTCTTCAGCAAGGCAAAGTAACAGCTGTGGGGAACACCTGGGCAGTCAAAACCAGCTGAGTGCCCATGGCTATACACTGTCCTTTCTGCTGGCACCTTCTGCCCTTTGGCCACCTGTGTTAACACTCAGTGTAGGAACTGGAGTGTAGTGGAGAGGCTGACATTGTTTTTGCAGGATTTAATCACAGCTGTGTGTTACAAGCTAGTGTAAAAGAAATCTCTCCTTCTCTGCTGCCTTAAAACATCAAGCAGTGGGAGCAGAAGTCCTTAATGAAGCACTATTTGCCATAGAAAATCTAGGAAAGGTGTCAGAGGGCAGCAGGGCCAGGACAAAATCCAATGCTTTCAGCAGATGAGACAATTATAGAGCCCTAGACAGTGTCTCTAGGGGTCACTCCTACCTACAGAGGGGCTGGCATCAGCCTGTCCCAGTGGGCACCCATTCAGAACACACATTTACCCCCTTGGCTCTGAAAGGTCTTACTACTGAAGAAACAGCCTTTACAGAGCTACAGGTTTCATTTCTGCTTCTAGTCACAGACGTTTCCCTCAGCAGACTATTTATGGGCTGAAGTGCTGCTGAAACTACAAACTTTCGATTTCGGGCTTTGCTTGGAGTGAGAATGACGTGGCAACTTTTGCAGCCCCATTCTGGCCATTTTCTTTCTGTCAGTGTGCAAACTGCCGGCTGAGATCTAGACTAGAACCTTGTTTTATTGCATGAAGACTGGATAGAGATTTCTCAATTAGCTTTAAATTAACTGCCTCTTGTCATTACGAGTTCCCTGAGGATGGGTATGAGGGTGCTCTCAAAAAGGTCATTAAAGCAGCTATCTTGGCACCCACCAGACTGCACCTGCCATTTCTCATCCCCAGGTTTAAAGCTTTAATTAGGAACCTCCTGCGTATCTGGTCTTCACAAGCACCATCTGGCATGCTGCAGAAAATACGCTCCATTTTCTCTGCTGGCAAATCCTAGGAAAGTTGTTCGTGTGCATTAGGGACAGGAGGGGCAGAGGATGGGGATTAAATCTTCCAGAGCATTTAATAACTGAAGGAATCCAAAGAGGAAAATTAAACCTGCATGCAAGCTTGTCTTCACACTCACAATATTTATGAACATTTTCACACGGACTGCATACAGACTGTGCTGCAGCATGCTGGAGCATGACCATGTTTACCACTTCCCAAGCCAGAAGTGGAAAATACAAGACTTCTTCTTCTTTATGGCTTTGCTTTTCAGCGTGTGTCACCAAGGTTCAACATCATGTTTCCTCAAAATTCACACCCACACAAAGGATTTTGTTACAAGCTGGAGTGTCTAGTTAAGCGCAAATCCCTGAACTGACTCATCTGCAATTTTATAATATCCCGCACTCAGAAATGTCTGTAAATTTTTCATATTAACACACACCTCTTCCTTTTCTATCACTCTTCTTAGTAGATTGCTAAACTGTAGATCATAATTCTAAATACTCAACTGTAGCTACTGAGATACAACTATGACTAATGAATCTGTGAATGAAGAATGGGCACTGCACTGTCCAAAATCTTAAAAGCCTATCAGAAGGTGGTTGCCTGTGGTTGCCTGCAATATCTGTCAGTCTAAGAGAGAACAATGACATTTTCCAAGGCACATCTTGGAAACATTACAGATGTGGAACCACACAAACTATGATTTGTATTTGTAATGCCTCGTCCTGTAATACTATGCTGTTGAGAAAAGCTGCAATTGCTCCAGCCTTGCATGCCACAAAAAATACACAGCAACGGGACAAAAATATATCCCAACCAAAGCTAGCTGCCAGGAGGCCAGATTTATCCATGGCAATCTTGGAGACAGCAAGCAGCACGACGATAGAAAACACTCAACAGATTTCAGTGCTGCAAATCACACAAGAAAAAAATCTGGAGTTTTAACAATTCACAAGAAGCATGAGTTCAACTAGTAAGGTAAAGAAGATACAAATAGGAGAAGTGAAGTTTAATGTGTCTGTACCAACTGTAATTTTAAGAGATGGATAAAGGGACAGAGCCTTAGAAAAATAAGTAGCACTTATAAGGAACGGTTGCAAAATACAGACCCAGTTGGATTAGGTTGCAGGAAGTGGTAATTTTGTGTGGTACCTGCAGTGCAAGTAGAAGTGTTCAGGCTAAACTATAACTGAGCACCAGTTTCTCTCAACCTTCCTTCTGCCCTTGTGTTTAAGCCTGTTTCTTTCTAAAATCAGCTATAATATTGCTGTAGTGCCATATTTTATGTTGCAATTGGCTACATTTTTGTGATGAAATTATTGTACATAGTAAAGGACTGCAGGATCATTAGCCTAATATATGATAAAATATTACTACTGTCCAATTTGGTTTGGAATTTTGGATGCAAATTCCAGTCAGTGCTTATTCCATGGGAACTGGTAGTCTTAACCTTCAAGGTTTAAATCCCCAGGTGATCAGAAATGCTGTATAACCTTTAGCACGGCAGAAACCGAAACACACTGGGCTATTATTCTTCGTGGTGGCATAGAGAGAGGAAGGAGCTACTCTTTTCTCATCCTTAATTTGGTTTCCTGGTATCAGCTGGGGAGCTGTGGGAGGCCACTGCAGGCGCACATGAGAATGGCAGCCAAGCCTTGGGCCTCCAAAATTCACCTTCAGCACCTGCTCACCAAAGCATTCGGAGAGAGGCTTTTCAGAAGCTCCCACTGAGAGCAATTGGGAGCTGCTGGGTGCCTGTGAAAACCCATCCCTAATTGCAGGGAGTAAATGCTCTGGCAAATTTGCTCCCCTCTCCTGCCCTGGAAACTCTCACACTTTTGAACTCTCTGGACACAATTACAGGTCAAAGTCTCTGTGACCAGTCCTGACATTGTAGTTTCAATGGCTTTTTGCCTGGGGGCATCTCTCCAGTGGAGCTGAGAGGGCCTTTCTTAGCTCCTAAGGGCTGTTATGTAAATCTAGTGAATGGCTCTTTAGGAAACAACAGAGAAAATGCTTATTAATAGTGAAAGCTTCGCCCAGAAAATGATGAAACATAGAAGGAAATGTTACTTTGCTCATACCTATCAGTCTTTATTATTTACCATATCACAAGTTTTGTTGGGTCCTTAGTGAATGTAAAGGCCTGCATCTCACAGACCCATGGTGAAAAGCAGGGACAGCAAAATGGAAATGAGGATTTTTGAGGAGTAACATTCACTGCTGTGTTTGCCTAGAATACTGCACTGCACAGATAAATTGCTTTGAGTGAAAAGTGGCCAAAGAACTGGATTTTATGTCACCAATACTCTGAGAAGGTGTCTTTATTACTTTTTAAAAGACCTAAAACGTACTCATATCATCTGAAAAAACCCTTTTTCTTGGAATGTGAGCCACTTTCAAAACTCATGCAGTACTTACAGTCTACCAGCTATTCTAATAGGAACAAATAAAAGCAAAATTGCTCCTTACCTCCTATCCCAGTACAGAATTTTGCACGAGAATATCTGATTTATCACACCCTAACATAATGACTCAGCTGCATTTCTTTCATATATTATTCTCTTCATCCTCAAAAGAAAGAGGAAGCAATATACTTGCTGTGCAGAGACATCTTTCAGTTACAGCCACAGAACAATTACATTACCTCATTAGCTTTTGTGGTTCCTTGAAAGTAAAGAAATCCAGATTTTCCTCTCTCCATCTGTCATTATTATTCAGCACAGACGGTTGGGCGAGAAGTAAGTTGCTTTAATTTGAACAAAATCTTAGGGGCAGAAATTCATGACTGCTAAAATTAACATCCAGGCTATTCTGCTGTTCCCAGACTGGATGACTTTGAAGCCAAAATTCATTTGTACACTGGTAATAAGACAGGGGACTATTTAATGCTCTCTGCTTTTTTCTTTCTCTATTTTTTTTTTCTTAACAGTGGCACAAGTAAAACACTTGTGAAAACCCTAGAAGATGGAAAGCATATCTTGTACCACAGATGGCTGGCAGGACACAGTGCATTCCTCCTTCCCCTGAATCCTCACCTACAGACCTTTCATAGGTGGAAACAGGCGCATGCAGAGTATGCGACGGCCCCAGCTGAAAAGCTGGGGTTATGACCCTGTCTATATTTAGGTCACATATTAGAGTGAATCAGGAACCTCTGAGTTTTCTGAACAGCATGGTCTGCCAGCAACAGGGCTGAAAGGGGTGCTGTAGCATGTATGTGTGCTGGCTGAAGGAATGGCCAGGTATAAGCCATCGTCTACTGACCATCACAGGAGATGTAGGATGTGGCTGCACTGCACTGGGAGGTGGGACTGCAGTGCTTGGGGCCTTCTAGTGCCACTGCTGACGTACCATGATGGCAGAAATTACATTTAACAGACACAGTCAGTCTTAGAAAGTCCTTCAAGATACATTCTGTATGGGACTTTTGCTTTTATGGCCCTTCAGCACATTAAACATGTATGAGGCCACTGTAAATGAAACAACAGAGCATTACGATATATTTTGCCCTCTGTCTCCACATTTCTTGAATTACACTAAATTCACTCCAAGTAAGGTATAGCAGCACTGTGAGTTAGGAAAACACTCAGCATATACATTCCTAGAAAAATTTATTATCAACACGCTCCACGGTCTCAGTGTAAGTCTCTGTGTCATTGGCTAGATGTTTTCTCTGGAACATCAAGGAAAATGGCAACACTATGCCTCAAATGAGGCATTTCATAGTGAGTAAAGTTAGGGCCTTTCAAATCCTGATATGCAACTGCAGACAGCTGTTTAAAGTAACCATTGAACGCTCTGGGTCCTTCCCTCCAAGCAGGCAAACACAGCAAACATCCCTGTAGCGTAAATGTCCCTAGAATAGGAAGGGCCAATACCTAACTCTTTAGGTGCCAGTTTCTGGTGAGAAGTGGTCTCGATGGGATGCACAGCTGGGATGCACAGCTGCTCTCCAACTTTACTGTGCTATACTCCTACAAAATGTACCCAAGGAGAATTTCACCCTTTTCCTCCAGCAGGTCTTTAAACATGAACAATCTTGTTTAGGACCTGGTTCAGAAAAGCATATAAGCAACCACTTAATTTAAAGCAGACGAGTATGGCTATTGTTTTTTAAAGATCTGGGGTAAAAGTCAGCCAAACAGGCCTAGTGAAAATACTCCTTTGAAGAGGTAACAGAATAGTTATTCCAGAAAAAATTAGGCCAAGTAGAAGGAAAAAGCAAAAAGAGAAAAGTATATCTATTTTTACCCTTTAAAAAAGAATAGTTAATTTGCAGAATTTTTGAGTAAAGAAAGGCGGCTATTCTCATTGTTTGCAGAAGATTGGACATTACTATGGTGACAACCTCTAAAAGAAATATTGTAAGAAGCAGCTAAATAACTTTTAAAAATGAACAAAATTAACCTTGCTGGGAGCAGGCATGACCATAGTGACTTGCATAGATTACTCCTGTTTTCAAGGCTGTAAGGCTGACCTAGTGAGTGAAAACTGTCAGGCTATGAATGCCCCCTTGCTGCTCATCGTCCATTACTTGCTGGTTGGATGGAAGGATAGGATGAGGTGATGTGAAAAATAATCAAATAATGAATACCAAAAAAAGCTTTCTCACCCCTACAGTCTGTTGAGAAGCTCTTACGGATTGCTATAGCCATGTTGGGATCCTTCCATGGTATTGCTTTTTGGTGTGTATTACATATACATGGTGCGCATGCCTAGGAAAATTGCAATTGAAGAGACTCAAAAGCTTCTTCTGGCTCTTCCCAACCTGCAGCTTTCTGCATACAGACAGCACCTACCCAGACACAAGTCTTAAAATTTTCCAAAGTGTAGCAGGAGACTAGGTATCAATTACACTGAAATAGCACAACTCACAGATAAAATATTTATTTATTCAATCACAGTTAAAGCTTACCCAATTAAAAGTTTGGATGTGAGCAAAAAATCAGCAGCAGCAGCATTGCACTGCATATGACAGAAGATATGCAAATAGTATGTCTGTCTGCAATCTAAAAGAGGATATCAGCAATTGCTATCAGAAACAGAATTCACATGGATATAATTACAATTCAAACAGCTATTTGACCTGACTTTTAAAAAGACCAGAATAAAGTAGCCTGATTGGATTCCCCGGGGAATATGGTGTTCAGCTGGGAGAAGGTTTAGCTTTGTTAACTGTCTAAGCACTGGCAAGTGTTTAAACTGGAATAATAAGGTCTGAATTCGCAAGGTCAGCAGGCCAATGCAGAGAGTGTATTTTTAAAAGAAAGGCATGCTTTTTAAAGCAATTAATGAAACTCAGCGCCTAAGGTGGCATCTGTTCCATTTATTTCAAGAAAGACATTGCAGAGTATCAGCAAATTGCCTTATTTCTTTGTTTGACTTCATTTGAAAATGTATCTAATTGTAAGAGTCCCCGGAGGACTGCCGTCAGGTACAGCACTCATACGTAATTCTGCTGGGCTTGACTTTGTAGAAGAAGCCACAAGATGCGTTTCATTGAAACAGAAAACCAAACCTGCTGTATGAGGGTGACAGCCACACATTCTCACTTTCGGGTAGGTCGGTGTTAGCAGGCAAAGCAAGCTGTTGTGCAGTCCTGGTTTATATAAAGAACCACTAAGTCTTTTCTGTTATTATTTTCCTCTTCTTTGCTTTTTAGTTTTGTTAACCGAGTAAGTGAGCAGAAAAGAAGTATCGCTGAAGACACTCTTTTAGGACATCTCAGTCTGGCAAGAACCATAATTGCCTGGACATTAAATTTCTTAATCCGCCATGTCTTTTCCCGCTGTGTTCGAAACATTAATCCCTGTCTTGTTTCAGCGTAAGTTACATTGAAACTTCTTATACAACAACTTTTGGGTCTGATCATAGGATCCACTGTAAGTCCAAGGCAGATGTGGGTTACCATGGATCAAGCCTTGTTATCTTACATGTGCTGTAAATGCCACGTAGCTTGTATAAATGAAATAAACTGCTGGACATTGTCAGGATTTAGGTTTGTGCTGCTGCTCTTACTATTCCAGGCTTGCAAAGAATATTTCAGTCTCAAGGACTCAGCCAGCAGTTAAAATAAACAGCATTAACAAATCATTACAAATTTGTAATGGAAAGTAAAAAGCAAAGTAAACACACATTTTTCCTTCTAGAAAACTTTTGTTTAAATTCCTCAACAGAGTTTGATGCAGTGTGATCTCTTACATCACTCATTTCAGACTCTGATGCCAATTTAGCAGCACTGCAGAGACTGTGCAAGTAAATTAACGACACATTTATAACCTGACCTCTACACCAGAGCCTGTGGAAGGCATTAACATGAGAAGCCTGCAAGTGGGATCTGAGAGTCTGCACAAGTGAAGATCAGAGAATATTTTCAGAATTACTCCATATGTTGCCTGCAAGATCTGTTTTTAAAATAGGCATAGGAACTTCCCTTCTGTTACACCCCATGTAACAAGGTACCAGAATACCTTCTCACATGCTTACCGATTTCTTATCGTGACAGTATGAGAACTAAGTATAAAACAGTGCACTTGGACAAGTGTTTACCCCGTCCTCACGACTGAATCAGATCCTTAAGGGGGCATCTGTGCATGGAACTGGAAAGTGTTGCCATGTCCAGTCAAAATTTCTGTACAATAATTGATGCTAATAACTTTGTAGCAGAAGTGCATCATATGGAACAAACTATGCCTGAGAATACAAATCTAAGACCTTCATTTTGAGTTATTCAGTAAAGTATAGCTATATTTAAAAAATAAAGGGTTGTTTTTCAAAGCAATCTTGAGCAGTAAAATCCTGCTCCAGTGAAAGTGCTGTTCAGTGCCTGAAGACCATCCTAATCCTTGTTTACCCTTTGAAGATAACTTCCACTAATCTTTGAAACATGTCCACCTTAGGGATTATGATAGTTCAGATGTGAGTGAGCCTGCTCGGAAGCTGCAGTATTTACCTGCTTGCTAGTCATAACAGTCTTGCAGAAAGCTGAAGTCAAATACCCAGAGTAGGAAGAATTTTGACGGCATTTTTTGGAGGTGAGATAAATTAAATCCAAAGTAAATAAGGGGCATGGGCTTTCCATGGTGAACTCACTTTGTATCAGTAGTTATTTCTCTTTTAATTGATGGCTAATCTTGCCAGTGATGTTCACAATTCATTATCGATCATTGGTTCTTTGGAAAATTGCATGTAGAGGGTCAGCTTTCTTCAGCCATTTAAAAACATCTCTTCCTCTGGGTTTAATTGATGAAAGTTACCTCTTGGTTAAGTTTTGTGTTCATAAGAAAGTACAGAATAGCCTCCTGCCATAAAACATAAAGGATCTCTGTGTTTCTCCTCCTTGGGAAAACAAAGAGCTTATGCCTTTAAAGCAACCCGAAACCCAAGGCAGGAAAAATTAACTTGCTCCCGTGTAGTTCCAACACTAACTGCACAGCATCCTCCTCATCTTCCAGAGGCAGGAGGATGGAATGGAATCCTCATCAGATGTAGCTGTCAGAGCAGAAGGCTCCTACCCTTCCCTTTTGTCATGTCAACCAGGATCATGCGGTAAAGCGAAGGGTGTTGGCTTGACACAAAGAGCTATGATCTTTAATTGTTATCTTCAAAGCAGGCAGCGTTTCATCACCTGTTGTCTGTTTTACCTCCCAATTAAGGTAAAACACCTTGACTTTGATTTTAAGGTTGGCCAGTAGCATAGCTTCTTCATGGCATTGCTCACAGAATGAGGAAATGTTTAATTCAAAGCTTTTCAGTGTTTATTAATAGAACAAAGGAAAACACACCCATGTGTCTCACTTCTCCATGTACCTAAAGCATTGGTGACCTGTAAATAGTATCAGTCACCTGACTTTGAGGATAGGGAAATGTCACTGCAACTTAGGAGCCATTGCTTCTCATGACCCTATCCCCTGACCCCAGATGGAAATATCGTTATTTCCAGCACCACAAGGAAAATGACCTTCCTGAACTTCTCCAAATACTGATGCAAAATGCAAGAGCTGCTACTGGCTTATTTTTGTGTGTTTCCCAGGTGGTACTGCATCTGCAAGGTTGCATCTGATTTCACAGCACAGATCAGATCACATCCCATGTGATCTGCTATTATCCCACATGAGCTGCTGTGGCTCAGCAGTTTCCCAGGCTGGTCACTTAGACACCCATATGAGAATTTAGGATGACAATTTAAAGTGAAAATTTCCAGATACATTAGCAATACTGCTTAATGGTTCGAACCTTATTTCTACTGGCTTCAGCAGAATAATTGTATCCAAATATGGAAAACTTTGGTGAAAAACTGGTGTTGTCCGTTAAAGGCATGCGCCTACATAAAAATAAAAGGAGCTTGCACAGGATCTGTAGCCCTCCCACAGGATTGAGCAATGACATTACTAATGCAGAATTAAATGAGCTTCTGAGCTATCTTTTACATGCTGCCTTTTCCACTGACCACGTCCTACCGATGATGCAAAAAATTACAGGGTATGGCATGGATTCTTGTGTTTAGAGGACACCAAGGGCCAGCAGTGCTCAGGCCTTGGGGATTCCAAAGCTAAAGCTGTGGCCAGCCCTACAGATGCAAGGACAAAATTCTTCCCATGTTCACTTTCTTCTGCACACATACGCAAAAGTTAATCAAACTTGACACTACAGGATTAGCTGATTGTTGGAAAACAACAAACAAAAGCTAAATCTTTAGGTCCTAGTCTCACTGTGACTATGACCTTTAGGAGAGCAATTCTCTATCCTTCCCCATGTAACATCTGGGAGAGAGAAATGACATGTTACTTTCTGGAAGGAAGCCTCCCCTACACGCAACTTCTCTAGGAGAGCTCTTGATGAGATATTTACAACCTTGGCATCACTGCAGTAAATTTTCCTTTGAAATATTCAAATTAAAGGAAAGAAATTGATGTTTCATCCCTTCAGCTCCGAAGAGCAGATTTAGAAAGTGAGTTCCAGTAAAATAGCCTGATAGAAAGAATTTTACAGGATTTGCTGCTTCTGTCATATCCTATTACAATTATCATAATTTGATGTGTTTGACTTTTAGTGGTCCTTAGGGAGTCAAAACAAGGAGAAGACACCCCACTGGGCTCTGCAGCACTCTCAGGTAGACCAGAAAGGTCTTTGCTGCTCCAAGCATTCTATAATCTAAGTAATTTTTCAAAAAACAGTATAAACTCTGTTGCTTAGAATAATGGTGGGGAAGCAATACCCACTGGATTCCTCAGCAATCAGTGTCTGTAAAGAAAGATTACTCTTGACCTATACTTGCACCATTTGTACTCCCTCAATTTGTTTTTCTACAGTTCCTACTCTCAGCTCCTGAACCCTTAGAGGAATGTTGTGGTTTAAATCCAGCTGGCAACCAAGCACCACGCAGCCACTCTCTCACTCCAGGAAGGAGAAAATGTAACAAAAGGCTTAAGGGTCAAGACAAAGGAGAGGGAGGGGTCACTCGCCAATTACAGTCCAGGGCAAAAGACTGACTCAACTTGGGGAAACAAAATCAATTTCATTTAAACAACAAAATCACTACAAATTCACCAATCAAAACAGAGTAGGACAGTGAGAAAAACAATAGGATCTTAAATACTTCTTCCCCCCAGCCCTCCCCTCTTTCCCAGGCCCTGATTTGCTACCTCCTTCCCTCCACGCAGTACAGGGTGGGCAGAGAATGGGAGTTGCAGTCAGTCCCTGTCCACTCCATGTTGCTTCTGCCACATCTTTGTCCTCAAGTGAAAAGCTCACAGTCCTCTGCTGCGGCAATACAGCTTCCCTCCCATGGGAGACAGTCCTCCATGAACCCTTCCAGCTGGCATAGGGGGTATTCCACGAGCAGTGGTTGTCTCAGCAACAAACCACTCCAGTGCAGGTCTCCCTAGGAGTCATGGTCTTTTTCAGGATCAATTCCATGCCCCAGTGTGGGTAACTCCACAAGCTACATAAGGAACTTTTCTCCACCAGTGATCTCTGAGGACTGCACGGACTCAGTCTGCCATCTCGCCATGGGCCAAAGGGAAATGGCTGCTCCCAGGTGTCTCCTCATCTCCTTCCTCACTAACCTGGGTGTCCACATGGCTGTGTCTCTCTCTGTCCTACTCTCCTCCAAAGCAAAAGAGAGCATCCAAAACAAAAGGCCCCTGCTCAACAGGTTTCCACTCTTAAATATGTTTATTGCAGAGGTGCTGACTGGCTCAGCCTTGTCAAGAGGCAGGGATGATTGGAGCCAGGGGAGTTTTCTTGAAGCTTCTTACAGGGGCCACACCAGTAGCTCCCTCTGCTACTACCGAAAACCCACCAGACACAAGCCAGCAGCCACCTCCCCCACTAGCAAAACCCCACCAGACACAAATCCAACATAAGGAACCAGCAGAGTTTTCCCTGAACCACAACTCATCTTCTGCATTGTATGACATATTAAGCTCTACCGTTAAAAATATTGTCCAGACCTTGTCGTGTCTAAAAAGTAACGGTACTACTCAAGTATTTCCTATGTGGACATAGCACCTCAGTTTCTGAAGTGCTACACAATGAAAGGATGAATGAATCTTTACAATACTTACAAGGTAAGTACAGGAGATAAATATTGTCCCTTATTCAATTATGGAAGTGGAGACAGAGATTTTTACACGCTGTAGTGTTAACACAACTGATCTCCAGCTGGTCTGCAGAACCACAGTTCTAGTAGTTTAACAATAAAAATGTCTCAGGACCTTGGAGAAATCCTGATTCTTCATCCAGAAATTTTGGGAATCACTGACCTGTATAAAATCACACAATGCTATGATTTGACACTGAAATTTGTGCTGTCTTGAATTGAAGACACTTGATTGTCATTTTTGGGAGAAGGATGTGATTTTACTAAAAAAGAGTTCAAAGAAAAGACAAGCTATGTCAAACTGTTGTAGTCAGTGCAACAAAGCAATAGCATGGTTGGCTTTATTCTCTATGCTCTGTGACAGATGTGTGAGGACCTCTCCTGGGATCTCTGCAGGCCAGGAAGCAGATCTCCCTCACAGTGTTTGCTGTGCATTTCCTCATAATGCAGGTCCAAAAGGATGGGTATTTCACTAAGTGAAAGTATACCTGAGTCATTAGAAACAGGAGTTCATCATTATCGCAACAGCAAATCATAGTGGTCGTCATTACAATTTGATCTTAATCGGCGTGCCTGCAGAGCTTTCTTATGTTTTAATTCTAGGCAGAAATCAATTTCACTGCAAGCAGTTTGGGTAGTGGATTTTACTTTTTCAATGCTACTCCACTTGTGAAAGTGACAGTGTTGTCATTATCACTCAGGCTATCTAGAAAGAGTCCTCACAGTCAAAAAAACAAGTAACTGTGAGATACTCTGAGAAATTCTACGCAAATGCTCCCGGTCCATCACCGGGAGAAGCAGGACACTCTGAAACTCTCCTTTTGTCATCAAGGCTGCATGTGGGAGGATGAAAATGCTGAGTGGGAATGGCTGACACAGGCAACCTTCAGTTTGTTCAAAAGAAACTCTTTTGCTAAAGGCAAAACCTCTCTCACTAGCATGTCAAGTCACTAGGTTCATAGCAAGCAAACTTTCTAGATTGAAAAAAGTACAAAAATTCTGCATATCGAAAGCTGAGTTCTGCAGACGAACATACTTGTTCATCTGGGAGCCACGGCCAGACTGTGGTATTTGTCTGACTGTGAGGAGGAAGATGGGTACAAAGAGACTGCCTATCTCTCAAGCAGCTAGTCTTCCATTTCCTCTGATTTGTTGTTGGAGTATTTTTAATCATATCTTGATCTTCTTTTGAGGGATCGTAAATTGCAGTAAGAGTCCTCTCACTGACCTAATATTTTAGGATGGCGACAAGGAGTAAGTCAATACTTCCTCCTTCAATCATTTATAAAGTGTCATGCTTCAAGAAAATGAGACAAAATGACAAACAACCCCTGCAATCCCTCCTCCTGACAAACTCTGCAAGTCAGTGCCAAATTCAACACAACCCATCATTTTTGTTCCATTTCTCTCTCAACATGAGTTGTTGCTTTCTTACTGTGGCTTCTACAAAACAAAGCCCTTAGCCAGTAAATAAAGGGAGATCCTTAGCACTGGACCATCAGCTCTTTCCCCAATAAAAGATGCTGCATGCAGGCAGGAGAGAAACACAGCCAGCCCAGATGGGCAAGACCCCCATTGTGGGCTATGCCAGCCTATCCTCACCACAGGCAGGTGGCAGGACAGCAGCAGAGCTGCTGGCACCTGCCCTGGGATGCTCACCCCAGCCCTCAGGGCATATGCCCCACTCTGCAACATCACCCATTTCAAAGCCAGAGCAATACTGATGCACCACAATGCTTGCCAGTTTGTTTAACGGTCTTGTTTTTCACATCATACACTATTGTTACAATTCCACAGCCCCTTCAGTATTTCTACTGATTCATAGCAAGGCAACCCACCACCTCTTGACAGCTATAAAAGCTGCAAAATGGGGAAGGCAGAAGCCTTGCGGCTGGCTGCAGCTATAGGGCTGTTGGCCGCCATCTGTGCATGGCTCCTGCCCCTAGCAGGTGCCGGGACTTCCTCAGCCTCCCCAGGACAGACAAGGTGTGGCAATGGCAGTACCAACACCAGCAGGATACCTGGTGTGGGGGTCAAAACAACTGTTTTGTTCAGTAGTGAGAAAACACAAGGAGCTCTAGAGCATAATACAGAAAAAAATGAGCTGATTTTAGCATGATAATCTCAAACTTACATCATGCTACTGGAATAAAATTAAGATCTCCATTCTTAACTACTGAAGAGAATGTCGCAGAAGCAGATGCTTCAGCCTACAGGACAGTCTCTGCCCGCCAGCACAGTCCAGGGAGAAGAAAGGATATTTAAAAAGTTCTTCATGGCCAAATGATTCTTAAAACAGGCTATTTTGGCCTGAGCCCTAGAGAGCCCTAGAATGGTCTAGAAGATGATCTAATCTATATTCACTCCCCTTGTTGACAGAAAAACTGTTTGTGGTGAGTTACAGAAAGGCCCACGTGGTGCTCCTAACAGCTTTACCAGCATCCTGCGAACAGAGAGGTCCCTCCCCACAGGGGAATGTCAGTGAGCAGCTGCAGCTCTGCTGAGACAGAGGAGCCCCAGCTGAGGAAGCCATTACCTGGTGTTTTCGTTGGCCCCGGTCGTCTGAAAAGGGAGAGGAGGAGCTCAGCATTTAGTTTTCTTGAGTTTCTAGGGAGAAGAAATGAGAAAAAAACATGGGCAGGCAGAACAAATCTCTCCCTCAAACATCCCAGCTTTCAGATTTGACAGGACGGCTAAGGAAAGGGAGAAGAGCAATCAGGAAATGGGAATTCCTGGAGCAGAGTTACAAAATGTCCAGAAAATATGCTGTCTTAGCCTGAAGTGCCTCTGCCTCCCACACCGGGTATAAAGGACGGAAACATGCCAGGAGCTGTCTGTGCTGGAACAGGGTGGTGGAGAATTCAAGCTTAGCTACTTAGTGATAGGTAAGGAGGTTTCTGACCATCCTAGAGCTGCTGGTTTTTAAACAGTCTGTTCAGACAGCACTGCACCTGACCTTTTCACGCTGAGTCTCAGGCTTTGCCACTGTGACTTGATCCTCCTTCATGTGCTTTCATGCCACACATTTTTTTCTCACAGTCATGTGTGAATAAAGTATGAAAAGGTGATTCCCATCTTCGTGCTGCATTTCTTTGCATGACGTAGATACTTTGGCACATGTCCAGCGTTTGGTCTGAAAGAACAACCCAGGAGGAAGGAAACGAGAGCTGTAGAGTAAAAATACCTTGCATTTCCATAACCTATCTTCAAAGTGCATGTGAATGAAATTCAGAGATTTGCTGCTATGCCTTCACTTTTATGCCAACTAGCATTATTCTGTTATCAATATTTTGCAGACACCTGCCCTCAGTTTTTGTATGAGTCACTGACATTAAACATCACCAATCCCTTCCCTGGCTATGGCTGTAGTCAAGCATAACATGCAAAGCAAACATGGCTCACACAGCAGCAATCTCTGAACAATGAAATCCCTACTCTTGCCTCTCAAAAGTAGGAATATCACAACTCTCTGGCATTTGATTCTGTTTCACACTTGTTTCCTGCTAGCAGAATTTCCTTGACTTCAAAGCAGACACAATTTTGACTCATACAGCTCCATGAGTGCAAACGGCTCTCAGGCAGTCACACATACTAGTCCAGCAGGGTAATAATCACTCTAGGGCTGAGTTCTTCCACTCCTTCCATAGCTGACATCATCACTGATATTAATTGCCATTTCCAGTTTGGGAACTCTGTATCTGGTTAAGCATTATGTGCTTGGTTTTTTTTAAAAAAAAAAAAAGCTCACAGGAATTAGTAAAGGCTGCAAAGATTAGAATCTCCTCCACGTACCAGCAGCATAAAAAGTGTACGCAATTTTCTTCCTGTGTACATCATTTACAATGATGAAATAAATAGATCT
This sequence comes from Bucorvus abyssinicus, assembly GCA_009769605.1. Lineage (NCBI taxonomy): Eukaryota > Metazoa > Chordata > Aves > Bucerotiformes > Bucorvidae > Bucorvus > Bucorvus abyssinicus. The sequence goes on from CM020063.1 coordinate 26,898,890, forward strand.
GATGAAGGAGCCAAGAGTTTCCAGGGAAATCTTTTACTGCTTTATCTCAGCCCTAGCAATAAACACAGGGCCATTGAAGAGATGGGTAGGAAAAGCTAGTTTATTACTGCATTCAGATGCTGTGTTTTCTACACTGGGAGTAGGCACATGCAAATTTTTCAGAGCCAGAATACCCTTCCTTGTGAGGAAGAATGACATAAAATATCAAGTCAAATCTTTGTCAGACAAATTATTCTACAAGTGAGTGAATGCCCGCAGGTAAATATTTTTTTTTCTTAAAAAAACTCTCTAGCAATAGATGCTTATTTAAATGAGGCACTGAAATATCAATTTGAGACACCAATCAAGTCAAGCCTGATAGCTGGAAGTTTCCACAATGAAATTCACAACACCACCATTCATGTAAATAGCAGCATGACAGCAAGCTATAGGGAAAGAACAATAAAGGACATCAGAGATTGATTGCAGGGCTTCACTCTGCCATCATGGCCAGATGAGCTTGCAGGCAGCTTTCCAGACACCACATCCTGACATACAAAGACAGAGAAGCGCCCCGTTCCCCAGGGCTCGAAGCTACCTCCCATATTTTGCAGAGAGCACCAGGCAAGAGCGTGCAGCGTTGCCTCAGTGCAGCTGATGCACTGCAGGCTCACAGCCTGCCGAACACTGCAGTGCCTTGTTCCCGCTACAAGAGCTATGTCTGGGTGTGAACTGGGACACAAGGAAGGCTGTTTGCTGGCCGTGTAAGCAGCATACCAACAGTTTCGTTTCTTTGCAAACCGTAAGAAATCATTTGAGGGTAAAGGACAGTCGGCAAGTTGCTCATGGGCAGGGGATGACAGGTTTGGGCTAGCCAGGACTCACTGCAGACTCCACTTAGTCTCCACGGAGAGCACTGGCAGGGCCCATGGGCTCACTGAATCCCGGTGCTGGTGGGAGGGGAAACCTTCCCCCAAAGCTTTCAAAGCAACGCTGTCTAGCCATCATTGATTGGTGAGCCTCCAGTCTGGGAGATACGCTTGTTCTCCCAGAGAGCTGCATGTTTCTCTGACACTGCAGCTGGCATCAATGTGGGGAAATGAAGAATTGATGTATTTGTTCTGGCTAAAAAGCAGTGGGGAAAATGCATGATAGCTGGCAGGGGACAGCCAGCACAGTACTAGCTCCAGTGTCTTCTGCTGGCCTTTCCAAAGTGGATTAAGCTACATGGCAGCAGATCATCAGATTAAACTCTACACATATGACAGAATATGCATAAATATTACATGATTAAACTATATGCAGATTACATGGCGTAGCAGGGAAGAAGCACAGGATCAACACAAGAGCAGAAATAGCTGCTAGACTTTTAAATTCCCACTTTCACCTTTTACACACTAACAGTTCCATAAATACCTCATGTAGCCAAGCTCATAAACTGGACTCATTAAGCAATAGATTTTGTCAGACTTTTCCACTATGCTAACTTACCTAGGTTCAATAAACCCTAACGATTCTCCATTTTCACACAATGTCTCCTGGTGAGGAAAGAAAAAACCTTAACTTCCAACTACAATAGCCTTCTCAAGGTTTAAATAAGGGTTTCCCTGCTCAAAGAGGTTAGAATTCAGCTTTCTAACATTGCTGCTAAAACAGTGTCCAGAACCACAGTTCACTGATGCCTCAGCTCTGTGCTGCTACATTGTGCATTGAGGTTTTTTCTTTCACTGAGGACCCCAGAAACCCCAAGGAATCTGTGGGTTACATCTACTGAGTTTGAAGAAGGTGACTGAGAAAAGTAAGACCCTGTAAGCAGGCTAAAATTTGCTATATAGGCATGCGTGCCTTCACTGAAAAAAAATGAACAAACAAACAACTGAAAACAACTGATATATCACAAAATACCATGCCTTTTTTGTCATTGATTTTTCCTCCAAACAGGAAACAATGTTTTGCACATAAAACAGAAAAAAAGGGTGAGGCATTTGTTTGTTTGGTCTTTAAAGCTAATAATAATCTGCGATCCATGTCAGAAATGAGTGCAGCATAAACTACAGAGGACCAAGATGTATCCGAGTTTTGGTGACACTCCTACTTATTTTGAGGGTTTTCAATGTTGAGAAAACTATGCATGACCTGTGCCTCAGGGAGACAGCGTACGCTAAGAGGGGATGGGAATTTAGCCTGGTGTTGGAGTGGTCCAAGTGGTTTAAGTTGCATTAGGCTAACATTGAACTAGATTAAATACCTTAAGAGAGGAACAATTTGGAGGAAAGGAAAAAAGCAAAATGGACACATTTTTGGACTCAGGTATTTCTCTTCAGCTCAGCCTAAGTTCATGGCTACAGCAATGTTATCGTGAAGCACACAGAGAGCGTGAACATGCATCCACCACTTAAAGGGCTGGCCCTGCCTTCGAGGAACTCATCTTTGCCTCCATTTTCCTCCCCACACTGCTGTCTCCAGCTCCCTCCTCCAGCCCCACAACAGTCAGAGGTGTGAGCAGTCCCCGTCTCCATTGGCACAGCTTCCAACAGCTGGGCTTGCAGTCAGTCTGAAGTGGGAACTGTGTCAATCAGAGAGTTAAAAATAAGAAGAGGGCTGGGTTGTTTTTCTCAGTAGTCTATAATACCTGTCCAAAATGAAGTGACTTGCACTTAGGCTACTGTTTGCCGACCTGTGTTCCTGTTCTGCGCAGGTAATCACACAAACCCAAGTTTACTCTCTTAGCCTCCCTATTATAATGAACCAATCAGCCCATTATAAGGTTGGCATGTATTTTAGAGCAAGTAGAAGTTGGGAGATTTAGGAAGGGAAGGACAAGCTGAATGCTGGAATTCATGCCTCCCTTTGTTTAAATCCCAGTACAGAGGAAGTATGCATGCAAATACTTCAGAGCACGTCAAGTGTGAGCAGCTATTCAGGAGCAGCTAACACTCTGTTATTACTGAATGAGTAACAGCACACTATCAGGCAATATCAAAATTGAGTGGTGGGTGGCAGAAAGCCATTATAGGCTTTGTTATTAGTAGCTTGGGTTGAACAACTCCTCCCTTATCCTTACGGAAATACATTATTTTGCCCTAAGATACAAAATGCTCTCAGAGGCAAAGGGCACATTTTACTTGTGCTACAGTCCTTTCGACTTCTCTGTTCTCCTTTTCTCTTCTCTGCTTGTCTTTGGACATGCCCAGTGATAGAGATGTGGTGGAGTGTAATGGAGGGGAAGAAGCAATGAGGATTTAACACTCTCAGACTGTGTAATCTTGCTGTCCAACTCAGTGTGCTACCACTTAATCAAACTTAGATATGATATATTAGCTTCTGGCCCCTTTACAGCCTGCTCTGCTTAACTCATTGGCGATTTTGAAGATTGGAGCTGGTGTCTCCCCGTCTCATTACTGCTGCCGCTGTCTGAATGCTAACTTGCAGTAACAGCAAGTATGAGGACTAGGAGAGTCTAGTCATGCAGAGTTAAATCAAACCAAAGGTTATTTGTATCACATTTAATTTTTCCTGCCATTTGCTTTGTACAACACGAAGAGGCTCTCAAATGAGGTAATACACACGGAAGACATTGATAATATATTATGACAGGTATAGTACATTAATTTGGAGACTGCTATAAACAGTGTGAGAACATAGATTTTATGCAGTTTCATCTGTGGAAAGATGGCAAAAATATCTCTTTTCATATTAATTTAAGAGACTGTAATTTCTTCCAAAATACTTTGATGAAAGCTTCAGCTTCTTACACAAAGGAGACTCCACTCGACTGGCCAGAGTCCAGCAGAGCTTTAGCAGTTTAAACTAGCCAAAACCATGGTCCATAATACTGTGTTTACACCCTCAGCCCTGGAGAACATTTAAACAGGACAAATCTAAGTTTCTACAGCCAGCAGAAAGACTAACATTAATTTCAGAGCTAAACGGAGCCATTAGCCAAACTGAGTTGATTTGTTTTGGGTGAAATGGAGGCTTATTCAAAAACAAGTCAGATTTTCTGTTTCAAAAGCACAGATTTCAGAAGGTGAACTGATTAGTGAGGCCAGTCAGGCCAAAGACTTGTAAGGTACTTCAGCTGATGGAGATTTAGAATTTAATTTCATTAAAAGCTGCAAGTAGCTCTCTGGAATTCACTTCACAAGGAAAGGAGGAAAACTTGCAGGAAGGAGATACAGACCGAAACAGATGGAAAGCTGCCACAGAAAGTCCAGCACAGCCTCCATTTGGAAAGGAGGAAAGAGCTAATCAGCCACAAAAACTTCATTTTGGAGGCCAGGAAGCACAGAGCTGGAGTAAACATTGCCAAAAGTCAAACTGAGTTAGAATTTTGCAGAGGAAATTAAATAGTAATAATAAAAGGAAATAGTAAAAAGTTATTTAGCTATTGAAACACAGAATTTTGAAGGCAAAAAGAAGCAATGTTTTTCTACTGAGAGGATTAGAGCTGGCATAGGTGTGTGAAAACGCTTTTAATATTGCTTTAGTTTTCTGTAAGAATATTAAAATCTGGAGAAAAGGAGGACAGGGATGGGAAATTGAAAATACCTCCTCATGGGAGAAGCAAAACTCCGAGAGCTGGATGCCCTCTGCTAGCAGGGCACAGATCCCTCTCTGCAGGACACTCAGAGTCCTGGCAGCCACTCCAGATAATTTTGTCAAGCCATGAAAGAGAGGGATCCACATGACTTGAGAACAGTAAATGTAATAACCATAATTAAGAAAGAGAATTTGCATCTAAAGGCACATTAGTTTGATTGTAATAGAATGCAAGAGTACGGGGCAAATTTTAATGGACAATAGTAATTAATGATGTGATGATGTGATTAATGAAAAGTCAAAGAAAAGAACAACAGCCTGGGCCTGCCAGCTGGAGGGTACAAAGCCCGCCGAACGCATTTCCTTGCAAGAGAGCTGATTGACTGCTTTAAGGAAGATAATTGCAGACAAGTGAAGCACTCATGATATGGGAAATAATTAGTTAAAATGGAGAGGAAAAAAAGGAAAAGCACACAAACTGTGGCAAGAAATTAAGAAATTACTTAAGAGCAGATGTCTCCTTCTCCTGAAGGAGAACTTGTCGCATTTCCCAGGGCAACCAACATCTTTCCAGCTGTTTCCATCAAGGACTATGGTTGAAAAAGTAGGTGCATGTTAATGGAATTTGCTCATTTAGCTACTTGCATGAGACAACCTGTCACAGAAAGACATATGAACATGGTATAGGTAGAAACAGATAACTTGCAAGTCTGAAATAATAGTAGTAGTATGAAATACAATACCCATTTCAAAATCATGCCTTCAATATCTAACAGGAGGATTTCTACAGTAGTCTGGAGATTCACCCTGGGGATTCTCTACTACATTTCTGCAGGAGTCTGGGGAAGTGACAGATAAGGAAAAAGAATGGGGAGTTTCATTCATTTACAGGAGTTACTATGAGTCACCAGGGTGATATGGCTGGACAAAATGCAAATATAATCTTAGATTTTGTTAGGGAATGTACTTCTGGTAGATGTAGGGAAGTGTTCACGGTCTTTGCACAGCACACTAATCAGTGTTACTTGGAATATCAGGAACAAGACCAGTAACCCACATTCAGGAGGGAGAAATTCATATGGAGGCAGTAAGATGAAAAACCCTACTCTGTGACAAGAGACTGGGACAGTTCAACTTGCTTAGCAAATCAAGGGCTCTGGTTGTGCTTGGAATACTGACGTCTTGGTTAAGTAGGGCTTATAGCCCATTGTGCATTTTGGCTTCAAAAAAGTTATCCTAGCATATACGTCTTCCTAAGGATCAGCCCTTATTTTCTAGTCTTAGTTTCCTCAGAAATCTCTGGGGTGGTACTGACCTGAGGGAAGGAGTATACCTGATGGTGCCTAACTCCATCTGTGGTAAGGCATCTTCTGTTTTCTATTGAGTTTGGACTTCCTCACCTACCACACCTGGGAAGGGATAAAGGGACACCCTTAAGATAAAAGAATGAAGTAATCAGAGAGTTTGCTTTAAAATCTGTCATCATAACTGGATTTAGGTACCTAGAACATCCGTCTGGGTACAGGTAACCAGAAGCCTGCCTCTGGTTATAGATGGCTAAAGGTAGGAGACATGAATCCTACATTAAGGGCTAGATCCAAGGGGGTACTTTCTATTCTAAGAAACTGAAGTAGGAAAAGTTTTATGGAGTTTTTTTATGTTAATAGCTCATCTAAATTACTTGTCCAGGCAATGAGTGAGGTAGGCTGAGTACCCTCCTCAGCCTGGAAAGCTCAAACCTGTATTTTTCTACATTTTGTAAGAGAGGGTTTCATAAGTGAATCTGGGATATGCAGATAGTCCACCTTTCTTGTTAAAGCCATGCCACTGAGCATCTGAAAACTGAACGCTTGTGAGGCTGTGGAGGGAGCAAGCAAGAAGGAATGCCGCTTATTAAGAGGGATTGACTGAGAGGAGGCAGGCAGAGCAAACAGCATGAGCCTTGTTGCTTTAAGAAATTGGAGTAACTAGTAATTAAAGTGAACATTTTGCCCTTTCCTGGAGATAGAGATACAGCCTAACATGTGATCTTAGTTATAAACAGATACTAATTCCTTAGAAGACCTGGAAGAGAAATACTCATATCCTTGTGCATAAGATCAGTTGGTGAAATGATCACATTCATTGAAGGACTTACATGTAAGGACACAGCTAGTGAATCCCAGACACACACGTGTGTCAAAATGGTTGCTCACCTGGCCAGCTCATCTGTCCATCATCTGGGTTAGCCCTTTGGGTGTAATTCATCTCATCTGATCAACATGGGGCATCAAGTGGAAGCCAGTTCTCCAGGTTTCCCCATGATCAGTGAAAGAATACAGGCAGTTCAGCACTCCTACCTGGTGTGCTCATCCCACACCAAGGCACACCACCTTGCCATTTTCACAGCTGTTATCTGCTGGTTGCAGAGGGAGCTGGAGAGCAAGCTTAGATGACATACTCTGTATCTGAGAGCTAACACCAGGTGGGAAAAATCCCACTACGCGGACCTTAGCACACAAAGATCCAACTCATGGGGACTCTGGCTCCTCCGAGGTTTAGATGCTTTGGGGAATTGTACCTGGAAAAAAGCAGGATCAAGAATGAAGATCAGCTTGCCTTGTGAGAGACTTCAGGCCAAACAGATGTGCATCAAAGAGTTTAATAGCTCCATTGGCAAAGATGATAGATTTTTGCATGTTCAGCAAACCTAATCTCTTCATTTAATTTAGAAAATTTACAAGCTGTCCTGGCGCAGTTGGTGGAGCTTGTAACCTTTGTGATCAGATGAACCCAATGGAACCTATGTATTATGAGTGCCAAGTAGTTCAGATGTTCCTTTCCCTCCTTCCTTACAAAGAGCGGAAAAATAAAACAACTACCATTAAGATTAAAAAATAGAGCATTCAAACCCCAGGAAATCTCCCAAATCAGAGGTCCCACTGCAGAAATAACTCTGTCCCACTTATCTTTCTATTTTCCATGAGAAGTTCTTATTGTTAATGTGTAGCAAGACCACAGAGATTATCATTGTTCTACGGCTGGCAGCATTGACTTCATGAATGTCTTTCCTGTTTCAGAGCTTTATTTCTCAACCTGAATATTTTCATTAGCTTTAATGCTTTGCTTTTCATTATTCTCCCATTGGGAAATGACTTGACAAAATAATTAGGAATGCAGGAGTTCAGTTATGACACACCTACTCATTTTCCTGTTTGCATTTGTGTAACAGGGCTCTGCATGTGTAGATAAACAAAGAAAAGTCATACAGGTCTGGGAATAAGTCAAATATAAAGAAAGAAGCAGGTAAACCAAGCTAACTTCCTATCGTCAAGTAACTCTGAGCTTGTTGGACACATCAATTGTTTAGAATGAGCTGAAGTACGTTAGCAAGGAAAATGCTAAGAGGGAACGTTATGGGGGGTTATGCCTATCCTGCCCTGGCTGTGCCAGGGTGTGCCAGGCACAGCACAGATGCAGCAGTCCTGAAGGAAGGTGCAGCTAAAACCAGCCCCCTGGGCACTTAGGACACTGCACTCAAACATCCCCAGAAAGTGAGTCCACTGCCTACGCATACCTCTGGTACAAGCTACCCACAGACAGTCTCTGCAGGCTGTCATTGAGATGGGGTGGGGTGGGATAGAGTGGGAAGCATGGCTGCTCTGGGGAGCATTTTCCAAGCAGGTAGAAAGTCTTTGAGCACAGAGTTTGACTGAAACAGGCCCACCTCAGAACACTTCACCGGGACAAGCAATAGCAAAGGCTCAGCAGTGCTTAACGTGGAAATTCTGGTACTAGTTTCAGAGGTTTTGCACTGTGGGGAGTCTGCCACATCCAGGATGGGAAGAGATTAGCCACAATACCTTCTGTGTGGGCACAGATGTACCCCACATTGCAAAGGCGCCATCAGAGAAGGAAGAAGCATCTTTCACCTCTTCAACTTTTCACCCTGCAATACTTGTGAGGTTGTTTTAGGAAACGGAGATCTTGTGCACCCTCTGACTCTTGTGACAAGTTGAAGCTCTTGTTACCTGAAAAACACCTTGAAACTCCTCCAGTATTTACAACTTATCACTTAACTGATCAGGGTCCAGGGCCATGGCAGTTGCATAAATGCCTATTTTTCTTCAGAAGGGATAGTAAGTATTAGCTTCTAGGAGTCAAGATCTGTGAATGTTTTCTGGAAATGCAAGTGTGACTGTAAGACCAAGAAGGTCATCATGAGAAGAGAGCCACAATCTTAGAGGTGCTATTTGTAGCTTCTGTCTGGGGTGAAATAAGAGGTGTTCTAGACATTAGGGCTGTAGGGCTCTGTGAGCCACGTTGAGTTCATTATTGAATTAGGGGCATTTAAATGTGGATCTAGATCTGCATCACCTTTTCCATAAAGTCCAGAAAAGATTCTAACTAGGACTTCAATTTGAGCTTGCTTCCAGCTTTGTCTTCACTGTCTAAACTCAGTTTTGAAGTTCTTCCACTAATTTTTGTGGAATATTTATATGTGCGTATGCATAAACATGCACATATATATTTCTTTTCCACCTTTTTTAAAGAACTGTTTTCATAACTAGTTTTTGGTAACTAAAAATAAAGATGTATGCCTGCATTTGATAGCTCTGAACAGAAGAGCAGGCAAACTGATTATTTTTATCCCTATCTCACCAATCATCTCCTAAGAAAGCAAGATTTTACTACCTTTCTCTTGGCTCATATTTCCTCTGAGCTTTTGAGCTCATTGCCAGTTGTAATCACATCTGTCAGAGGGACATAATGTCTTAAATTACTAGTTTTGATAAAATCAGTAACTACTTAGAGGAGATTAATTTCTTCAGTGAAGGCAAGTTTTCAGGGCACCAATTTCTCCACCAGCCAGAACATCTAGCCTGAATGCCAAGCCACCCAGCTATCTGTTGATGAGGCAGAGCAAGAAGTTAAGAAGGAAGGACTTGGGGGTGATGTGAAGGTCAGAGGAAGGAGCTGGAGGCTTTCTGGAGACAATGATGGTGACGTACTGGTGTTGCCCTGAGTAAGGGTAGGATGTTCTCATAGGCTGATACTAAGTTCTAGCTTATTCCACTCCTTGAATTCTCTAAGAAAGGTGTAACAACCTAGACACATTGTAAACATGCAAAAAAAAATGTTATGATGCCCCCTTCAAAGGGAGTGTTATTGTACCTGAACAGTTCCCAGACTCTCTTCTATTCCACCAAACTCCCAGTTATCTCAGCATTAGTAGGAGCAGAGCCAGAATGTACCACTTGGAAGTGAATTTTCTATTTCCGAATGAAGAGGAATTTCGCCTCTTCTGCATCTTCCTGGTTGGTTGGATTCACATAAAAGTGTCTGATTCCCACGGCTAAACGTGGAATTAACCTACATCCACGTCAGCAATCTCTCTCTTTTAGATATATTTCTATAGTGGAAGAATAATAAAGTTTTCATTAATTCTCTGATGTTGGCTATTTTTAGAATGAAATGCAGTACAAGTGTCTTTTGTGCCCTTCTTTGAAAACAGGATGCCAGAGGACATTGCTGACTCATCCATCAGCTTCAGATCATCTTTCACAGACAGTACAACCCAATGTTAGCAAGATCAAAACTGCTTTTTCGTTCCTTGTGTGAAAGTTGGTGCATTCCCACTTGCTTTTTCTGATTGCCAGACTCAAATCTTCTCTGTTCCTGCTCATTATATGCTCTGACACATATCTAGACATCAGCTTTAGCACTAGTGCTCTGCCTGCTTCATTACAAAGTTATTCTATTCCCCATCATTTAGACCCTGAGCACTTTTGCTCTTAGTGACATGGAGTCCAGTGCAAGCTTCAGTTCTGTTTCCTTCCAGCAGGACAGCATTTTCCTGTGGTCACAAACAATTCTTCTGCAGAGTCATGGAGGACACATCACGGCCAGCTGCAGACTCTTCTGCAGTGACATAATTAATGCTTATGATAGGTGCCTAGAGCTGCCTCTACTGGGTTAACTTGTGAAAGGAAGGTACAGTGATTTGATCTCAGTCACAATATCACTACCATCCAGGTCCCCTTTCTGCTGTCTCTCCACTTTACTACAGTTTCATTATGATTTTTAAAGTTCCATCACAGGCAAGTTTTTAGCCCATTTGGCCTGAAGTAATGACAGCTACACAACTCATGTGACAACTTATTTTATTCTTAGTAGTGGCTAAAATTTGCAACTAAAATTTTGTTCCTAGCTGTGTCCTTACATCAGATCCAAAGCAAACACCTCCCTGCAGCACCTCAGGGCGCCCAGTACACACATGTCTCTGTTCACTTACATGCTGCATCCTGTCAAGCAGAAGCATTCACAATCATGAGTCAGGCCTTAACACTGTGTGAGAGTCTCCTTTAAAAAAAACCAGTCATTCTTGGTAATTTTACTCTTAAGGAACCTTTGGGAAGTTACTGCTTGCCACTTGTTTTACAGAAATGTAGGAGAGCTGTTCTCATGTTGCTGTGAATGAGGTTGCCACACTCCGCCTGAAGTCCAACCATCCTGATGTTTACATTGCAGCCTGCTCTGGACCCAGGTTGAAGGCAACAGAGAAGCGCTGAAACCTCCCACAGCACTTTTAGCTCTGGCCTGCTCTGAGGATGAAAGCAAGTGAGATGATATGGTTAATCTTTACCAGGGAAGGCTAGAGAGAGGATCGTGAGCTATCTAGCACCCAGCTAATGCTGCCTTGGCAACAGTTTAATGGGCAATGGCCTGTACTTAAATGACTTCAAGAAGAGATGTAATCAACCATTTGATAAGCTTTCTTCTTTCCATTAAGTTCAAAGTACTATATAATCACTTCAATTTTCTTTCAGCAGTGATAACGCTCAAGCATAAACCACAGAGCCTGAACTCTCCGTCAGCCTCCATGTTTTATCCTGGATTTATCTTCAGCCATCATCAGGTGCTGTCTTTCTTCCTGACTCCATGTGGAAACTGGCCTCCAAGGAGGGTCAAGTATTCACTTTCATACTCCTCTGTGCTGAAATGCTTTTCCTGGCAAGATTAGATAAAATAATTTCTTTTCATTTCAGGCCATCCCAAGTAGATGCTTTATTAAAAAAATTTATTTTAAAACAATTCTTTTTCTCATTTGCTATAGGTTTATAGATTGAGACTATGGCCAGGCTATTTTATATTCACTGTGCCAGGAACAAAGCCCAGTAATTTACTGTGCTTGTAGAAAAAAAAATTGCTTTTTATCTTAAAAAGGCATTTGGAGGATATTCTCAAAGACTCCTTTCCCAGTCACTACATGGCCAGAATCTGCAATGTGACTCAGAGGCAGGTCCAGTAAAAGCAGCAGAATTAAGCAGTATAATTAAGTACAAATTAAGCAAAATTTGCATTATTCCTGCATTTTACACTGAATAGCCATTGATGAAACATAGAAACAGTGTTGGCAACAAAGGATGTGATCTTCCCTCACTGAGTCCTTGCCGTGTAGCCCTTCTCTTGCTCACCAGGTGAAACTAGGTTTCCTTACCTCACAGCAGCACCAGTCACAGGATAGAGGAGAGTGACACCAGTTTTCCTCTAACAGGGGAGTGGGGACATCAGCCGGGACAGTCTCCTGAGATTTGGGAAATGAGAGTTCATATACCTCTCTGAAGAAAGTATTAAACACCTCCCTTCCTACGTGAATGTCCTTGTCAGTTAGCTTTCAGCAAGTTTGTCATTTCAAGGTGGGATCACACTTTTCAACAATGTGCCTGAAAGCCTGGGGCACTGCTGCCTTGCAGGTACTCACTCACATGGTGATGCTTTGCCTGCCCAGCCACTCCACAGCCTCCCTGGGCTGTGGCTGCTGGATCCCACAGCTCCTGCCCCAGATCTGTGCAGAGCAGCTGCTCTTGCTACCCAGATCTGAATGAGAGCTAGGGCCACGCAGACAGGCATTGGGGCTCATCCTTCACCCAGCGACCAGACAAACAAGCACCCACTGATGTACATAGCCCATATCTTCAGCTTGGCAGTGATCCTAAACCGCTTTGAATGATGCCTCTCTTTGCTGTCTTGCCTTTCTTTGCTTGCAGCCTGTAGGAAGGATTTCCACATCTCTGCATCTCTGATGGTTGTGATGCCAAAATGTAGTCCAGCTACTCCTCTCACTTGGCAATGCTCTCCACACTGTCTGAACAGCACCTGGCATGGAGACAGGCTCTGCCATACGCAGTGCACCGCTGCTTTGGCTGCGCCATGCCTACTCGCTTGGGAGGAATATCTGGACCCCAAGGCTCTACCTCCACCTTTGTTGTAGGGGGCACCATGGAGGAGCTGCCCCAAGCAGCAAGTCACATGTTCTCTTTGGGGAGTGAGGCAGCGGGGCAAAACCCTCTACTCTGAGACTCGTCAAATGTCACAACACAGTCATAGCTCCGAAGTGAAATCAGTTATGTGGTAAGTATCTCCATCATCCTTGCACACACACATGCGTGCACACACACGCTGCATGCATAGATGCACAGACACACACACAAGATTCCTTCTGTACACATACAGGTAGGATCCAGTGCACAGCTGAACCCCAGCAGCCAAAGTACACCCCAAAAATGAAATACATGTGCGTATCTCCATTTCAGTGTCTTGATCATATAGAGTGAGGGAGTTTCCTGGTTGTAACATGACAAGACATGCAGCAAGAATAGAGAACATTTGCAACAGGTTTTGGAACAGTGAAATTAAATATTACAAGTAGGGCTGGTAGCTCCACACGTTATTAAGGCTACCAGACACTTCCCATTTTAAGACCCTGTTTTCAGTTCCTTATAAACCATATGTTGATGGCCTGGGCTGATGTTTACTTGTGCCAGATGTTTGCATCAGGTTTCTGCAGTTTTTGTTTCTGCAGCTGTAGAAATTGCAGGTATTTAAAATTACAGAACTAGGGAAGATATGTTCCTTTCCTTTTCTTAAAAAAATATTCCTGAGGCCTTTGCTCTGATAATCTTGAGGTGAGCTGTCACCTTTGGGAAAGATCTGACAAGCTGAATAAGACTGCTTTCAGCCTATGCATCTGCCTTCTGCCATGCTGTGAAATTGTTCCCAGATTTGTGCACCTCGTAAGTTTAAAAAAACACCTCTACAGAGGGAAGGCCTTGATTTTATCAGCTGAAATCATGAAGACCATTAAAGCAACACCTGTTCTGCACACTTTGTGGTGTGTTCACACCCGCAGAGCTCCTGGGTCCCTTGTCCATCCACCTGCAGTGACTGAGTGACCAAGTCCAGCAGAGGAACAAAGCTGTCCCTTTTGCCTGCCATGCCCAGGGACTCAGAGCCCTGAACACTAGATACAAGCCAAAAAAGCCAATCTCCACCCACCCTTGCAACATGGGCCCTGGCACCTCCCCTCACCCTGCTTGGGATGGAAGGGGCCTGATGAGACCAAAGAAAATGCTTCAGCTGAGGCAAGAGCAAGGGATGAGCGTCCACAGGAGTGAAAGGGACCCTAACTCTTGGAGGCACCACATATATGCTTGCTCATCTGGGATTTCACTCACCTGCATCTTAAAAGAACCCTTCTTTGACCATTCTCTGGGTAGAAGGCCACTGCTTCTTTCTCTGATGTTTAAGCATCTTTCTTTAAATTACAGCCTAAATGTCTGTTGGAAGTTTGTAACTGTTTGTTCTCATGCCAATGCTGCCTGGTTTTTTGCTTAGGTATTTTTTCTTGGCTATGTTTGTAGGCTGCAGTAATACTGGTAGACTGAGCAGAGCCAGCATGAGAAGCTCAAAGCAAGAAACTGGACTTTAAGTATGGAAAAAAATCCCCGATTCCAAAGTGAAGATGGGATGAGTGGCTCAGGAACTAAGCCCTAAGCTGGAGGTGCTCACTGTTCCTCCACTACTAGCTAGAAAAAAAATTTCCTCATTCAACGTGCACTTAATGAGGCATAGGTATATGGGAAAATTATCTTAAAACTGTGCATGCTGCACAAGGGATGTATGAGAGCAACAGAACTAAGAGCATACAGGCAATCTTCATTCTGACATTTCCTACATTTTGATTGATATATCAACCTTAATAATGTGCTTTAGTATGGTTTCTTTTCTGTGCGTGTGCTGTCATAAAAACAGAATAAAAAAGATACCCATGCCTTCATCGCATTATTTGTACAGCCTCACCATTGGTGCCCTTTTATTCTTCTGGAAAGCATTAGACAGTGTTGCTGTATAAGGCAGCTCAGGTTTCCACTACAATACCCTGGGTTTAGGTGCTTGTCCCACAGAAAGAAATGTGCCAGACTGGGTCTCAGCCTCCTCAGCAAAGCATAGAGGAAGAGCTGCAAAGCTGCAGACTTCCTTAAAACCCTCTCACATAAATGAGACATCTGCCCACAATGTATATTTCAAGTGCTTCAAAAAAGGATGAACTGTTAAAATTAGCATTTTGTCACTACCCACTGAGCCAGCAACTTTCCCAACACCAGCCCCCGTCTGTGCCCACTGTGCATTTGTTGTCAGTGACAATGGCACCTCAGCTGTGAAATGGCTGATTATTTTTTCCCATTTGATTATGGAACTGACATTGGAAGTGGGAGTTCTTACCCGGGAAAGACCTTTCAGCTGTTCACTCTGGGTGAAAAACCTGAAGGAGCTCTGTTGCCTGTTGAGCCCAGGTGTGGCAGCACGGATGGGCTCCAGTGCCACCTCACTAGAGCATGGCATCCGCACAGGTAGGAGTGTAGATCAGGCTGCAGGACGGCAGGATCTGAGGGCTGCTGAGATTTGCAGTACCTAGGGGATATCTTGTAGCTATGGTGTCTCTTGATTATTGCTCATCTCCAGAGAGCTACTAAGTTTAAAACAAAAATTAAAATGGTTATGCAATTTGGTTTTCTGCTAATAGAAACAACTTGCAATAAGCATCAAGGTGGCAAAAAATGTAACACTTCATGTATTCATATATATATACACATGTATACACACACAACTTGTTGATATATGTTTGTGTGTGTTTCATGCATCCTGTTAAGGAGGTGGCACAATGTGCCTAGGCAACAGGTTGAGGGCATGCCTGGGTAGAGCAGGCAGGTTCCCTGCTTCCCAGTTCAGATCTGTACTCAGGACTACACTATTTATTATCATGGGAAAACAGGTTCTTAATGATACTGGCAACACACATCTCAAGCAGCCTGTTGTAATTCAATGATGAGTGTGTTCTCTGCAGCAAAGGACTGAGAACTTCGGCAGAGAAAAAAGCTCATCCCCTCATTAGCACACATTGGACCTCAGGAGCACGGTTGTCCAAGCACACAATGCTAGCTAAGGTTTCCAAGCAGTATCTGGAGCTTAATGCACCAATGTCGTAAAATACAGGTCCCAAGCAACCTAGTGTGGTAGCATAGATTCAACATTATGTTTAAGGTCACTTTTAATATATCTTCTTTATGATTGTTCTTTCCCTTTTTATTTCTTCTTCTGTGCTGGAAGATGTATTTCATGTGGTTTCTTTGTTTTCATTCTGAATTTTATAGTCGTGCCTTTTTTTGTTGTTTTTTTGTTATTGTTGAACTTCCTGCTCTGTTGCAACTTATTATTCTTTTTTCTTTTTTTTAACAAGGCAGCTTGCATGGTTTCCTCTGTATCTCTCAGGAGATCAGGGTTTCAATAAATATATTCCACATGGCTATTACAGTGTTTCTCCTTTTTTGTCTTCTACCCAAGAGATAAAGAAGAACAGATCTGGAAATCAAAGAATACATCCAAAACCAGAAGTAAACATGGGAAAGAGCCTCATTCCCTCTGGAGCAACAGCATCACTTCCCAGCAACTCCTGAGCAGATCCTCCAAAACCAACAAAGGAGATGAGTCATTTATAGCTTGCATTACTTTCTCTCCTTTCTGTGTGAGTTGCTGGTTGTGGGCACTTCTTCAGTTTATTTCTGAGATAGTTCTTTCAGGCTTCTCAATAATCTATGTTTCAACAGCAAAAACTACAGTCCAGCGTATCACCATGAATTCTCTAATGACACTTCAGCTTTTGAAAGCTGAAACCACAAAAAACTCCCAGTGATACAATTTAATGCCAAACTCCTAACTTCTTGACAGCTTTCTGAGACTGAAATAGACAATTTTAATTGTTTAGCATGGCTGACTGAGCCCTGAACGAGGAAACAAAGCTCCCTTTTAGAGCGGTTTAAAGCTTCGGCTGAGGACTGCTGGCCACATCAGGATGCACTGGAAAGGTCTGTGCTTTTGTGGGCCTCTCCTCAGTCCTTTTGTACTATCTCCTTCTTGGTAAGAAAAGATGGACATTGCCAACTCAACATGATTTCATGTTGTCTCTCCCTCATGCTCAGACACAGGTGAGGCCATTCTTGGCAGCTGCCAAGACAAAGCCTCCCTGACACAGTACAACACATCACCTTTGCAACACAAAAGTTGTAAGGAAATAAACTTTGCCTCAGCTGATTCACTCAGGTGTATAAGAGAGTGATAGAAAGATCTGGCAGGCTTCGTATGAGATCTCTGTGCTGCATATTGCATGCAGTGTCTAATAAAATATGAAACATTTAATTACAATGAGTGATTATGGTCATTTCTTCAGGAGCCCCAGAGCTGTGGTAATTTGATGAGGGAAGATTTGAAAAATGATGCATGAGAGCAGAAATGATTAAGCACACTGCATGAAAAAAAAAAAAAACAAACTTGCTACCTAAACAAGAGCACTGCAGGACTTTGAAATGAAACTTCTGAGTCTTCAGCCAAAATAAAGGCATTTCCTTTAAAAAGAATTACATGCTTCTAGACCAAGACGCAACAAATGGCACTGGCTACACTTAAGGGCTTCTCTACGGATTTATTATTTTTCAGGATTAAAATAGACTCACTGGTAAAACACAGTGGGAGGTGATCTCTGGTTTAATCAAAATTATTATTCACTTGGAAGTCTCCTACAAGGCAGTTTCACTGCATTATCTCTCCTAAGCCCTTACGCTATCACGGTTACAACAACGTTACAACAAATGTGTCAGTTACTGTACTATCAGTCATGAACATATTTTTAAAGGGACTTAAGATAGGAGGAGCTAAACTAACCAACCTGTTTGGGTATTTTGCAGAAGAGCTGCCTATCAGGGATGCCTTCGGGGGTCTGAGAAAGGTATGGAGGGCTACAAGGTGGGAAAGACGTGGAACACCACCCTATGGTCAAAGAATCAGAGTCATTTTTGATGGAAGAGACCTTTAAGATTACCAAGTCCAACTGTTAACCCAGCACTGCCAAATTATCACTAAATCATGCCCCTCAGCACAACAATTACATGTCCTTTAAATACATCCAGGGACGGGGACTCCACCACCTCCCTGGGCAGCCTGTTCCAATGCTTCACAACCCTCTCTGTAAAGAAATTTTTCCCAATATCCAGACTAAACATTCCCCGGCACAACTCAAGACCGTTTCCTCTCATGCTATATGGCTTGTATACTTCGGGAGAGATACTGACCCCTACCTCACTACAATCCCCTTTCAGGTAGTTGTAGAGAGCAATAAGGTCTCCCCTCAGCCTCCTCTTCTCCAGACAGTTCCCTCAGCTGCTCCTCATAGGGCTTGTGCTCTAGACCTTTCATCAGCTTTGTTGCCCTTCTTCGGACGTGCTCCAGCACCTCAATGTCCTTCTTGTAGTGAGGGGACCAAAAGTGGACACAGTATTCAAGGTGTGGCCTCACCAGCACTGAGTACAGGGGGGACAATCACTTCCCTCCTCCTGATGGCCACACTAGTGCTAATATGAGCCAGGATGCTGTTGGCCTTCTTGGCCACCTGGGCACACTGCTGGTTCATCTTCAGCTGCCTGTCAACCAATACCCCCAGGTTCTTCTCTGTCAGGCAGCTTTCCAGCCACTCTTCCCAAGCCTGGAGCGTTGCACGGGGTTGTTGTGACCCAAGAGCAGGACCTGGCACTTGGCCTTGTTGAACCTCATGCCACTGGCCTTGTCCCATCGATGCAGCCTGTCCAGCTCCCTCTGCAGAGCCTTCCTACCTTCAAGCAGGTCAACGCTCCTGCCCAGCTGGGTGTCGCCTGCAAACTGACTGAGGGTGCACTCAAGCCCCTTGTCCAGATCAGTGATAAAGACCTTCAAGAGAACAGGCCCCAATCCTGAGCGCCCTGGGGAACACCACTTGTGACCAGTCGCCATTCGTTAGCTCTCTTTGGGCCTGGCCATCGAGGCAGTTTTTTATCCAGTGAAGCGTGTGCCCACCCAAGCCGTGGGCAGCCAGTTTCTTCAGGAGAATGCTGTGGGAAACAGTGTCAAAAAAAAAGCTTTTACTAAAGTCTGGGTAGACAACATCCACAGCCCTTCCCTCATCCACTAAGCGTGTCACCTTATCGTAGAAGGAGATCAAGTTGGTCAAGCAGAACCTGCCTTTCATAAGCCCATGCTGACTGGGCCCAGTCACCTGGTTGTCCTGTACATGCTGTATGATGGCACTCAAGATGATCTGCTCCATAACATTCCCCAGGACCAGAGTCGGACTGATGGGCCTGTAGTACCCTGGTTCCTCCTTCTGTCCCTTCTTGTACATGGGTGTCACATTTGCTAACCTCCAGTCATCAGGGACCTCCCTCGTTAGCCAGGACTGCTGGTAAACGATGAAAAGTGGCTTGGTGAGCACTTCTGCCAGCCCCCTCAGTACCCTTGGGTGGATCTTATCCTGCCCACACTTAGACTTGTGTAGATCTAAGCGGTATAACATGTCAGTGACCATTTCTTCATGGATTATTCCCTGTTGTCCAGCTTGGGGGGCTCGGCATTCAGACAACAACTGGTCTTACTGTTAAGGACTGAGGCAAAGAAGGCAGTCAGTACCTCAGCCTTTTCCGCATCCTTCATCACTATGTTTCCCCCTGCATCCAGCAGAGGATGGGGATTCTCTGTGGTCTTCCTTTTGCTGTTCATGTTTTCATAGCAACATTTTTTATTGTTTTGTATTGCGGTGGCCAGACTAAGTTCTAGTTGGGCTTTGGGCCTTCTAATTTTCTCCCTGCACAGCCTTGCAAAGTCCTTGTAGTCTTCCTGAGTTGCCTGTCCCTTCTTCAAAGGTCATAAACTCTCTCTTTTAAACTGAGTTCAGTGCTCTGTTCAGCCAGGCTGGTCTCCTTCCCTGCCAGGTTTTCTTCTGACCCATGGGGACGTCTTGGTCCTGCACCTTTGGGAGTTCCTCCTTGAAGGATGTCCAGCCTTCGTGGACTCCTTTGCCCTTCAGGGCTGCCTCCCAAGGCACTCTGCCAAGCACTGTCCTGACCAGGCCAAAGTCTGCCCTCTGGAAGTCCCAGGAGGCAGTTCTACTGACCTCGCTCCTTGCTTCTCCAGGAATTGAAAACTCTCATCATTTGGTGATCGCTGTGCCCACGATGGCCTCCAACCTTCACATCGCCCCCAGGTCCTTGTCTGTTCACAAACATCAGGTCTATCAGGGAGCCTTCCCTAGCTGGTTCCGTCACCAGTGGTGTCAGGAGGTGATTTTTCACACACTCCAGGAACCTCCCAGGCTGTTTCCTCTCTGCTGTGTTGTTTCCAGGAGACATCCTCTAAGTTGAAGTTCCCCACAAGAACAAGTGATAGTGAGTGTGGGACTTCACCCAGATGCTTACAGGATCTTTCATCTACCTCCTCATCGTGGCTGGGTGGTCTATAACAGATTCTCACCGTGATACCCACCTTGTTGGCCTTCCTCCTGATTCTTAAACACTTGATCCTACCATCACCATCATTATGGTCAAGACAATCAAAACACCATCCCCAAGCCCTTCATTATCTGTAGTTGATGACAGAGTTCATGCCACCACCTCTGGCTTGGTGCAGATCTAGCCCAGCTTTTCTGACAAGTACAGCAATTCCCAGGGCAGAATTCTCACTGTATCTGTCAGGATCCACCAGCTGTACCAAGGGGCTCCCCAAAGTGCCACAGTAGTCCTGGCATATTAATTGCAACTTTGCCTAAAAAGCCATAGTCTTCAGACATGGGTGACATTTCCTAGCCTGCCTTTTTCATTTGCCTCTCAACTGGTACTTGCATACTTTAGCTATAGAACTGAAAGGTAAATAAAAAAACCAAAAAAAGATAGTACAGCTCTATGCTCATTTTTATTGCACATTGAAAAAAGGCCAAGGGAAAGCATTTAACTTCACTCTTGCATTAAAGTGAGATATTTTTGCCCATATGCCTGTGAGCATAATATAACACTCTGTATAGACTAGACTTTTCAGGAATGAGTTTCAATGAAAAGTACCCTGTCTTTTACACAACTACAGATCAACAAACTTTCTCAGTATGAGCTTGACATACAAATTAGACTTCAACACTTCAACTGCATCGTTAATATTACTCTATGGTTATTTGCTATTTGTGTTCTTGTAGCACTTGTAAGCTGCAATCCCAAAAGAAGAGCCATTTGGTAGGCACAGCTGGTACTAACAAGCCTTATCCCAAACATCAGCAAGCCAAATATAAAAGCAAGAAACAATAGAGATTGAAATAGGTGCTGGGTACAGAGTAATAAGCCGACAGTACTGGTCAACATCACATACACTGCTTGTGGCCCACTGACAACCTAGCAGCCGTCATGTCTTTTCAAGACACCAGGAAAAAAGGAGTTTCAAAGAGGCCTCGCCAAAATTTCAGCTTGGACAGAAGGAGGTGGTTCTGCAGCACAGACATAGCTCAGGAAACACTGCCGTGGTGACAGGGTTAAATTTATATTCCTGGCTAGGACTACTCAGAGATAAGAGGTAGGGAGAAACAAGAAGGCAACCAACAGCAGAGTTGTACTGAGTACCACGGAAAGTCAATGAGGCAGCAGGAGCATCCTCTGAAGGATGTACCTCAGTGGGTAATTAGGGGATGACAAATTACAAGGACATCAGAGAAGGATGTTCAGGTTCCATCATTAGTGTTAAGACATTTTCTTAAAATGAAAAAATTTAGTTTAATGGTGTATGAGGTAGTCTGTTCTGAGTGTGATCTCATCCCGTAGCTCCGTGCCAGCAGGCGGTATCATCAGATACTCTCTCACATCAGTTTCAGGGCAATTACAAAACAGAGAATAACATGCAGAGGGAGGTTGGTTACTTATTTTCAGCATTACTACTTAGGCTAGTTAGAATAGCAGAACATACTTACACTCCAAGATGGATTTTGCTATGGCTTAATCTCAAAATAGAACATCTAAGCTACACACCGATTGGCCACAATGAAATTTTTTTCCTGAGCCCAAAATGCTCCCTTTTCATCCAAACTTTACGAGCTTGGTAAGGTTAACAACAGGTTTCAAAGTGTTGTGATTTTTAATTTGAGATCTTGAGTGCTTGGTATTTGTTAGTCATAGGCTTCACTGAGCTAAATTTGCCTTACCACAAGGAATGTACATACCCAGACGATTTCCTCCCACCTTTCCATCACACGCCTAGGCAGGCACCCAGTTTTGGGAGATGCTGAATTAGTCATGTGACGCTGCCTGTGGCTATTAGGAAATAATTCACATCTGTTTTCTTAGCATCAGACAAAAAATGCACTTACGCATCTGAAACCTGGTTCTTAGGAACATTAAAGGTATGCACAGTGTTTAAATCTAACCACTGCTGTTGAGGCAGCTTTTGATGCTTCTCTCCCTTGGACTTCATTTTCCAGCTGTGTTTTTCCTCTAGTGGAGGGAAGCCTTGCTCCCAACACCAGCACCTACTCCTACTGAAGTCAGAAGGGAACATGCCTTTACCATGCGCTAGAGTTTCAAAGGGTGTACATCAGCATAACTCCTGTCTCCACTATATGGGAGATATGCCAATGCACACTGATTGCAGATCTGCCCTTGCAGGTTCATACATCGTCTGCTTTGCAGTTTGTTGATTTCCTGGATTAAGAACGGGAAGATGGGAAGATGCTCTCAGAGGTGACAGGCACAGTCCTAGCAATGCACGGCATGGCTATACTTACCTTGCCAGTGCTAGACAAGCTGCAAGTTGTCAAAGAGAAACTGATGTCATCCAGGAGAAAATATCTGTAGGAACTTGCCAGCTTTCGACTGTATCAGAAGTAAGGGCTTGCACTTCTCTTTCAGGTTCGTTCATTCTGTGACATGCCAAAGTTGGTAGACTTCAAAGTCTTCCCTTTTTTCTGTGCAGATCAGCAGTTTCTCAGCTTGGGGTGGGATGAGTAATCAAAGCTTTGTATATGCCATAGCATTTAAAGGGGATATAATTCATACAGAAAATAATATATATATTCATGGATTTTACTTCTGAGCTTT
Organism: Bucorvus abyssinicus; assembly: GCA_009769605.1. Lineage (NCBI taxonomy): Eukaryota > Metazoa > Chordata > Aves > Bucerotiformes > Bucorvidae > Bucorvus > Bucorvus abyssinicus. The sequence continues at coordinate 26,921,659 of CM020063.1, forward strand.
CCGCAGTCCGTGTGCAATAAGGGAATTAATGTAAAATCTCACTGATCTGACGTGACATGTTTTACAGCCAGAGTTCACTCTTCCTGAACTCTGTATGATAAAACCAGGTGAACAAATCAGATATAAATACCTAAGAATCACCACTGCAGGCCTAAGTCTTAATGAACGTCCCATGAATGAAACAAATTCCATAGCTGCCTCCAGACAACTTACTGCCGGATTCAGTAGCATTTGCAATGTAATTTCTAATTTTAAAATACCGTGCAATAAGACAATAGGGTAAGTTAACCCAGCACAGCTGAGATGCGCAGTGTGTTGGCCACATCTTGCCCTCAGACCCAATGCTTGGGTTCTTGATTTCGTCTGCTTACTTCATGCCAGCTCTCAGCCTTTGCGTTTCCTTCATAGGAGTCCCTGCTTTTCCACAGCAGTAAATGCTGGTACTGGCAAGAGAGAAAATGTTGCGCTTTCAGTAGCCCCATTTTCAGCACATTTCCCCAACTGAAGCTGGCCAAGATGATTAATTTTAAGCCCCATATTATGCTGTCTATCCAGTAATCAAATTTGAGTAACAGCGAATCTTCGCAGACTCACTGCTTTTTTCCTGAAGCAGTATATGTGTGGTGACAATGACTAAATTACTTTAGACTGGCCCTAAGAAAACTGAACAAACTTACAGTAGAAGTAAAGACTCATGTCCTGGTCCCTTACGATGCCTTAACCATGTGCAGAGCACGAAACAGAGATTTTTGCCCTAAACGTGATTCAATTTTTTTCCAGGGAATATATCCACCTCATCTTGGGATTCCTCTTGCTTGGAAAGCACTGCTCTGACTCAGTTCCAGCTGAGAGAGTGTGCCAGAGAGAGGCACACTTACTTCCTAGGGCTGGACAAACCTGGCCTGGCTTGAGGAGCTGGAAGCTGGTTTGCAAAACCAGAAGCTGACCGGACCTATCTCACTCCCTTTCAGGCAATGGCAAAGACTTGGTTCCCACGGAAATGAGTGGCAATGTTTCTGCTGACAATCTGAGGCTACAGTTTTAACCTAGCAGCATCATAACCAGCCATTCGTTTTCTAGGCCAGTAATCGAATACAAACACTAAGCCAGTTTGCCATGTTGTCACAAGATGGGGAAATCCGTTAAATGGATTTAAAGAGCACTCGCCCATATAGAAAGAAAATGACAAGGTGCGGGACAGGTATGTGCGCTGCGAGGAGATGGGTCAGAAAATGTTCAAGCTTTGCCAACACACTTTTGACTCAGCTCTTGGTGTGCAGAAAATCTTAGTCATGGATTGAGAGGAGTTGATTCCTGGAGGAAAAAGGCCTCTGAATCATCAAAGTCCCTTCCTAAGGCTCTCATAGGATCTCCTCCACCTCAGAAATATCAAGAAAATCATGCATCAAGGCAAGAATAGCAGAAGAGATGCGCTGAAGGCCCTATGATCATCAAATTACAGTTATTTTCCAGGAAGTTTTCTTCTCTTAAGATACAGAGGTGATGATGGCAAACTGGTGCTAGACTTCTTTGCTACCATGGTTCTTGTTTGCAGGGCCGTCCCAAGGCTTGCTTTAGCAAACAGAAATGATCCCACAACCAGGCGGGTCTCAGCCCTGAGTAGAAACACAGCTTCATGTCCTGGTGATCAAGGACAATGAGCTTACTCAGCTCATCCCTGAACTTCCAGCCCTTGATCTGAGCCTGTCTGCCTGCTTTCAGCTGAGCTGGAAGAGCTAAGAACCCTGTCTCCTCTCTGTGCAGACAGGATTTTTAAGCTGCTTTTTGCTTCCTTGTGGCTGGGCTGCTGCAAAGCACCTGGCACATCCTCCCCTGGACATTCAGCATGCAGCCACAGCTCAAGTGTGCAAGGCAAAGAAAGGTCCAGATGGCAAATCTGCAAAAGAAGATTGTAGGGATGAGACCCAAACAGGGCAGTAGTTGCCTGTTAGCAGTGGCACAGCTTAGAGCTTGGCGTGCTGTGTGGGGGATGTCTGGGCTTTTTTTGCACCCAGAAACAGCCCCACTGCTAAAAGGGTACAGTCCTGCCCCTGACTCCTTTTCTGGGCATTAGGTGGAGGCATGCTGCAGCCCCCCACTCAAGCAATTAATTGTGTTCCTTAAACATTGTCGACAGAGGCTTGTTTCTCATTAAACCATCTGAAAGCAGATTTACTGACAGTCCCAAGAGGAAAATAGAAAGGTATTTGTTTCCAGACACAGTTCAAAGGCAACAAACTAAGAACTGCTGAAACAGAAACAATTACCGTTAATTTTTTTTCCACAGCCTGAGATAAATTCCCCAAGCAATATCTTACTGAGGGAGAGCAGCAGGGCAAAGATACTAGTCTACTATTTCATATCTTCCACATGGAGTGACAAGAGGTAGCTTGAGAAGTGGCATAATAGTGGGACAAAAACCTCACTCAAGATGTAGATAGGCGTAAACTCATTGAGGTCAAAGATACAGTTAAGGGCTTATGCCAGCATAATCAAGACTCAAGGCAAACAGCTGCTCAGATAGATAGATAGATGGAGCAATGCATCTGAATCTTCATGCGCACTCTCTGCCAGCGGGTCTCGCTGACCCAGTGCAATGCTGATCTGAATTAGCAGCACAGTGAACACTTACAGTCAGGAGTGTCAGCCCTCTTCTGCAAATCACAGGATAAAACCCTTGCTGCTGGTGGAGATACAGGAGGTTTGATGCTGGCTGCAAGCCTGGCTTTTTTCTGATTTCTTTGGTTTGTTTATATGTATTCCCTCTATATAACTAAAATGCACCTGTTTTTGTGAAAGGACACAGCTGCTCTTCCTCAGTCTGGACTTTGCATTCGTCGTTTCCCAGAGTATACCTTATCTCTGTGCTTCCTGAAAAATCGCTGCAGTCTGGCATGTCAAAGAGCTAGACTGTGATCAGGCAGATAGGAGAGTCTTGGGAAATCCATACAGAAGATTTTTTGGCTGTTAGCCCCTTGGTGGCCTCAGAAGCCATTACAACTTTCCCAGGCCCTTGCTTTTCTAGCATTCAGCATTCATGGCCTCCCAATGGCTCTGTGCTTGGGAAGAGTTGGCTGCGTGGTCATATGACATATATGACCAGATCTCTGAGATAGGTCATGGGTGCTGCTGAAAACTTTGTCACTGCTTGGTTTGGTAAATCAGTGCTTCCTCAACTTCCAACCATAAAATAGAAATTAGTTTCCCTGGCTTGTGCAGTTGCACCCAGTTTGGCTTTGCAGCAAGACACCTGGCTAACTCTGCAACCTGAAGGGGGACTGATCACACCTATTTCCAGCAGGCAGTGAGCACTGGTGGTTCGAGTAGGGTCACACAAGGAATGGCCAGGATGAACCAGGAATGAGGCAGACTGCTCTCTGCTCTTCTGCAGCCACAGAAAGACTGAAATCATAAGGTCCCTTGTTTCCCTCTAGGATATGGATGGTTGAACGACACCCCACCACTAAATCAGTTCCCCATCTTTCTCCCTTTCTCACATCTTTAGTCCACTTGGGCTTGGAGGGGAGATGCATGTAGCTATGTTGGGCATAATCCCATGAATCTTTATAAAGTTTGCTTTTGTTTTCCAAGTAATTTTTCCTGGCTGTCCACAGGGAAGTCACTCAGATCATGATATATCGAAAGAAGTGGTGATATTTAAGAAATTGAACAAATGGGTACATCGTCCTCAGATGTGACAGACGTCAGATATGCCCCACCCCCCACTCCTGCCCTCAGCCTCTTCTCTTCCCTTTAGCAAGGCTGAAAAAAACCCCAACTTTTGTGACTAATGAGAAAAAACATATTGAAAACATCAAATAATGCATCACCTTAGGTCACTGAAGCCCTGACATCCTGCTCTTCGTACCAAGCAATAGCAGAGGTGATTTTCCAAGAAATTTTACTAATTGCTTTCAGTCTGTCAGAAAGTTCATTATCTCCTCCCTGCTATTATTTACTAGCCAGCCACATCCATTCCTAGAGACAATCCTTAAACCATCAGCTAAGAACAGCACAGCACCCAAATGCTCGAGTCTTTCCTGGCATGCCCTGACCCTTAGCAGCAACTCCCAATGCCCATGTGCTAACTCCCAGTGTAGAAGGTGCACACTGTGGCAGGACGAATATAAAAAATTTGGCCCCAGAAGCTGTCTTAACACTCAGCATGCAGGATCTGGCATTCCTTTTGCTGCACATATCCAGCTCTCAGACTGCCTCTCTGAACCAGCCACAGCAGTGGTAGCCAAACGCTTTAACCTGCTTGAGAAAGAAATGCCTTGCATTGCTGACTGGTCATTAAATAACATGCTTCCAACCCCTTCTGCCAGCCCTGGCTGCCGGCTGCAGTCCTGGGCAGCCCAACCAAGGTCAAGTGAAGGACCAAATGCTCCTACCCCCTTTCTTTCTCCATGGATTACACACCATGTGGTGTAGCAAAGACTTGTGCACCACTAGCACTTCTGTCCCTGGAAAATAAAGACACATGTGCGTGTCTGGCTGGCACCTTTCCCAAATGCTCACAAGCGCATTTGTCCTGGGCCTGTTAGAACAAGTCTTTCCCTTTATTTCAATGGGTTTTTTAAAAAGCTTAAAGAAAATTGCGTGTAACCTCTAACCACTCATCAGCGCAAGTGAAAGAACTTGAAATGCAATCCTCTGTGTTTTAAAAATAATTAGTAGGATTTAAATGATAAAAAAGAGACACAAATTGCTTTGAGTATATATCATAGTTTGTGTGCAAAAATACCTATTAAGGTCACAGGTTTTCAGAAGCAAATTCTATGTTAGCTAAGATTTTATTCTGTAGCTTTGATAAACAACTGAAACAATGTAATGTTTAGTATGTTTCAGATCTTCGGTGGCCTTAGGTATTATTTCTAGACAGCATGTGAAGCCAAGGCTTGTGTTCTTCAGACCAAGAGAAATACTTTAAGAAAAAAATATTATAGCCTATGTCTTGAATCTACCAGTTGCAGAAGATCAGCTAAATTGAAGGTGAAACAAAACAACTAATCCAGAGAAGCAAAACCCCTTTTTCAGCGTTATACTTAACACAGTTACTTACCACGCCCTACAGAAAGCAGTCAGAGTGCAATAAAAACCAGGGTAAAGAACAGTGACCACTAGAATTGCATTGACAGAAAATAATTCTGTGCAACTGCAGAGTATGGAATCTGAAATAAGAGTAGAAACTTGTCTGTCCACAGAGGTAAATATCCTGTAAGTAGTAAATATTTGCTTTCTAAGTCAGAATCAGAATGAAAGGGGTGGTAAAATCTGAATGAAAGGGGTGGTAAAATCCAAATGAAACACAAAGGCTCTAGTAGAGCAATGCAGACAATTAAGCTTTTCTATGTTGGTAGACAGGATGGGACAGGATATATTTGTTAGTAATTCTCAGAAAATCAGAGTTATTTAAGTTGAAGGAGACCTCTAGAAGTGGCTGATCCAACCTCCTTCTCAAAGAAGAGCCAGCTCCAGGTTATGTCAGGTTGTTCAGGGTCTTGGCTAGATACGTTTTGAAAATATCCAAGGATGGAAATGCCACAGCCTCTCTGCACAACCCGTACCAACATGTGTCCTCCCTTCATAGTGAAGAATTTTTTCTTTAAATGCAGTAGGAATTCCCCTTGCTGCTATTCACATCTGCTACCTCCAGTCCCTTCATTGGGCAATTCTGAGAGAAGTCTGGCTCTGTCTTCTCTGTATCACCCATTAGGCAGGTGAAGGCAGCAGCAAGATCCCAGTTCAGCTCTCTCTTCCCTGGACTAGGTCATCGTGCTTGCCTTAGACCCTCCTTGTATGTTATTCACTCCATCCTACTTTGGCCGCCCTAACTCCAGTTTCCAACAACTGTCTTGTACTGGGTCCCTAGGCTGCACATGGTATCATTGAAATAGCTTCTCAAGTACGCAAAGGAGGGAAATAAACGCTTCCCTTGACTGGACATGGTTTCCTTGAAATAGCCTCACAAGTATGCAAAGAAGGGAAATAATTGCTTCCCTTGACCTGCTGGCTATGCTTTTTCTAAGACTGCTGAATCTGCAGCTCTGATTTCTGCACTGCAAGGGTACACTGCTGACTCAGCTCAGCTGGTCCGCTGGGGCTCACCATTCCTTTTCTGGGTCTCCAGGTCCCTTGGGTCTGGATCCCCAGATTCCAGCCTCTGCTGCTAGGACAGATGCAAGACTTCAAATTTGTATTTATTGATAAATAACTTGACCAATTTGGTTTCAGGAATAATAGAAGCAGCTATATTTAAAGCCTTGCTAAAGAAGTCAAGTCATATAATAAGTGACTTATTAGAAGTGCTAGGGAAAGCAATTAAGGCATAAATACAGAACATGAATGCCTACCCTGCCCTACCCAATAGTTCTAGCACCAGAGAGCTCCTGAGAGAGCCCTGGGCTTTTTTGACATGGAAGATGCAAAGCGCCTTTACAATGTCTGAGCTCTAGTTCAGCAAGTTAGCTTGGATACCACAAACACTTCAGACAGGGTTGTATGGCACTCACTACAGGTCATTCTCCCTGCCAAGAAGTTTAGTGCATGTGGCGCTTGAGGTTGTCACAGCTACATTTTGTCCACTGTCCTAGTTAGTTGATTTATACCTAGCTGAAGGGTCTTAATGGTTTTGGTTGGTGTAGGCGTATTCAAAGAACCTTCAGATAGAAAAGATCATTTCAAGAGTTATCATTCAGTTGCTGTTTCATTAAGGAACACAGACAATTAAGGACCTTAGGGAAAATAAAAATTAATTTGAAGGCCAGGAAGAGTGATGTGAAGATGATCTAATAAGGAATTGTAGGAAGGCTTCCATGTAAATATTATAAAAACACAGCAACATTTGCCTGTGTATCACCAATGAAAGGGGAAAATAGCCCTTGACAGAAAAATATGGCAAATAACTGTAAGATCAGACAACAACATACAAAACCCCAGAGCCAAGAAGCAGGGTCCAGGGGCAAAATGGTATTTGGGCATCTACCTAAAACTGAGAAAGCATCTAAATTGCCACTAAAATCGAGTAGTTGGAAAATAAATACATGTGTTCAGAAACTTTATATAAGGAAAGTCTAGAGTAATGTATTAGGAAAGTATGCTCTGCATGAAATTGTTCTACGTGTCTAGAGAGACAAGCCTACATGTATTATATAAATGATAGCAGTTTCATTCCCTTAAAGGTTCAGGACTAGGGAGACAAGTAAATTTACTTGAACTAAATTCACTCAAATTTCATCACAAATCTGGGGACACTCCTGTTAGATGCTTCATTTAATTTCTGGCTTTTCCTTGTGTCATGGTAGCCGAATCAATATCTCCAGTCTATTTCAGTCCTTCCTATTTAAAAGGTTCTCTATGTTTAATTTAAGCATATTCAAAACCATTCAGACATTTCTGATGATTTTTCAACTTTCTCTCAAAGATTTATGTTTTCATATTGTGGATTAGATCGTACTTTTCTTTCTGAAAAAGAGTTTTCTAAATCAATGTAAGAAAAGCAGCCTCTCGTTAGCAACAAGAAAAACAGAAATAAATCTAAACTCATTCAAAAAGCAGGCTATAATCTTTTCTAATTATTTCCATAAGCCTAAGGAAGCCACATTTCCCAGGACAGCATCTGAGATAATCCTTGAATATTAAGAAATGAGCAGAAAATGCAGCAGATTTAGCAGCCAAATTGGAGAGAGAAAGAGAGGATTGAGCACCTGGGGAAGAGGCATGCTTCAGCATTCATTAGACTGGCTGTTATTTCTTACAATCTCAAAACAAACATCCGTCACTTCATTCTTCAGTCATGCATAAGACTCATAGAGTTTTACACTACAAATAATTCTGTTTAAAAAAAAAAATATATTTCAAGTACTGATGGTTATATGAGCAGCAGACTCAGGTATGAAATTTTGCCAGAAGTGCTTAGAAAATAATTTTTAAAAATAGGATCCAGGATGAGAATTTTGCCACAGAAATAATTTATTTAATAGCTCTCAGCAAGTTATATCAGTGCTCTTGTCTTATACCTCTTTAGACTAAAGTGCCTAATTTTGTCTTACTACTAGGAGTGGTAGAAACACATTTGCTAATCAAGAAATGCTAGACAATTGTCCTCTTAAAACATGGAGCTTTCGGGCTTTTGCAAAATTTCACTTGGAAACCCTGCAAAGACTTTTCCTCCACTGCAGAAAATGTGTGCCGTTCTGAGAAGCTGATTTCAACAAGATACTCTTAGAAAACACTGTGAGCACTTTTTGCATTTCTTTTTCAAGCAGCTGCAGTGTGCAGTCCCAATGCAACCAGTTACTCACAAAACAACCACGGCTGCTTTGGAGTACCGCATTCCCGCTTCCTAAAGGCTAAAAAGACCAAGTTCAGGTAATGTTTTTTCCATGGGATTACTTAAGACTTTTTTCCTCCCTCTTGCTTCTGGATATGGCTTTGAAAATTTGGGACTGTCCACCTCCTCATGCAAAGGTAGAGGGAGAAAAGAACAGCAGTAGAAGAGCAGGTGCCCACCACCACAGTCACCTCCCTCTTTGGCAGGTGCTGCTCCTATGTGTGGCCCCTCATGCCCAAAAAAACTTCCCCATGAAGCTCAGGGCACATGCTGAAACACTGCAGGAAACTGTGCACTACTCCTGCACTGTCAGGCAAAGAGGAAAGCATTTAACACCAACTTAAAGATCTCAAGCCCTGCTACAGTAATAGAGAAAATGCTCACGGAGCACAGGGAGCAGAATGGGGTTTGAAATGATGCTTCAGATGCACAGCAATACCCAACAGACTTCAATAAAACAGCAAGGAGGCCTAAACTTAACACACATGCATGTGTATAAGCTATCCCCTCTCTCTTTGCATGTATAAATTTATGTATCCATAAAAATGCCCCCAAAAGCTATGGAATGTTTCAGCTTTCTAGGCTAACATTAAATGCTACTTTAATCTTGATCTATTTCACAAGTGAACCGGCTTTTCTGAATTCCTGAATTTTTTAGGAACAAGGAGGGAAGCTTGCATCTTTGATTCCAGCATTTTCATGTGAAACATAATGACCCAATTAGATGCTGATTTTGATAGTCCCTTTTTTAATCTGTATTTTAGCAAGTGTAGAATCATCGCTTTGCTTATATGAATAACTAACTTTACCTGAAAAGCTGTCACACACAAGTTAAGGTGGGTACGTTTCTCTTCCCTTGTTTCTCACCCCCACCCACCCCCCCCCCACACCCGCCCCCACCCCCATGTTAATTACCAGCAGAAATCACAAATGACACTACATACTCCACAGCATCTGCTCAGGCCTTAATTAATCCAACCTTCACACGGTACCCATGGCAACGATGCTCAACAGACTCCCCTGACTTGGAATATTCAAGAGAACATCTTACACTACATATTTTATTCAAATTATGGACACAGAATAATATTCTGCATTAGCAATGTAGAGTCAGTGTTGATGGGAGCAGAAAGAGCCCTTGCTCTACTTGACCGCTCCTCATGCATTACCTCATTAAAATGTATAATGGAGTTCAAGCTAAGTCACATTAAAGCAGATATGCTCTTTTTCCAAAACCTAGGAAGAACACTTTTTTATGTTTAAAAAAATCTCTCTGGCTTCAGAAAACGAGTAGGAATATTTTGCAGCACTGTGCCTGCAGCTCCTATTATTAAGGCAATTATGAAAATACCAATAGCTAAAAAGGAATTTCCTTGCTGTATTTCCTGTTTCTCTAGTCCAATTTTACCAGCTTAGGCTCCAAGCATGTGTTCTGGCAAGGTGCGATCCCTGTTATTTAAATCTTAATGGAGGTTGGAGCAACAGCAGCTGTTCCAGTTAATGGAACTGCTACTTATTTCAGTTGTTGGATGGGCAAGAGACCCCCATTCTCAGTTTTTTGCCACATCCCCTCTAGCTACGTTAAAGAAGGCACCAGACTGGATGTCCCCACCTCCATGGCATTAGGATGCTCTGCCAGCTGGGCAGCAGGACATCCTGCCTCCCAGGATCAAAAAGTTCATCTCAGCCCCCTGGTGAAAGCACTCCTGATGGCCAAAGGCCAGGAGAAACTCATTGACAGCTCAGGCTCTCCCATAGCCAGCATGGCACTGGGAGGCTGTCAGGATAAATTCTCTAAGGCCAGCCTCAGAGAGGGAAGTACAAGCTGGCTCTGCTGTTTTTCACCTCGCATGTGCCCAGCAAGCCTCCTCCCCAGGGACGGCTGTGGGAAAGGGCCAGCAAAGGAATCCTGTGCTCCCAGGCCAGGCTCCCTTGGTGAGGCTGGAGCAAGGTGCTGCGTGGGGCCAGAATCACACTTCCACTTAACAATCTGTAAACCCACAAATTAGTACTGTGTAAAAAATAAAGAAAAAACAAAATGTAAAAGAAATGTGACAAGTGACTCGAGAAGGGATTTGGATATAACACTGGATGGGGAGGAGAGGAGCAGGCTTGAAAAATCCTCTGAGTTTCTACATCTCATACACTGTCATATCTTTCCTCTGGGTATTAAATTACATCTTTAAACAGTGACAGCATACCCACAGAGTTGAAAAGAATTATTTTGCTATTGTATGCAGACAACCAGGGTGCTCTGAAGGTATGTACAAATTAAATGTTAGTCTGAGTCCAGGGATAATCTAATTATTGCTTCCTTTTGAAGTAAGAGGAACAATATTTACTGAGTAAATTATGGACCTCTGAAGGTAAAACTTTCTTTGAAGATTAAACAACACACATGTTGTTAGTTATCATAACCATACTTGAACCATGCTGCTTTGTAAAAATTTAAATTAATTCTGAATTTTCTCAGAGATGCTGCATTTCAGAACACACTACTACATACCCTCGTCAAATGTCTTTAGACAGACGCTGAAATGGCAATGTAACAGAGAGCACCAAATAGACGAGAAGCTGCTTGGGTGATACGTGTAGTGTATTCTGCAATACAGAATACATACCCATTTTAGTATAGAGGGGACACTGGCAGCACGGGGAGACCATCTGCACCACCATGGGCCAGGCTTGTGGGTCAGCTGCCCACACACTCACACCTCTGCCCTTGGGGAGAACAGCCCCGGCCAGGCGGCTGGTGGAAAAGGGCACAGAGCATCCTGGATTTGAGCTGAGGGGGTGATCACAGTGTAGGAACAGACCTAGAGGAAACACCTGGCTCCTCGAGAAGAGTTTAGCAGCTCCACTGGGACCAGACAGTGCAATCTCACACTCTTCCTCTGTCAGTTGTGGATACTCAGTCCATGAAGCGCCTTTCCATGGATGGGGATAATCCCTCCTGCTACCTGGCTGTGAATTCTTGTGCCATATTAAACCCAGTCCACCAAACACAGCTTTACTTTCAGTACTAGAGCCACTCAGTAATTTAATTACATACTAAACCCTAGTTAACAAAACACCCCAACCAAGTAACAACAAATTTTTGTTGTAATAATGTAATTTCATAGAATGCCTTATGGATCTTTTTCATCAGTAACTCCCTGAACACTGTACAGAAGAAGCAATTTCCTCTATTCTTATTTTCCTCAATCATTTATTTTTAAGCCCATTCACTTTTTCTGACAGTTCATAATTAGAGTTTGAAAAACATCGTGTTGAAGTGGAGCATTTTGTCTGAGCCTTTCAAGCTTGGATTCAGGTCTGCATGTTCCAAATATCTGATGTTCTTCAGATCTCTTTTATGTTCAGGCCCATCTCTGTAATTACCCCACAATTGCTGACAGAAGGTGCAGAAATAATAGGTTGGAAACATCTGAGCAATGTTTAGGGAAATGTTTCTGCTTATCGGAAGGCAATCGGGAAATTAAGTGGAGAGCACTAATCGAGTTACATTTAATTGAAATTATAGTTGGAAAGATTGCATTCTGGGCGATTTCAGTTGCCCAGATGTTCTGAGCTCCCAGTTTCACAGAAGGAAGAATATTTTGAGTCTGGGGTCTGTAAGCCATGTTCTGTTAGTCATGTTCAGAATATTCAAGAAGCAGGTTGGAGTCCCAGCCATCTCGTGGGGTTTTTAGTTCATGAGACTCCAATGTAAACCTGCCTGCAGGAGAAGAAGAAGTGACATGCTCTTGCAAGTAAACTGCTTCCCCTCTTTTTGTCAGTCTTACGCAATGCTGGTATATTGTCCTTGAAAGTTGTTAACCTGATCTCTTTGAAGAATTATGCTGTAAATCAAGTGAGAACAGCTGGAGTCAGAATTAGAAATGGAACCGTTTCTGCTGTGCAAACCAAGCTTTCCAGTAAAACAGCAAGGCACCCTACCTTTGGTCAATAAGTACTTCATACTGTGAAATACCCTTTACCGCTCAGTATTCATTTTACATGCCAAGAGTGGTTTCCCAGTGCTGTAAGCCACCTTTCACAACCTGCCCACAAGCAACCATCCTCAAGGAAGGTACCCGAGGGATGTGAGGCAGACAGGGGGGTGACCTGACCAATGCACATGCTCCCCCAGCGCCTCACCACTCCACTATGTGTCAAAGCAGGGTTGAACATGAAGCCGGCTGCAGCACCACCTGTGGCATCAGCTTCAATGGCACTGAATGGCTTGGTCCTCGCACAGCTAGGTTTTTTGGATTACCAAGCTGCCAGCACCATTCAGCTGGCAGCACCATTCAGCTGGCAGCCACGTACGAGCCCCACAGCTGGAATCCTTCCCTCTGCACCCACTGTTCCTGTTAAGAGCTATCCAGAGGAACATGTCCCGTAGCTCACCTGCAACATTAGTGAGCATCTGTAGTTTCTCAGGGAGTTCACTCACCATCCATGGATCAGCCACAAGCAAGCTCTGCCTTCCTGTATTCCCAAATTTCACTACATGATAAAAAATTCTTCTGTGCCAGACACAGGAAAAGATCAACAATGCCCTCTAGCCTGAAGCTTTAGATGTTTCACTGAGGACTTAAAACTGACGAAATTATCTGGATAAATCTTCCTACAGAAAGCCTGGGCAGCAACTCTAAGGTAGTCTGATACGCTTAAAATGTGTTCCACAGCATTCAACAGCAGCACCAGGATCTCCTACAGCCCTGTGACTTACTGCCCAGACATTTTGCATGGCTGTAGTCTAGATACCAAATGAAGGTCAGCTGAGGCCAGGGCATTATTTCCATGGTGGAATACAGTCTTCAAGCCATCTGGAAAAAGGAAGGGAATCTTACCCAGAGATACAGCTATGTGCCAGCTTTTTCTGTCCATACGGCATCTAGATGCATTGCTAGATCTCAAAGTAAATGACTGATTTGATGGGTGTTTTAAAGGAGGACACGCCTCAGCTTTGGATCCACAGTCTTTCCTTTGCCTGGATTCCACTGTCCATCCTTCATTGAGACACAAGTGGTTCTGATAATACTCAAGCACCAGCCACCTGGAGATAATTTTATGAAGTCTGTGCCACTTGTTCAGTTCACCTGGTAACTGCACACAGGTTTAAAATCAGACCACATCTGGTCACACGGGACTCTGCAAAGGAAAGCACCATCAGCAGAGAGGCAATTTCATCCCTTCTGATGTTTTCCTTTTCACTGACAATTTCAGCTGTCACTCTGAAACCTTGTTCCTTACACATATGGGACATCAGTGGCACATAGTCAACTGCATCAAAAGCTGGAGAGAGGTCCTAGAAGAAAAGAATGGTTACCCTCCACTGACTGAAAGCAGGATACACTCAGTCAGCAGTATTAAAGCTATTTTTGTCTTCTTGGCTGCCTTTGTATCTGGATTGGGCTTGGTTTGATGAGTTTATAATTGACCTACAACAGCTTGTTGCAGCATTCAACCAGCAATGCTAGGACAACTGTGCACATGTAGGAAAAGAGAAAAAATTTAACTTCAATTGAGGTTTTACTTACTTTAACCAGGAGTGACACCAGTTTCTCATGTTCTTGCACTCCTCAAAAGGAGCACAAGTGGGCCTACAGCTGGACCAGTGCATCCTTAATGAGCTGAACACAGGGAATGCAGGCATCCTGTTTATTCACTTGCACAAGAAGGCAAGGGATTCGTGCCAGTCTTGACAAGCCATCTTCAGTTTGTGGGATTGCTCATCCATGCAGGGCTTTGTTGCTAGCAGTGGTAACCTGGGTTATCGAAAGGTTTACACCCCTGCATAGCTCCTGTTGGCATGGTTTTGGTAGTTGTATAGAAAGCTGATAAGAAAGTTCCCTTGCGTTTGTTAACCAGCCTTCATAGGAGAAATTCTTTGTTTCAGCTTGCATGCTTCACTGTCACTTTTGTAAATATCTGATCATTGCGCCATATGGCACCAGATTTAAAAAATATGGCACCTAAACAGTTCTCAGATTAGCAGTCTAACAAATACTAAGTTGTATAATAATTACTGATTTTTTGTTCTGCAAATAAAAAACCTTGTTCCATGAAGGAGCCTAGAAAACATCCCATGGTAAGGGATGCTCTTCCCAGCGTGCCTTTTTCATATGTCTTTTCTCCTGGCCTGCATTCAGGATATTTCAAAACCAAACCTCAGAATTCCGCAGGTGCTGCAGACCTCCCTGCAGCAGAGCCCTTCCATGTAAGGGGTGTGAAAATCCTTATCTGAGTTTGAGACTGAGCCAGCAAGAAGAGGAAGAAACTTCTGCACAGCTGATCACAAGGACAGGAAACAGCTCTCTGGGAATTTGGGATCCAACTGCTGACCTGGACAGAGCTGCTGCCAACACTGGCCTGCAGGTCAGTGAAAAACACTGACATTCCCTGATGACGCACCTAGACCATTTCACCTCCAGGGACTACAGAATACTTGCAAGGTCCCCCACAATCCTTAGTCTTTGGTGATCTCCTGATACAAGAAGCCTAGTAGTCTATTACCTGATACACTTTTGCAGAGCAAATCACTTTAGATTAATTCCAACAAGGTTATCCTTTGAGGTTTTCCCTTTACATGGAAGAAACAAAACACTCTGGTTCCATACCAGCCTGCCAAAGGTAGACTTTAAGCAAAATTCAAGCCATTGAATTCAAGCCATCCTCACAGTCTTATCTCAGAACCTGGCAAAAAGTGAGACACGAAAACCTTTTTGGAGGTTAACATGGTAAGATCACCAAGAATATTCTTCTATAGTGCTTCTATGTACAGATCTTTACTAGGTATGAGAAAACAACAAATACATTCATTTACCTTGGCAAAAAAAAAGTCACAAAGCAACGGCAATTCCATAAGAAAGAGCAGACATCCAACCTGTTTACAGTACACTAATGCCCCACAACCTATACTGTTTCTACCTCCGTGATACAAACTGGGCACAGTGAAGGCTTTGGATGGGAAGGATTTGGGCTTGGAATTCTTTTCAAACAGAACATCCTTTAGAAGGTACCCAAGCAGTCATGCCACTTGTCATCAGATACATAAGAAAAACTGCCTCATCTGCAAACACTGCTTTCAAAATTCAACTCTGACGAGCAAGTTGTACACACTGCTTACCACAACACAGCCTCTTTGCTGTTCTCTGAATGAACACCATGAACATGATTTTACCACCATTACAGTATATTACTACAGAATTTCCACCTCCTTGATTAAGAAGCAGTGAAAAATCTTATTTGCTTTTTTAACCTAAATGGGTGGCATTTAATTAACGCAGCCCACGGGGCACTCTAAGTACAATGATTCACGTACCTTACATGGCAAATATTAACATTTTTTTATTTTTAAATCACCTCAGTAAACAATCTTTAGGCAGTTCTGCTGAAAGTCTAATCTGTGTTTAATTTAATCATTTGAAAATGACATGGGTAAGTTTTGTGAAAAATCTCTTTAAAATGCAGCTGTGTTGTTTACCTCAATACTCAAAGAGCAGCCAAAAGTGAAGCATTTGTTCTATTCTGGCCTCATTCTGTAAATGCTGAATGTATAAATCCACTGTAAGCTTGATCCTTCCATGAATTCCTTCTTTACTATTTTTATAGATTTGTTGAAAAAAGCTTTGTTGCAAGTTTTCCTTAAAAATCTCCCTAATTCATTAAATATGGCATTTTTACTAGCACACAACAATGCTAAGGAGAAAATGCTGGACAAAGTCTAGGTATTACAGTAAAGGAATCCACCCTTTGTTAAATGACAGGAGAAAAAAAAAAACAAAAACAAAGAGAAAGCCTAGCCCGGTGCAGTGGAGATTTGTGGTATAGGAACTGCTCCTTTAATTTAAACACTGAAATGAATGACTAAATTAAATTTTGAGCTTTCAGAGGCAAGATGCCTCGAAAGGCATGGCAAAAAGAAAACACAATATATGGGATGAGTTAAAAACAACAGACCTTGCAAATAAGCCCACTTCAAAATAATGTAACAAAAGTGAAGGGAGAACTTCTGAATATGTATTTCTAATTAAAAAAGAAGACAAATCTTTATTATATGCTTGACAATGACTGAAAATGCAGCCTGTTAAAATGTCTTACTGGGGCTGCATCTAAATTCTGCTAAGTATTAAGAAATGCCTAAATTAAATGGACAGAGTTCAGGGGTGCCTAATACATCTTGTTATAAAGAGTACCTGCCGAGATCATACTGGCCTATAGTTTAAACATTTTCTACAATTAAAATACCTAAAATCTAGAGGCCACCTGTTTCCTGCCTTTGACTTCCTCAAGTGCCAGAAGTTTTACTGTAAACACAGGTGAGCAAAATAAGATGCTGCCTGATGTAAGGTGGACTCAAGGAATCTGCACAACAGCTGAAGTCCCAGCCAGCCGCTTTTCAACTCCCAGGCCTTCAATTAAAACTGACGCGAGGAGCAGTATTGTCTCTTCCTCTCCCAGTGGTTAAGACGCTTACATGGGAATTCACACACTAGGCTGCGACAGCAGCAATCCATCCAGCAGCTTGGATTTGACAGTAACCAGTACCAGATGTTTCAGCAAAGGAATAATAAAAAGCAGACAGAGTAATTGTGGAGAAAACTACTCAGTTTTTCCCAATTTCCCACAGGTCCCTGGGCAGTGAACATATCCTGGGACATGCTGCATCCCAAGAAACTGGTCTGGCTATTCAGAAATTTGCCAAAAAGCTGTCCAGATGGCAACCCTGGATTCAATGCTGACTGGTAGAACAGAGGGGCTGTGGACTGTCCTTACTATTAGGACCCTTAAGAGAGGCTGGATTCCCATTTTAATTTTAGTCTAACTGTGAAAAGTGAAGAAGGTAAAACATTTCCAGAAATTCTAAAATGTCTTTTTCTCTTATAAGGAGACATATTAAAGCAGTGCTGTCAGGTGAGCAGGAGGTCATCTGAAGGCTGGAAACAGAAACTGGAAAATACATCTGCAGGACTAATCTTTCCCTGATGACATTGGCATACCAATTAACACCAGCTGGGAATCAGGTCCTGCTCATTGAGAAGGTCAGTCACTCAGTTCTTAGCCCAAGATACCAACTGAACAGCTAGTCTGGTAGCCCGCTAACATGCAACTCAGAAAAGTCTGCTCTTGAGTATTCCCAATAGTACTCCAGTCCCTGGAAGAGAATTGTCCCCATGAGGAAACATCTGCTGACAAATATCTACTATCTAAAATTCTGCTGCCCGCCAAAGGTTTTGCACAATGCAAGTCTTAGGGTAAAATGGAAACGATATGATGCTTGGGGCTGATCCAGACAAATCGGCAGGGTCAATCCTGCACTCCTCTGCCCCACGAGTTGGACAGATACGAGGCAGTTCTGGTCCAGAAGCTGTGCAGCTACATCCCTGCTGCACCACTGCTGATCCCATCAGCCATGCTAAGCAGCACCTGGCCAGTCCATAGGGCTGCTGGCATCTGCTTGAATAGGCACATCCTTGGTTTTGCCAGCTGAAGTGCCTGAAGCACAGCTTTGGCTGGGCTGGACCAAGGCAGGCACTTCTGCAGAAGGAGAGAGTGCAAACCAGGCAAGGAGATGCGTTTTATTTTTTCCTCCTGTTTTCAAACTTCTTTGGAGGACCTGACAATGAATCCAAGTTGGAGTTTTGCAGAAATGCACAGAACATTTATTCAATTCAACAGAAATGTACAGATATTTCTGAAACTCAAGAAGTCATGAAGCAGGTCCTGGTTTCTTACTGCCTATGCACAGATGATTCCATGAACCTGAAAGCAGGAAGGCAGCTGGCTCCTACATGGGAAAGCAGCAAAGTTTCAGAAGGGTTCAGTTCACTAAAAGCCTACTATTTACCCCTTTCTTTTCTTCTGACCAGTGAGGTGGTTTCACCTGGTAAATTTTAATGCATAAGGGCACTTACTGAAATGAGGTACAGTTATAATACAATAACAAAGTGATTTACAGCATCTCTACACAGGAACTGGCAGTAGTACCAAAATGATTATAAGCTTTGGGACATGAACAAGCACTTAAAATTATGCAATTATGTTGAGACCATAAAAAACATCCTCTTCTGGGCAGTTCCTGAGCCAGGGGATAAGGAAAACAACCTGATAGTTAAGGGTCATTCAATGAGTCTTCATTTCAATGAAGATTATAGCCATCATTGTTATATTGTCTTCCCATGTTGTATCACAGCTGTTAGAAAGTTACTGGTCCATACTCTGAAATCTCAAATAGTGGGCCCATCTCTCTCGACGTTTTAAAAATGAGACTCAAGATAAAATCATCACTAGCTTTCACAGCTCTTGATGGCGTCTTTACAATTCCAAAACGTTACAGCTCCTCTGCCACCTACTGCTTTTTGCAAATTTGAAATCATGTAATAAATTACAGATTATAAAACAAAGGCTTCAGAATAACTTAATTGTTATATTTATCATGGGGAAAATCTTGCATTTGAAATTAAATACTACCCTTAAAGCCATTTGGTGATACAGAGAGCAACTACAGACATTTAGAAAAGCAAATACAATTACATTTCCAAAGTGCTACTGAGACCAGAAAACAAGCCATCAGAGGTAAACGATCTTCTCGTCTACTCTGCCTCCACCTTCTGCATCCTGCAGGCTCTCAGGCTGGTGATTCAGCAGTGGTGCACCTACCAGTGGTGGCTGGATGGATCCCTGGTTTGGCATGCTTGTTTGGGGACCCTGGGTCTGTGATGCATTCAGATCTGTAACGCACAAAAGAAGGACGTGACAATGCAGCTTCTGCCATGCCTGTACCATTGTAAAGAACAAATTCTGACTTTTTCAATAGCACCATTTTCTTGTTTGCTGCATCTGTCTAGAAAGGAAAACAGTGTTCTATTACAAATTACACAACAGCCTGCTGAGAGATAACTTACCCAAATTTAACAAAATCTGTTAAGTCTGTCTACCGTCACCACTGTCACCGTGTCACTGTCACTATTTTTACAATAAAAGAAATTTATACCTATACTTCACTAATCAGACACACAATAATGCAAAAGTCATAAACACTGTCAGAGATGGGCTAGAGGGAAACATAGAGCACATAATTAGCACCTTTATTAGTAATAATACAATTGTAAAAATAGAGATTCCATCATTACACAGAATTTTATTTGCAAGCCTTCCTTTTATGGATGAAAAACGATCAACTAAGTAAACCTAGTTAAAAGTCTACTTAACTGGCACTTGCAGTCTGTAGCAGATGTATAACCATTCAGCTTTTTCTGCCAAGTTTATGTGCGTTTACTTGCACAAACTATCTACTATCTACTCTATTCTTGTCTCAATCCTTTAGGTGTGACATGGAGATAATACTTGCATTCAAACCCTAAAAATTTATTTCATTAGGTACTTTACAATTTTCTCCTGCAAACGCAGAGAAACAGATACTTGAGCTCAGAAGGCACTGATGATCAGTGCACTATGTAACAAAAAAATAACCATGGTTGAGTCTTCTCCCTAGTCAGCTTGCTGTACCACTCTAGGCCCTCAGGAACTGCACCTTAGTGGCTGGCTTTTCTACATCTGTACTTCTGCAAAGCAATTTTTAGCATAAAACCAAGATGCATAACAAGGGAGTATGTATCCTCGTACCTAGGGATGAGAAAAGTCTACAATGGACAGGCTGCAATAACTTTCACTGTAATCTTGGTCTGACCAACCTCTGCTATTACATCAGGAGGGTTAACTTCTCATTATTCCCTCTGCAAAAAAGGTTCTGCAGGAAGAAGGGGAGCTTGGCATCCCTCCCACAGCAGGGGTAATGCCAGAAGCGAGCAAACCCAGCACCGGGGTCCTTTGAGTCATGGTCATTCATGCAGAGAACTAAAAAGGCATTTCATGCCTGCTCTGGTCCCTACCCATTCTCACACGTATGTGTAATGAAAATCTATTATAAAGGAGATACTTGGTTGGTTTGGGGTTTTTTTGCTTGGTTGGTTTGGTTTTTGGGGTTTTTTATACAGACCATGTCACTCTGACTGGTGGCAATTTAAAATGACACCTGCCCACATTTGGCATTACCCCAAAGCATGTGGCTTTCACCAGTCGTGTTCACTGAGGCAGAACTCTAAGGCAAAACAAGCTTGTTGGCACACTGCAAAGCCTAGACTCCCTGGCTGCTCCCCGCCACGGGGCGTGTGGAGCGGTGGGATATGATTATGCAATGGGCTTGTAGGAACACATCATATCACTGCCTCTTGCCTCCAACATCTTCTCCTCTTTGACATTCACACAGCTGGGGGAAGAAAACAGGCTTTGGGATTTCAGCTCCCAGGGTAAGCCACACGTATGTTATACCTGCTGCTGAGAGTGTAAGGTTAGTGGCAGCAGCAAGGTATTTGTAGGCAAACAGTGCTTGATCATAGCAACATGATACAGGACGTTAAGAAAATTAATCCCAAATTCCCTTTCTTTTACTGTTTTGCAATGAATTTAAAGGATCAAGTTTCAGACTTGGTGAAAATCCAGAGTTAGTCTTGATTGCAGGTGAGTTATTTGCAATATGATACAGAGCCGGACTTGATTCCCTAACTTAATCGAACAGCTCTGCTTTGTTACAGATGACTTTTGCATTTATTTATTTTTCATAGCCATATTAGAAAAAGATTACAATTGGCAGCAAGAGAAGAAACCAGAAATACTGTACGTCTGCTTTTCTTTATGGGAACTGGATACTTCAGTTTTATTTATTTATTAAAAAGAGCCCAACCACTGAAAGGTCCTCAACCTCTAAATATCTATATTTTGGTGTAATTTTACCCACATTAATATTCCTTTTAAGTCGTGTGAGTCTATTCACCTTAACAAAGTAATGTGCGTAAGAATACTAGGCAGTGAGCACTTGAAAGATCTGTTTCCAGAGTTTATGAAGTACATAATTGGAGAAGCCTAATTACAAATTTGAAAAAAACCAGAAAAGAAACACCTTACATGCAGTTATGTTCCACCACCAAAACTAAACAGTAATTGCTGTTTAGTAGCTGTAGCTGTTTGCAAACCATTTTTCATTAACTATTACAACTCAGCAGAGCTGGGCCATGGAAACTTTCAGCATTCTTCAAAAACAAATCAGATTCTGTGCTATCAAAATACATGATTTATCGCTAGTTTAGCTGCTTTTCTATTTTCCCCTAATTTTTTTTTTTAAATTAATTCCGTTGCATCCGGAGAACCTGAACAGTAGAAGAATACACAGGAGGTGAGAACCCAGCTGCCACTGGGGTGACAAGTAGCTTCTCAGGCTGGAAAGGTTGTGTTCAATCCAACTGAGGCGGGAAGAGGCTGGTTTTGGCTGGACTTTGGGTGGCACTCAACACAGGATCTGCCTAATAAAAGCATAATGTGTTCCCAGGCCGACATACTCAGCCTGCTGCTGGGGAGGGTGCCTGCTGTCTCACTGTCTGGTGCCATGCTGGAAGCAGCGGAGCCAGGAGACCAGCTGGTATCACAGGCGGCAGCTCAATGCCTCCCAGAAGCAGCTGCTTGGAAAGGGTGGAAGAACTGCCAGAATTGGTAATAACAGCCTCAGGTGAAGGGAGAGTGGGGAAAGGGGACCAATCCATCAGCCAGCATCAGTTCTTGTTATGTACAGCAGAAACAGCTGCCAAGAAACCTCCCCCAAGCTCCCTGGTGCAGCACAGGAAAACCAGCTGCCCCTAGCCCCAAGCAGGAGAACAGTGGGAGAAAACCTCCTCTTCAAATGCTCCCCAAAAACAGTGAAGAAACCTCCAGAATCAGCCTTGAAAGCATCAGCTGCTGCCTATTAAAGAAGGTGTTCAAAAAAAAGGGGGAGGGGGGAACAAACCAATTACCTGTGCAGACAGCAAGGCAGAGGGGGACTGGCAAGGGGGGCTGCTATTAGAAATCCACAGTCCGGAAAGCTCTCCTGTGCTCGCCAGGCAGCTGGGCACCCATGGGAACCTCCTCAGCCCCTGTCCAACCCCACTGTCTGCTACACTATGACTGATGGTCAGAACTCGTTATTGGCCAAGAGACAGGTAAACAACGACCACTGGCCTTTTATAAGACTCATTCATTGTGATTGTAAACTCACCTGCCAAAATCACTCACAAAATGAGTTTTGTATCGCTCCCTTTCTTTAAATTCAGCATTTACCTATCCTTTCCTCTGCTCCATTCCAACCTCCCAAGTAATGCTCCGGCAGGCTCTGTTCAGCTCAACAGCGCACCCACCAGACCAGCACCCAGCAAAAGTGCTCCACTGCCCCTGCCTGCACCCCTCCTGCCTGGGTTGGACTCTGCTTGTTGTCTTGCTTCTGCATCCCTTGCACAGAAAATACAAGCAAAGGTGACTGTATCTGGCCACGTCCTTTCTCTCGTTCATTCACACCTAAGAAACTTCCTTCTTATTTCTGTAAGTGCAGAAAATATTCAGAGATTTCCAAAGCTTTAACTGAGCTGTAGCTCAGACCTTTCCACAGGGTCTTTTGTGACACTCCTAGGTCCCTGCTCCCTCCCACTTCTGCAGCAGCCAAAGGCTGTCAGCATCTCACCGCATGCCATTCCCTAGAGTTTATGCACAAACTGGAACATCCTTGAGCTGTTTCAGTTATGCAAAAATTATTTCTCCTACAGAACTCCAGGTAACTCTTCCCTAAAGAGCCCGCTCAGCAGCTGCACCACGTATACCCTAAATAAACAAGAGTAGCAGACCAGAAAAATCCATGATTTCAATGTTGTGCTGGTCAAACTCCTCAGCAATGAGAGGTGTGCTTGAGGCTGGAGACTAAGTATTTAGTGATCTGTGACAGCACTTCAAAATTTCGGGGCCATGTAGCCTGTTCAGCCCAGCACTGCCACACCACAGCACAAACCCCCACTGAAATCCAACTTTTTCTCCTTTTTATCTCAGCTGAGACCATTTCATTAACCACAGAATACCCAGGCATTCCCTGTTGTCTTGTCTCCCACACCAATTTTCTTCAAAGGAGCTAGAAGCTGTTTCTAATAAATCCTGAGGGAAAAAAAAAAAAAAATCACAAATTGTCTGGTACACTTGGACACATACTGCCATTTCCAATATTAAAAACAAACCCAATTCCCGCACCCCCCTCCCCACCCCCCGCCCCACTTTCCATGGGTTTAGCACCGGTATCATGAGGATAGGTATCAGGTAACTGCCGAGAGATACTCTGCTCCCCCAAAATAAAAACACTCTTCTAGGCAACCTAAATATAGCAGTAAGGGCAGATTGCATGCCTGCAGTACATGGGGCCATCTCTCACAGGAGGTTTTAAGGGGACTTCAGTTTTCCGAACGGGTCTGGGCCCAAATTCCAAGAAGTGACAGTTAATATTGTACAGGAAAGGAAAAAAGTGGCATTCCACATCCTAACTACCAAACTCTACCCTTCCTGTGGCACTAAGAGGGGGTTAGGGGCATCACATAAACTGCTGGCAAGGTGAAGGACAAAGCAATGGTATTTGCAGAAATAATCTGGGATCAATACATACCAAAACAAACACAGCCCATGCTCCCGAGGGTGGGGGAGGTGTGTGCACAAAGCCAAGTAAACAACTCATTAGTCACACTGATTCTCACCTTCAGTCTGTTGTCATAGGATGTAAGCACTTCCACATCAAATAAATGCCACGGATTTTCTCCTTCACCCTTCCTCTCGCCCCCGAGGACCAGAGCTCTTCAGGTAAGCCTGGAGTGCTCACAGTGATGATTACAGGAAGGACAGGAAGACATTATCAAGGCACTAGGAAACACTCCAATGAAAAAATACCCCTCTCGAGTCTCTCGTTTTAATAAAAAGCCCTCAGTTTTTCTCCTTCAGCACTGACTCTGATTTCACAGCATCACAAGTTGGATTCAAGTTGGAAGGGATCTTAGAGGTCTCTCTGTTTCAAACTCCTCAAAGATGGGTCGGTTCTCAGGCCAGGTTGGATGCTTGGGGTTTTTTTCCCTTCCCAGCTGTTTTTTTAAAAAAAAAAAAAGAAAGGGGGCGGGGGGGGGGGAGATTTGGGAGGAACTCACCGCATCACCGCACAAATTTTGTCGAAACTGCATATATGCACTGAATTAATTTCCTGTGACATTCAGAGATCTGTGTCACATGTTGGCGCTCTTTACAAAATAAAATTTCATTAAATGAAGAGAGATTTATGGCACTTTGAGCAACAAATACGTTAAAGATACTCAAAATCATTACTCCTCTGAAAATAATATATAGAGTTAGGGGTTTTTTTAACCATTCATTTATAGTAACTGGTACCAGTTTTTGTACCAAGCTCATCTGGACTGACAGCTGACACATCAACTTCAAGCCAAAGCTATCTGAAGTGGCAGAGCTGCTGTATTTAATCCCTCCACAGGCACTCATGCATAATGCAAAGCACAAGCAGACACCCAAAAACCAGTGCTAAGTCCACCGGGACTGGGATATTCAAAGGAATTCAAGAGTAACAGCCTCTCATTTGCCATTACAGTTCAATAACAAACGGCAGCCTAACTCCCCTGAGCTGCATTGGAAGTCCCCACCGGCAAATCCCTCGACACCTCTTTGTCTCTAATGATGTTCCCAGGTGTTTCCATGCAGATTCATTAGTGACAGCCGAATCCCCTGGGGAACTGCAGGCACCTCAGCCTCTCTCACTTTCCTCCCGGTAAAAGACACTATGATCGGTTTTGATGCCTTTTTTTCCAGTGCCTACTAGGACTTTCCCAATTTGAGATGGATTTTCCATACTGCAGGTTGAGTTGTTTATGGAGCTGATGGTTGGAGAAAGGGAACACCACTCGGCAGCACCAGACCTACCCGGGCAGAACCGCCCTTTGTCCTGGAACGGCCAGGACACCACTGCCTCCCACTTAGTATAGAAAAGGCAGCTATAAGCTTTGAGGATCTGAGGACAATTCCCAGCAGTTTCACTGGGAGATAAGATCTCAATTACCATGAAGAAACCAGGCCTTCACACCTTAGTAAATCTGATTTCACAGTGCGGACTGAATTTGGTACCAGGTCTCAAAAAACAATGGGGAAAAAAAAATATGACCCTGAAGCTACCAAGGAAAGAGGAGCCTAATCCATTTCCCAGCTGACTGAATAAGGCAGGAAATCAATCTGAGAATTTTAATGCTATTTACTTTTAACCAGCCCAACACCATGAAAAAGCAGCAGCTGCATTTCTTAGGCAAACAAGCACCTTCATGAATAAGAGGTCTTTTCACAAAAAACAGATGAGGAATTTGATTGTAATAGATCCTATGTTAATTACTGTCATTAGTTTTTGGTGCCTTTTTTTTTTGTTACAAGACAGTGAACAGAAAGAATTCAAAGTCTGTGATGAATAAGGTCTGCAACATGACTCTTCTTCACATCCATATTTTGAACTTTTGATTCTAGTAAAATTACTGGAAATGCTATTATTCTGCATATTTCTGTGTTTCGTTTAGTTGCTGGCTCAGGTAAAATAGTGCAATTCAGTTTTCAGGTTTTGCTTCAGAATTCTTTAGAAAAGTTTGGTCTAGAGAACTTGGACCACATTCTTAGCAAAGAAAAAAAATTTACATTTATTCCACCAGAACTGCTGTATCATAAAGCTTCATAATGGTTTCAATTAATTTATTTGACACTTGTCTTAAAGCTCCATGTTTTGGACTCATGTGATGCTGCAGCTGTCTTTCCTTTTATTAAATCACAGTAAACACACTATTTCTAACACTAACAACTTTTATTAAATCACAGTAAACACACTATTTCTAACACTGGTGTTATCAAATAAAAGATTTTTAAAACATCTCAAGCTCTGACACTGCCAGTGAAACTACTTTAACATCAAGGTCACAGCATGCCCCTAGGTTGAAAAAAATTAAAATTTTAACCTACTTACATGGCTATGTTATCGGTTGTGTTGGTTTTAAAGCACATGGCTTCTAAACTATTTGGGCATGCTGTTTTTTAATGCATACCAATAAAAGAGGCTTAAAAATAGTACTGACTTGAAATCATAACTTGTCTGCACATTAAATACTCACAGTCTCACCTTGGCAGGGCAAATTGCCTGCCAGCTGTCTGCCTCTGCTTAAGATTAATTTATTAAGGTATGAATTCCCTATTAAATTGTTTTTGTGCTAAGCTTTGAAGCTTTAGATCGTCAATTATAGACACACACATGGTCCAACAGGTATTCCACTAACAATGAACACATGTTTTATTGACCTACTTCTTTTCCAGCTCATTAAACACAACTGCACTCAATGATCAAGAGAAAATAACCGTAAAACCCCAAGAACACCCTTCCTACAAAGGATCACAAGGAATGTGGCCAGCTGCCAGCGTGGGGCCACTGCATGCCCGCACAAGGCACCTCTCCAGGGGCAGAGGCGACTCATCTGTCTGCTGACAACCGCAGCAGGGAAGCACAGGGAAACTCCCGCAGCCTCTTCATTTGGGTGTCTAATGTCGGTGTATCTGAAGCGAGCTGCAATCGCTTCCCCCCAGCTCATAATCTGCAGAAGACATTTGGCCAGCAGGCTGAAGTCAAAATAAACTGCAGTCAGTGGGCAAAGCTCCTGCTTGAATGTTTGCTGGAGAAATGGAAATCTCATGAAGTTACAGACCCAAGCACCGTTTCCAAAGACTTGTCAGACAATGAAACCGGCCTCCTTTTCTGGCACCAGTCAGCACATCCCTACACCTCCCTTGCCCACAGTCCCAATTTGCCCTGAAAAAACAGTGTCTCTGGCACATGAATTCACTCCCTTTGAAACAAAAGGGGACATTTACACATCAAAACTATTATTTTGAGCTCTGTGTTACCACAGAGAGACATTACTGTGTTGATTAACTTTGCTTCATATTTTATGGATGGTTTTGGGTTTGGTTTTTTTTTTAACTATAATTTTGCTTTGAAATAAACATTAAATCAAAGACCTTGGCAAACAATTGGTTTAATCCCCAGCTTTTGGCCAGTCTTTCAGGTACAACACAAAGGAGCATGCTCTGGACTTGGGCAAACATTTTCCTGAGTAGCAGAAGGGCACAACTCTATTACAAAAGCCGGAAGGGGGAGGTCATTTGTAAAATACTCTCAAGTCTCCTTCTAAGCACCTTGGGTTTATACGGTAGTTTTCCAACAACAGACCAGACCCATCACTTCTTACTCACAAAAGCTGATAAGATCAAAACTCAAAGTAAGTGGCAGAGGATTTCTAAGCCAATATACAGAATTCCTGCAGAAGCAAAAAACAATGCAATACACCTGTTTCAATAGAAGCTGCGGTTTGTTGATTAATGCACGAAAAAATATGGGTATTACTATAAAAGTAAGCATCTGAGAGAAGCCTCTTAGCTGATAGTCATAGACACACTTGCTCTCCCCTGAGCTCAAAATACAGGGAAATAGTTGCTAATTTTTTACTACAGTTTGAGTATTAGCACAGCCATTTTTATCCATTTTTAGTTATGTTGGCAGGAAGTATACGCACTGATGTTTTCTTCTTGCCGTCATTGGGGAAAAAAAAACAGCAAAATTTGAAAAGTTGCACATTCCCCAAGTTTTGCACTGTAAGCATTGGAAGTTTCAGGGTGTGATCAAATATTTTGCAATAGGTGCCCTTTTTAATTGTTTGCTAAATGGTCTGTGAACATATAACTGCTGTGAAAACAGTTTGCATAAAAGCTAAAGGGAAAACTGTACATCAAAGCCAGAAAAAAGCACAATTCTCAAATAAGTATGCGCCTTCATCCCCTCAGCTAAGTGGTTTCCTTGAGTGCATGGAACGCACTTGGATCCAGTTTTCCTTTATCTGTTCCCACTTCCCTCTGTTACGGGCAACACTGGTTTTACCCTTAAGCCCAAATTCATCACCACCTCCTTCTATCTTGCCTTTACTACAAATTTTTTTCATCTCTAGTCGCACAGCTGCACCTCTGTAGACCCCAGCTCTTTTTCTGTCCAACTCCCTCCGCTGTCTTCCCACCACCTTGCTTCATGTGCTGCAGCTCTGCACCCATCCCATCCCATCACTCCAGAGAGTGGGCCACTTCCATTCAGCAAAAAAAGAAGTGATGCTGTGTTTTAAATCACCCTCCTGCATCCATTTTCAGTTTCAGTTCAAAACTTTGTGTTTAACATGGCAGCCTTTATTAGCCCTTCATCCCTCTCCCACTGCCACTGTGCTGTAGTGGCGAATTCCTCTGCATAGGACACAGCTCCTCTGCAGTTCCTGCTGTCAGCAACAACCATCCTGCAATCCTCAACCTCAATTAAAAGAAGAAGGAAAAAAAATATCTTTTCATTCTTGCCAAATACACTAGTTTCCCTGTCTGTCATGCATTCTTTAACGCAGAATTTATTCAGTAACTTTTAAAGGCACATGGGTTTCTTTGGTTTTTCTATGGCAGACCCTAAACAAATACAGCCAAATCACAGTTATTTTTGTATCATTTATGTTCCAGCTCTAGATCAAACTTCCAAAGAACACTCAAGAAATCTCAGCAAGTGACTGTTAGAAGTCTTCCTATTTGATTAGGTGAAAAACAATTTCCATTCCAGCAGCAAGGCTCCACCCCTCTACTGCCCCACCAAAAACTTACACCCAAAGGAAAGTTTTCTATGGCATCTGGGGAGGCAGAACAAGACACTCCATGAAATCTCCTCTAGCAGTTTGGCTACAGCCAATATAATTTATGTGGAAGGCAATCAGGTGCTCCTGTGATGAAGGCTAGTAAACGACTGACAGACAGTCTTCCCCAGTTTCTCAATAAATATTTAACAGGAGATGCTGCTGAGGAGGTTTCATATTACTAAGACTTCATTACTTTTACACAACATGCTACAGGCCATTTCCTGGAAGATGTAAAGTATTATACTAAATAATTAAAATGAGATTGTACTTTTCAAAATAAGCCAGACAGATACACTTGGTGATTCAGCTATATGATTTTACAGGGTGTGTTTGCATACTCAGTATCTTGCAAAATTTGATCATCCATAAACAGCTTCTCCCAGCCATTAGGATGCATTATTTACTCATATTTGTGTATCTATTTCAGGCTTTAACTCCATTACAAAACGTATACAAAACATTTTTCATGTACTAAAGCAGGTCAACCAGGCCTCCACCCTCAGAGGACATTAACTGAGGAAAACAGGGACCTCCCAAGGTATCCTCCTGACATCAAACAGCAATTAGCAAGACTCTTGTTTTGTGACTGCTTTTCCTGAGACATCACCTCTTTCCTTGCAGACTTGCTGCCAAAGTCACAGCTCTGCACAACCCTGAACTAGAGCTGTTTCACTACAAACCAGTTGTATGGCAAAAGCCCCATGTCCAGGGTCTTCTGCTTTGAAACATGCTCCTTTCCCTCTTATTTCAGTGAAACTCATACCTGTTGGAACAACCTTACCTAAGTAAAAAATAAATCTGTGCTTAAGAGATATGGTCCAAACCATTCCCATTTCGTTCATGCCAGTAATTCCACTGACTTCAAAAAACACTACACTGAAGTTGCTGGAACCATAAATATGAGGAAAATGAGAAAGATTTTGTCATCATCCTATGGTTGTCTAAGAAGTCTGCAGGCAAGGAAACCCTGAGTATGGTGTGCAGTCTTACACCAACACCAGCTGTACCTCAAAAGACAGAGACGGACTCCATTCATCACCTTAAAGATCTGCATTATTTTAAAATTCCCTCCTAATGAATGTGCTCTAAACGAAAAGATATTAGAAAGAATAAAATCAGACAGGCATTACACAGGAAATTCTGTACTTACACTAGCATAAATAAAACCAGAACATCATTACCTGCCTGAATTAAAATGTTACATAATACTGATGCATCTACAGTGATTATGTTCAGAAATGAGAAAAAAGTATTTTGATATGAGCAAAATAGTAACAGAACTACAAAACTCTAGTGCTGCAGATCTGAAAAGCAGGTGTTACTTGCAGGTGTTACTTGAAATATACTAATTGCAAATTACATATAACGGCATATTTTTCAGTGTGGTATCACACTGTCATGTGATTTAATCCCTTCTGCCATCTGCTTTAAACAAATGGCGGTGTTATTCCCAAGAGGAAAAAAAGATACTTCCCCTGTGATTCACTTCCACCAAGTAACCCACAGATAACAAAGCCTTATGGCAGAGCATGAAACTCAGTGTTTTGTGGTACGGAGCGGAGGCAAACTTGCTGTTATCTGTTGCAGAGTTAAAAGTAAGATGTTACTTGTTCTAATAAATCAATGAGATTTTGCATTTGAGAGATGAGGGTGCTGATATTACTCAACTTCATATTCTTATATCCTTCCATTTTAATTTTATTCTCATTATAATTTACATTGAACACTGAATGGGGTCTGTGCTCATCTACGCAGCCATCCATGCAAAGAGTAGAAGGGATATGTCGAATACAGAAAGGGCAATTTGGAATTTGCATGTTCTCAATTTGGCATCTACTAAAGTTAAAAAAGAAAAAAGGTTTAGAGTAGTTCAAAATACCACATCTGCTCAGGAGGCTCCCACACAAACCATGGGCTCCACAGTCATGTCACCCTTGACTTTAAAAGACTTCCCTCCTTCCCTCTTCTCAAGTGAAAGAACAACAGGAAAAATTCAGTCACTGTGCAGGGCAAACAGTGAAAAAATGGCACTATTAAAAATATTGTGAAACACACCAGAAAAACTCAAAATAGGCAGAAAAGCATCTTCATGTTCATCATTCTGCAGGTGGTAAGGGGTTGGCCTGCCATCGGCTACAAAGGATGCTGCTTAAACAGGAGATGTCTAAAGTGTGTGCTGTACGGGACACAATTACATTCCAGCTCAGATGACAAACGGGTGAGATGTACTCGGAAGGAGTTCTTACAACAGCAATAGTACAGAAATTAACTCACAATGGTCACATATACAGACCTGTTATGACTTTTTTTGTAGGAGCTAGTCATTACTTAACAGGTTCTAAGCGATGAAAGTGATCTTATTCAACAAAGTCCTCAATATGGTATCCCATTACCTGCCTCCAGCGCTGGCAGCGGTAGCTAGTTACTTGAGTAAGGCCCTAAGTTACTAAGCTTCATCTCTTGCCAAAATCCTGTGCTGACCTGGAATCACAGGGAAGCAGCTTGTATGTCTTCAGACGGCCTTTTAATACTGTAGTGCAAAGCATAATTCACCTGGTTTTTTATCACACTTGCGTCAGCTTTACACTGACTGCAACAAATTTGTCTTACACAAGTGTGAGAAAAGAGTTGCCCATACAGCACCATCCTCAACCTTCCTGATGCAAACATATGCAGGTACTTTTATACAATGTAATTAGGCCATAACCAATGTCAATTAGCCAAAAAAATAACATGTTGTTCTAAAACCCATCTCAGTTACCAGTGAGAAACTAAAACAAATGAATCTGATCCTCATTTTTAAGAACAGGTTCAATACAGCAATCACCATTAGCACAATACGCCTTAAGGAATAGGAAGGGAATTTCTTATAAAGAATAAGGGGAAAAAATGGAGTTATAGGATACTATACATCTTTTATGGAGTTTTTGCTTTTTCTATTGCAAATTAAATATTTTACAACTCTAGAAACCACTTTAATTGATGACAACACTATAAATGGATTATTTCCAGAAAATCAAACTACCTCATTTGCTGATATGAATATATTTACAAATTTCTGTCCTTTAAAAAAGATTAAAATCACATTAGTCAAATAGAGCCCTATTTTTGCTCCCTGATTTTGCATTTGGCTGTTTATGGAGATCACAGGTTTTTCTATGTTCCCCATAAAGATTTAAACTATATTTTCCACTACATAACCCATAAAGATCCTCATGCTAACACAAAATGTCTGGGGAAAAATCCTCCCCCAGTCAAGTTTCAGTACAAATTGCCAGGTCTATCACTTTTCAACTCTTCCTGTAGCTACGATATCCGAATTAAAAAAAAAAAAATTAAAGGCATTACTAGCAAACAACACTGTTCACTTCAAAGCTTAGAAGAATTAAAACTGCACCGATTTCTGAAACCAAAGAGGTGAATCCTTAGATAAATCCTTAGGCACCACTTTGGTTAGTTAACCTGACATGTCAAATGCAAGAGTAATTTACTCAATTCTCAGTCTAGTCTGACACAAAACCTGTACTTCCCCTGATTCCTAATTAGCCGAAGTACTTGTCTTCTTTCATGCAGGTAATTTCATAACCATTATTGTAAAGCATTAACACATTTTTCTTTCAATCATATTTTCCTCTTGGTGACCGACACACCTTTTCTAGCGAGTGTACTTGTGCCAGTTTCAGCTTTGTGGGAACTTGCCCCAAGGTCTTTAGTGAAGTTCCCTCCCATACACATAAAACAATGATACATAATCATGATGTTAGCTATGTGAAGAGACATATGTCTTACCTTAGAAAATATGAATGGAAAATTATGCAGTGGAGGAATGTAGCCGTTTCCATTTGAGTCTATTTTTGAAGCTAAATGGCATAGTACTTCACATATGGTAGAATGCAGCATGAGAAAGTCCTTGACAATGTGTTCAGGTGGTGCTTCTCATTAAATAATTTAAGTTTTTTTGACAGACTAGACTTCTTACAGGATGCCTAATAATTCTAGGAAAATGAATCAAACCCAAGAAATTCCTTTTGTGTACACAAAACGCAAGATCTGGCCATGTATGTATCTGATAACGTGGCTTTTTCTGGTAAAACATACTCAGTATTTGTTTCTTATTTCTATTTTGAGTTATTATTTAGGAATGGGTTTTGGATCATTACGACACTTTATATATAGACCTGGTTGGAAAATGCAGGAGAATGTCATGCAACATTAATCCACGTGAAAATATTAAAAGTTTCAGCTAACTTTCAAATTCTTTCTAGCCTTTCTCTCATTCCATCTCTGTTGGTTTTCCTTCACAGTGATCGGAACTGACTATATCTTGCAGAGTTGTCAGGAAATGGAGGCACAAGGTCAGAGATCTTACATTGCTAAACTCTCTGTGGAAAAAGCATGGCCAAAAAAAAAAAAAAAACCAACAATACACCAATAAAAAGAAAATTGGCTTCCTTGTACGCCATGTTCATACTGCTCAGCTTGATGCACATTGCTTAGGAACAAGTGCTTTACTTCATTTCCATCTGCAAAGCCCTCTGCTGGGGCTTCAGATGCCATCTGTCTTTCGGGGGAAGTTTAGCGCTCTTCTCATTCCCTGCTTCCCATGCAGCGGCTCCTGATGCTTGACAGAAGCAAGTCTGAACTGTACAAACTCATGCACTGCACAATCAGAGCCTAAAATACTTGTCACCCTCCGAATCACAAATGCAACTGTGGAATGTGAACATTTCTCTGGGGAAGAGGCTCCCAGCCCTGCCTGCTTTAGCAATGTGCTGAGGGGCTTCACAAGCACCATCTGCACCATCAGGATGCTGCAAGGAGTTGCTGCACTGCTTTGCCAAAGGCAACTTGTGACTCAAGCAAGGCAGTAACTGCAGGTTTTACAGACAGCACTTAGCCAGAGAGTTGTTAGTATAAATCTCTCTACCTCTGTTATCTACCTCTTGGGCAGTCTTTGTAGACAGTGCTGGTCCCCAATCTGCTGGGACTGTACTGGTGCCCCATTACCAGGACAAGATATGGGTGTCTACACAGGATGCAGTGACAGCAGCTGAACACAAAGCTGGCCCATTGAAGGGCATCTTTACATACAGAAGATCCACCAGCTTATCTTATAATCAGTGCAATTAAACTGGTACAAGCCAATTTAATTAAATCAGATGCTCTCATGTGGGCTCAGTAGAAAGTATTCTGGTTAGCTTGCACCTGAACGTTTGCCAGCATAAGCTAATCCACTTTTGAGAGGTTTAAACCCACATATGTGATCCTTTTCAAATCTGCACTACCTTAGCTAACCTATTACTAAAATGACAACTGCAGTCAAACTAGAACAAGTTTCGCCAGGCTAATTATTTAGGCATTTTTAAAAATACTAATCTCTTTTACTAATCAGCTTGGTTTGCTGATTGTGGTGCTGAGACTAGCTTGCCCTACCTTTGATTATAAAATGCTATTTTGGCAATCCATGTACCAAGGACTACTAAGGCTGTAGTGGATGCCTGTTTAACATATTACAAGGAGTACTTAGAAGCAAGTCCCTTAACTGAGGACTTTTTTATTTGAACAAATTCATGATCTGACCTAAGACAATTAAAAAACATTGTACCTGTGTATGTTTTCAACTTCTGATCTTGATGCTTTCTGGTCTTTGTTGTGACCTGACCTGCATGCAGCTGGTGTGAGGACAGAATCCTGCACTGGCAGCTGCAGAAAACTGGGAGCATGGGCCCTGCTGCAGCGTTGACTTGCCTTGTCTCACCTGAATTTCACAACTGTGGAGGAAAACCTTACCATATTACATAATCTATTACACCAAAACTGCACCATTGTCTCCTGTTGTGTTTTTACATGCTGCTCTACAAGTCTCATAATAATGAAAGAATCAGATCAAAATTAGCATCGCGTAACATGAGAAATAAACCCCACAGAGTTTAGAGTTTCTCACTAGTGTGCTTTTAAGTCCTTCAGGGAATTTTCAGTGCAATGCAGTGCTCAGGTAAGTGGCCTCTTCCACTCATTTTGGTAGCCATTGTCAGTAACTGCCATGTAATCTACCTATCTTTGGGGGTTCTGGTAAAACTCAAGAATAAGGAAAGGTAATGCAGTAAGAGCTATTTTTACTAACACAGACACTTACTGTCAAAGATTATATTATCCCTTAGAAAAGCTGTAATTTCCTTTCCACAACTACACAGTCTTTCAAGATATTTTAATATCATTCTCAGTGAAGAAAGAAGAGGGTATTGGACCACTGATTATCATTTTAAGACAGTAAATCAAAAGCTATTCTAACTAGAAATCAACAGGTAACACACATGTTCTAAAATATCCAATAAAATGCACTTGAAACAGCAAGAGTGGCTTCAGCTCACAAAAAAAAAAAAGAAAGTCAAAAAAGCATTGGGAAAGGACTTGGAGAGAATATCATTCTGAGTACTGTTATGTATCACAAATAGGGGGGTTGTGGGTTTTTTTCAAAAGTTTTCTGTATTTCTGTTCTGCTCATTTTCTCACCTACCCTCAACAAGTTTGCAAAGTGGCACGTAATTGTTTTAGCAAAATCTATTTCTTCCACCACTACCAAGCTGTCTTAATTCCTATTCATTCTGAGAGGTGGCAAACTCTCCATATTACTTGTTAATTAAATAAAGTGTTAATTACCATTATTAAAGGCATCCTTGTTGCTTTCGCAGGAAAAAGATATCTGCTGGTAAGGACCAGCAGATTTCCAAAGGGCACTGGTTAATGTTGGCTGACAAGAAGTGTCCATTCTGAGGTCAGTCTGATTTTCACTAGTCCTTGCTCTATCAGAATTTGAGGTGTTCAGCCCATACACACCATCCTCATAAACAAGAGAAGAATCTGATCTGTTGAGACTGCTTAGAGACACACATACTACAGCTTCATTTAAGTAGAATCTATTTTCACCATGTAAGTGGTCCGATTGACTATGTCCCATTATCTGCAGAAGGGAAAAAAGAAAGAGAACAGCATTTTCATCTTTGCTCAGCACCAGAATCATAGAATCACAGAGTATGTCAAGTCAGAAGGGACCCATAAGTATCATCGAGTTCAACTCCCTGCTCCTCACAGGACTACCTAAAACTAAACCATAAGACTAAGAGGAACACCCTGAAGAATCCTTATACCAGTATACATAAAATTAACTGCCAGACAGAATGGGGATTCATAGCTAATAGTCACCTAAGTTCCCAGAATTTAACCTCAAAACATGTTAAATTTGATGTGCATTCAGGAATAAACAGCAATAACCAAGTACATTTTGCTTTAGCTCCCCTCAAAACACATGCAAAGTCAGTAATAATTGCAAAAGAGGAAACAAAGGACCGCTACCTGGGATGCACTGAGCTCTGCTGACTGTTTTCAGGGGGTTAATATTTCGCCCCACGGCTCAACAAGGTACCACTTCACGTATGTAAATCTGTGCACACTGCAATCCAAAAGTAACACTGTACCTCACATAAACAGAGGCATCATAGAGAATAAGACTGCAGCAGTCAAACTGGGGATGGCAAACAGGATTCAGCATGTGGCCACGGCTTCCAGGAGCTGAAAACGTAACTGATGCGAAGACTCCCTGTCTGCAGGTGTTTATCAAGGCTGAGCTCACAAAGAAAACAGGAGTAGCAGTATGAGTTACTGCAATGTTTGTCCATCCAAAAGTGGCTACATTCAGTCTAACTGCAAAAACACTAGGCTGGGAATATTGGCTGACTGGCAACCACTCAACCAGCTCTGCCGCTGCAAGGAGTATGGTAGTGGAAAACACAGGACAAAGATGATCCCAAGGGAATGGAATGCATCCAAAGCCATGGGGTTTACTTACAGATGAAGTATTAGATTAAGAACTACTACTCTTTGACGCTCAGCATTTCAGTATTTTGCCTCTCCATCTGTGTGATCCTGGCCATCCCTGCATCAGGCTGTCGTCCTTCAGCTTCCTCTCCTAAAAGATTTCAGAAGTCCCATCCACTAAACCTGATGAACAAGTTCAGTTTTGTTTTTATCATCCACTTCTCAAGCACCGTCATCAAGTCAAAATTATACCGCAAGCTATACGAGCAAGAAGTGCCTTCGCTGTTAGGGCTGGGCAAGCATACATGGATAAGTCATGTTCACACGGTGTTCACAAAAGCCAGATGAAAAGGGGGAGGTCAGAGGCCAATCCTTCAACCCCTCATGCAGGCACAGGCTTAGATGCCAAATGGTCACTGCCTGTTATGGGTCAGTTGCCAACTAAAAAAGCTAGGGAGGTGATGGCCTGAAGAAAGGCCCTACAGGTTTTCTTGTGGAAATGAAAACCTGAGGGAAAGAAAAGCTGTTTGGGTCAGTAAGCTTTCTATATATGCAAAAGCCAGGCAAAATGCTTTGACTTTCAGGCACTTTAGAGAAATCAAGACTGTACCCACCAAAGCAGGGACTAGAGGCCAGGTCCCACCTGGCAGGTGAGCATCCAGACAGCTGAGTTCAGAGTCAGTCTCTATCCTGCACCCTCAACAAAAACTTAATCATTTTTAGTATTAAATGCTTACCAACTTCAGAGCTACTTTACATTGCATCCCCAACTAATGTCCATCTCCAATGAATTATACCATCAGAGATGGAGCCACACACCAACCTCTTCCCCCAAGGTGCTGCTTGTTTCAGGGGAGCAGGACAGCAGGGCCTGACATGGAGTTCATAGGAGCCTGGCATTTTGAACTCCTGGAGCAGCCACTTTTCCTCACTGGAGACAGTGCTGTTGTTCAGGAACAAGAACATCAGCCAAAGACTTCACTAAAAGCTTTATACACCACAAGCATTACAATAATATAGCTCTCCAGTAAGAGGCAGGAGACGCAATGTTTCTTGCAAACACAGCAGAAAAGCAGAATAAAACATATATTCTCACACTTAAAATGTCCATCTCCTCAGTACCTGTTGGTTTGAGTTTGGCTTCTGTAGGGCACCCAGCTTAAAATCACAGAATGGCTGAGATTGGAAGGGACCTCTGGAGGTCATTTGGTCCAATCCCTCTGCTCAAGCAGGGCCACCCAGCAAATTGCCCAAGGCCACGTCCAGACAGCTTTTGAACACCTCCAACGAGAATTCACAACCTCCCTGGGTAAACTGTGCCAGTGCACAGAGAAGGGCCGCTTATCTCAGTCACCCTTACAAGCAAAAAGTGTTTCCTGATGTTCAGATGGAACCTCTTGTGTTTGTATTTGTGCCCATTGCCTTTGGTCCTGTCACTGGGCACCACTGAAAATAGCCTGGCTCCACCCTCTTTACACCTTCCATTTAGGTATTTATATACAAGTAAGAACACCCATGAGCCACCTCTTCTCCAGACTGAACAATCCCAGGCTTTTCTCATAGGAGAGATGACCCAGTGCCTCAAACATCTTTGTGGCACTTCACTGGCCACCCATTCTCACCCTCCACCCCTTAGCTCTATGTCTCTCTTGTACTGGGGACCAGAACTGGACACAGTGTTCCAGATGTGGCCAGAGTGGAGGGAAAGGATTACCTCCCTTGACCTACTAGCAATATATTGCATACTGCAGCCCAGGAGACCATTGGCTTTCTTTGCCACCAGGGCATAGTTGGTTTATGTTCAAGTTGGTGTCCATCAGGACCCACAGGTCTTTTCTGCAAAGCTACTTTCCTGCTGAGTGGCCCTCAGCATATATTGATGCACAGGATTGTTGCTTCCCAGGGGCAGGACTTTGCACTTTCCCTGGTTAAACTTCACAAGGTTCAAAGAAAGCCCTTGGATATGCCTGAACCTCAGCTTCCTACATGCTCACTCGTTATGTTACTAACCAACAAAACCCAGACATACTAGTCTATTCATCAAGGAAAGACTCTCTAGGTTTGCAGCTGGAATGTAATTGCAATGGGGAATCTCACACCTCATAGCTCCCTGTGGATGACAATAGGCTACTTTGTTGACCATGCTTCCAGTGCCAGAGGAGCTTCTTCTGCATTTTGACACTGTTCCTTTCTTTCTCCACCATTTTCTGGCCCTCTTGGAGCCTCTCCAGGCTCTGCTGGTAGTCCTGCAGCTGCAGCGCCAGTCCATGACGGCTCCTCTCTAGCAGCTCTTCCTGGCACCCGCACTCCCTCTCCCGCTGTCCCAGCTGGCCCTCCCTCGCCTCCTGTTCCCGCTGCCGCTGGTCACATTCACGCAGCCATCGCTGCTGCTCTTGCTGAAACTGCTGCTTCAGTTTGTGTATGTTGGCCAGCTCCACCCTTTGTTTTTCCAGACTCCGGTATTTTTCTTGTTCCAGAAGGAGATTTAGCCGAGACCCATGGCCCCGACCGGTCTTCTCATTCTCTTGCAGGAGTAACCTGTGGAGCTCTCCGTGGCTGTCCTGGATAGCTAGTGCTGCCTAGACACCACAACAAAATCAGACACAATGTTTAAATATTAGCATTAATACATTTCTGTACTTTTACATAGAAGCATCACATAAAAACCTCCTGTAGTATCAGCGCTTAATGATTTTTGGGAGGTTATTTCTCAAGCAAGTAAAGAAAACGTGTTTTCATGCCTTTACCAAGAGATGTTTCTAAAAACACCTAACCATTTCGAGCACTTTTAACACAGCTTCTGGTTTACCCTTAGTATTATCATATATGTTTATGTTACAGCTGTGCATATGCACTTCAGTTCCAGCTGGGGTCCTGTTCTGTCAGAGGATGTAAAGACACATAGGAAAAATGATTTTTCAAGGTTAAAGAGGGCATATGGCACACGCAGAAGTGGCTTATAAACACAAAACTGTACTGTTTCCAGTACAGCTCACTCCAATGCTAAGGCTCTCCTTGATAACCTGCAACAGTGCAGTCCTACTAACACCGGTCCTACAGGCACCAGCCAATGTAGCCGAGTCATCAGGACCTTACTACTACATGCACCTGACAGAGGTATCCGCACTGGCAGAAATCTGCAGTATAGTAATGATTTCAGTTTTGATGTTTCAATAGTTTGTTTTACAACTGAGAGCACTATATTCCATCCTTCACAAGAATGTTGTGACATTGTTTGCATTACAGATTGTGACATCCTCCAATAACACGAAAATAAATAGCTGGGATTAAGAAGAAAGAAAAGCAAGAAAGCCATAGATCTGCTGAGGCACTTATTGCACAGCCTATCTTCAAGAGCTGACATGGGAATCTACTTCAGCAGTCATTCCCAGAGAATTCCCACAGCCCCGTTACCCCATGCTGTCCACACCAGAAAGAGTTTTTTACTTCATGCAATGTGCAATTCCCACTTTTCTTGGCTCTTCCTCCAGTATTGAGTCAGTTTCAGTGATTTGTAAACAGGGCAAGGACTGGATCTTCTGTTTCTTTCTCTGCACCTATACTGCCAAGTCACAGTCTGAGCGATTAAGGCCTGATCCCAAGCTTTGCTTTACTGTCTCTCTGGTGCTAAGCCACCTGTTTTTTATTTTTTCAAAAATTTTACCTGAATTACAAGCTTTTTATTTTGCTTTTGCATTGCTTTAATCCTCTTAACTTCTAAGCCCAAGTTTTTCAGGATCATTATGAAATATGCTAATGTCAAGAGGGTCTAAAAATTAAACATACTCAAATGAAACATTTTAAAATAAAACTACCAAACTGCATCTAAGGATGAAAAAATAAGTTAAAACATTCAAACTTGCAATTAAACAGGAAAAAACTTAGATTAAGGCCATACAGAATAAACATGATAATTAATTGAGATTGAAATATCTAAAATGGGTTGAGTTTGCTACCTAAGTGGCAGAGGCACTGTTTACTAGTAGCCAGGAGAATATCCTACCACTGCTGTGGAATAAAAATATATGACAACTTATGCAACGGTAGGTGGAGATAAGTATCCAATGACATAATGACTAAAAGCAGGGCAAGAAGAAAACAAACCTTAAGAAGTAAATTATTAAGTCTAATTACTCTGTAAAGTTAGCAGTGGAATAGTCACCTGTATGCTGTACAAAAGACGGGTTAAGTTCTGGATTGCTTGTACAATCTACAAAACAAAAGGGAAGGATTTTCAAAGGTTTGACCACTGTTAACTAATAGTTACTACATTCTGTCTGGGGTTTAAATAAACTCACCTCTGTCCCTGTAGATCCTGGGAAACGCATACTTCCTCCCTAAAATAAACACATGTTGCTTTAAAAAGTAGTTTTTAACTTTAGAATTGTATCATCTAGTAAATATTTCTTTTTTTAAAACTAGTGAAGACACTCATATTACGAATATATGCAGTGCTGAGTCAAACCTTTTTGTGGGTATGTGAAAAAAGACAGAAGCAATAACCAACAAAGACTAATAATTCATCAACACTGGAGTTTTTGTGAAAATCACTAGAGATTCTAAGTACAACTGTAAAAACAAAAATATTTCATCCACAATTTTAATCCTCTCGTGACTAATGCTACACAGAGAAGACATTTCCATTCATTCTTTGTTTACTTGACAGTTTTGAAATACAGTAACCAGACTTCTGTATATACAGTAAAGTGAGTTTAGATTACTTATATTAGGATGAAACAACACAATACTCTTCAAAAATAGAGATATTAATGTAGAAAGAAGCCAGAAGAAGTCATGTTAGTGGGTTACAGCGAAGCCTTAGATGTACTGTGAAGTGCTATGCAAAGGCTGCATGCCCACTATACTCTGCAAAACTCACCAGTGTGGTTACTACTGTCCACTGCAGTGAGGCTCAGACACTTCACACTTTCCACCCTGCTCCCTTTTCCTAAGAAGCTTTCTAAATTTATGAGGTGAAGCCACCCATAATCCCTTCAGCATGAAGAACAGCTCCTCTGAGAAAGATAAGGTGAAATGGTGGAGAAATAAAACACAATCCCTTCTGAGGCTATGCTAAAAAGACTTCCTGTGTGATTTTTCTCAAATTTTTTTTTTTTCCCCAGAAGAACAGAGGACCATTTAGGGAATATCTGTGCTCTCTCTCTGATTTTCCTAAGGTCTCTACTGAGTCTTATTTTCCACTAGAGAGAGCAAAGCAGCTGCTCCATTTAGCTGCAATAACTGAAAATGAAGATGAAAAAGGTCATCTCCCCTTTCTTTCTCCCCACCACCCCCGCCCCTGCTACACCTCTCCCCCTCCCCAGCCCAGTATTTCCCTCCATTCCCTCTCCACATCTTCATCACCTCCTACCTAAAGCCATGTAACTGCTCAGCTTTGCACAGATGCCTCCGGGCAGCACAAGGACTGATGCAAGGGAGCTCTGCCTTCCCTTTGCTGGGCAGCCAAGATGAGCAGCGGGCAAGGAGAAAGAGCAAGGCCAAGAGGGAGAGAGGAGAAGGAGATGCTGGCAGGGTGAGAAAGAGTCAGTGGACAAAGGAGAGCCTGTAGGCTGAACAAGAGTGGGTGTTCTTTCAGTTTTTGAAGTCCTTTTTCATTTAATAAAGGAGGTGTACAAGGCGATTGAAGACTTAGCTGTCTTTGGCATGGCAAAGGGTTAGCAACTGGCCAGCCCAAGTGCCTGTGGTCTCCTCACTGAAGCACCATTTGAGTGCTGGGGGATGAGCCCAAGGGAGGTTTAGTCAAGCTAGCCAGGGCAACAGCAGCACTGCAGCTTCACCACTATAGCTTCAGCAAAAGCCCTGTAAGTGCAGCTAGGTCCAAAGCAATATATGTAGCTGTTTAACCTGTGCTGTGGCACATCACCACCTCCCTGCCACTCCTCTTTAGAACTTGGGTTCAGAGCAATGAGCAGCAGCAGAAGACAGTCAGATTCCAGAGCAGGCTGTGTGGACAGTGCCTCAGACAACCCCCTGGAGATGAGACTACAAGGCAAGAACATGGGGGAAGAGATGAGGACCACCTCTCACAGCTGCTTGCTTGGGAGCCCAGACACTGCACAGACAAAGTTCTTCCTACTGATCCTGGGTCAGCATCTAAACCCTGGGCCGGGGGCTTTCGCTCCAGCTGTCTAGCTCTTCGTCTCACAGGCTAGCTGGACTCAGCCCGGTGCTGCCACTCCACAACGCAAGGACAGCACATCCGACCACGAAAGGCAGGTGGGAGAACAACCACCGCCCTTGAAGGCCCTTGCCTTGCCTGTTCTGTTTGTTCGTTCTGCCACCTCCTGGTAAGTCTGATTC
This sequence comes from Bucorvus abyssinicus, assembly GCA_009769605.1. Classification (NCBI taxonomy): domain Eukaryota; kingdom Metazoa; phylum Chordata; class Aves; order Bucerotiformes; family Bucorvidae; genus Bucorvus; species Bucorvus abyssinicus. The sequence continues at coordinate 26,964,751 of CM020063.1, forward strand.
TGACATGGTAAGATGTGACATGAGCCTTGCTCAAATAACAGGCCAGAAACTTAAGGTGGAAGAGTTTGCTGCAGATCCCTCTAGTCCAGCTGCAGCTCAAAGCAGGGCTAGCTTCAAAGTTAGAGGAGGTTGCTCAGGGCCTTCTCCATTCAAATCCAAGAAACTTTCAAGGATGGAGACCCCACAACTTTCATGGACAATCTGTTCCTTCTTGATCACCCTTGCAGTGATTTTTTTTCAGTCAGAATATATACAGTCAGAATTTCCCTTGCTGCAACTAGTAGTCTTGGATACTCATCCTTTTGCTGTGCACCTCTGAGAAAAGTCTGTCTCTATCTTGTCTATAAACCCAATAGAAATACTTTCATGTGGAGCCACTGGAACTTTTAACAGGCTAGATCTGAGCCCCTCTAACCTGCATTAGGTTATTTTATTTCCCCTCACACAGTTTTCGTGCTCTCTCACTTGGACTTTTGCTTTCATCCCATTTTCTCCACTCATAGTCTTCTTCCTACTCCCTTCTAACACAGCTGTTTGGTAAACCAGATGACATGGAGCTGAACATGAGACAAGGTTATAGGGAGATTAGCGTATTAGCAAGAGTTGTCCAGAAATTGCTAGAACCCCCCTCCCTCGAAAGTTTCAGGCACACAAGCCCTCTTTCAGATCTGATGAAAACCAGTACGCTAACATTAAGTATCTCCTTTTCTATCAAACTTCGCTTTCCATGTCAAGTCATGAATCTTCTAATCTTGTCTCTCCCCTTTTATTCCTTTGATGGTCCTGCTTCTCCACCTCAGGACTCCGCAATTACAGGTGACTTTATTTCCACACAGTAATTCATTCTGCTCTTACTCTAACACTCTGCTGCTACATAAAATCTGCTATTCCTAATTTTGCCCAGAATTGACTTTCGGTTCTGCTTTTTCCCCAGCCTTGCTTATGAGTCGTACAACTTTGAAAAACAGGCACTTTCCCTTCTATTCTCTAATTGCTCTATTTTGTTTTAATTCAAAACTTTGAAGCAAGCTGGTGTAAAACAATCCATCCTGGTTTATGTGCTTGTTCTCAGGATGAAGTTCTTCCAATGCGTAAGTCTTCCCTGCATTAGCTGAGGTGTTTGTCATTGCAGGAGACTTTCATCATCCTGTTAACAGCAGCAGAGAATAGAGGGAATACTACTGTCAGCTCCATAGTGATGGATGTATTGAACAACGACAGCAGAGAACCAGGCTCTCAAGTGGCCTATACAAGTGGTACAAAACCACTGTGGCTGTCATTACAACCCACCAATCTGTAAGCTTGGCAGGAAAATTGCTCTGCATTTGGATTGTTTATGATTGCTTTTTGAAAATTCAGTATTATTTGCAGTAACCTCTATTACATTGAAATACCTGGATTTGGGTGAAATGTGCCTATCTTGTGCTTTGTGGTTTGGAACAGTCATTATATACTCCATAAAAATCTGAACAGCATTTACATTCCCAGTGCCCAGAGTGCTGTGGGGAACACACGAAGAAAAATGGGTTACAATACCTTATCCTCTAGACTGGTGCCTGCCATTTCCTTTTCAACAATGAGATCGACATCAGAAGATTCATGAACTTCTTTCATGTCTGCATCTAACAAATAAAGCCCAAATAAAATGTAAGAGAAAGGTATTAAAGCATATTCTGACTAGAGAAACAAAGGGCACACTTTTTTACAGCTACTGACAGGATGAAGAAAATAAAGATTTACATAATTTGGAGTTACATAATGGGTTCTAGGCTGGGAAAAAACAAATTTGGAAGCCAGGATGCCACAGGTGGGACAATCCAGTTTTCCTACTTTAAAAATTAGTAGTGCTTCACTTACGAAAGTTTAGAGGGAAGTATAGCCATGTCACTGAAAATGCTCTGCAGCAATGGTTTTCACAGGATTTTATTTGCATTTTTGTTGAAAGAAATCCACGCTACCTATTACAGCTGAAATTATTGGAATGTCAATCCTGGTTTTCAGGCCTTTTGACAAAAATTGGCTGATTTGAGAAATGGCATTACACTGCAATATAGATTTGCTGTGGAGCTCTGCAACAATGACAAGAAAGCATATGGAGATAGCAAATCTGACTCAATATTGCTGAATGCAAGCATGTGCTACAGAAAAGGTGCGGTGAACGAAAACCACCCCTTTACTTCAATGAAGTTATATGACAATTTATGCTTTCTGAGCATTTGCCCAAAACCAACTTTTATTCCATTGTTTTTTATTGATTCTGCCATGGACTGAGAAAGCCTTCCAAAAAAACAATACGGTATCAATTATTTTAGCACTCTGAATATGTAAAAGCATCAAATTTTACTCACCACCAGGAACAGATTCCAAGATTTCATTGGCACTAAATCTGTGCTTCACACTTAATTCCTCAATACTTTCCTCTGGTGATCTGTCTGTTTCACTCACTTGTGATGTTGTTACAGCAACACGGAGACTTTCAACTAGAGACAAAAATATGCAGAATTACAGAGGCCCCTTAAATAGCTCCTTAATGCATAAATCAATGACATAGAATCACAGAATAATTTAGGTTGGAAGGGACTTTCAGAGGTCATCTAGTCCACCACTCTACTCAAAGCTGGTCAAACTCAGAGCTTTGCACAGACAAGCTTTTAATGTCTCCAGAGATGAAGATTTCACAGTTTTTCTGGGCAACCTGTTCTGTTTTTATATAACTCTGGGTTCTTTTCCTTTGATCTAACTGGAGTTGCCCATGTTCCAACTTGCGCCTCTTGCCTCTCATCCTATCATCATGTGCCTCCACAAAAAAATCTGGCTTCTCTGTATCCTCTTTTTAGACAGCTGAAGACAGCAGTGAGACCGTCCCAAGGCACCTTCTCTCAAAGCTGAACAGACCAACTATCTCAGCCTCTCCTCAGAGACCGTGTGCTCCAGTTGCCTAGTCATCTTGGTGCCCTTTGCTGGATTTGCTCCAGTTTGTCAATGTCTCTCTTGTCCAGGGGAGCCTAGCACTGGTCACAGCACTCCAGGTGGGACTCACCAGGGGTGGATAGAGAAGGGACCACTTCCTTCAACCTGCTGGCAACTCTCCTCCTAATGCAGCAGCCTGGGAGGCAGTTGGCCTTCTTTGCCACAAGGGCAGATTGCTGTCTCATGGTCAACCTGTCATCAAGTAGGACTCCTAGGTCCCCTAGCTATTTTCCCACTGATTAAGCTGTAAGGATACCGTGGCCAGTGCAGACAGTGCTGAAGGCCTTGCAGTTGCCAAGGTAAGCAACATGCATTGCTCTCCTCTCATCGTAAAACATGTTAGCTTGATAAGACACAGTTTGCCCTTGAGGAATCCATGTTGGCTGTTTCCAGTCACTGTGTCCTTCACGTTCCTCAAAATGGCTTCCAGAAGGATTTGCTCTATCACCATCTCTGAGACGGCAGTGAAGCTGACTATTTAGTAGTTCCCTACGCATTCCGTCTTTCTTGAAGGTGATGTTTGCCTTCTTCATGTCACCAAGAACCTCTCCTGATCACTGTGACCTTTCAAAGATGATAGAAAGCAGCTTCTCTGAGCAGCCTTCGATTTATCCTATCTCATCTCATGGATATGTGTTTATACAATTCACTTAAGCACTCCCTAATTCTATCCTTCTCTTCTGTGAGCAATGCTTTATTCCTATACAGTTTGCTGTTAGCTCAGGGACTTGGTATTTCTGGAAAATTATGCCCATCAATTGCCTACAGTGTAAGCAATTCTAAGTTCCTTACAGTGCGCTGAAGAGTCCTGAAATTCAAGAAATCATCAACATTAGCATTAGAGAAAATGAAAATTAAAAGTGAGTAGAATAAGGTGTCAAAGTATAGGCTGCCATTTTAGCTAAAATGACAATTATTATTGCATCACCAACTTACATTTCTTATGCAAGTTTTATCAATTTTATCAACAAAATGCTCTTTGATTTCATAATGATGATGGAGACCAGCCTTGGCTGGTTTATTGGTTGAAATGCAGTTACTAGCCCATAACTCTCAATTTAGGCAATGCTAAAATTTCGTAGTCCTTCTCAAAGAGCATACAGCCCATGCTGGATAAGGCTCAGTTTACCAGGACTCTTTTCAACTGACTTTAGCAGTATTTTAGCTGAATTTCAGACTAGGCAAGGTATCCACAAATACCACTTCCTTCCTTCCTTTGGAGGACAGCACATAGCACAAGACTATCATCACTCTGTTAGATAGTATGCAGAAAGAACACAGCTCCTACAGAAATTCTGGCAGGTGTTTCTTAGCAAATCTGCCAAGAGCATCTGCAGTTTGGACTGTATATGACTCTACATGATTCTGATCTGTCATCAAATCAACCAAGGTAGGTGAAGGTGGGGGACCAGATGCAATATCATACTGCAACACTGTGATCTGCTTCACAGGGCTGTACTGCAAAGAAAACTAAGGAAACAATTCTCAGGTGCAACCTAACACCATGTCCCCTCCTGCTTACATATGATGTTATGCTCTAAACACAACCCTTATCTTACAATCTGGCAGGTACCATCTTATGCATCTGACAAGTATAAACTTGAGAGACTTCTCTTCAGTGCCCTTTGCCAAGTTTTGATACTACCAGTTCTTGAGACTTGACAGAATCGCAGCACAAGGCAACAAAGCTGTACTTTGTTACCTTGAACTATCTGTCCCCGTGAAGAGACAGAAGTCCACTTTTCCCACATAAACTCACCTTCCCTGAGTGCTGCTGCCAGCAATGAAGCAGCCTGTGGAGTTTCTCCAGAATCAGGTTTGATAAGGAGGTAAGGTTCTACATGAACATCCTCAAACCCACTCATATCTCCCAGTTCTGCATAGATACGCAACTTCTCTTCCAAATAACTACAGATCTGCTGGTCCTGGTTGCTCAGTGATTCTGTCAACCAAAATTGAACACTTCATTAATATTTTTTTATCCTGCAGGCAAAGCACGCTTCTCATTCACCCTTCCAATCTTTACATCACATAGACATTGCTAACTTGAGCTAGGCCTTTTTTAAGGAACCAAATTCATCCCATAATCTGTCTTAATGAAAGCTGGCACAGACCCTGGCAGAGGGCCAGGACAGTGTCCTACCCTGATGAGGTGGCCTGGGCTCCGCTCTGGGGCCCTCAGCTACCTCCTGCTGCACTCACAATGATCAATTCTGGAAAAACACTTAGCTCAGGCAGCCAGAAGATTTGTTGATCAGTGCCTCAATGTCAAAGAAGAATACATGGTCTCAGCAGAGGACACCCTTCCCTGTGGCTCTCTACAGGAGGGACATTGCTGGAATTTCTCTCCTGACAGTGGTATAAAGATGTGGAAGTCAGATGTAGGGAAACCAAGGAAGCAGAATTTATCTCTATCAGCCACATTTTCAGATTAAAAAAAAATAATAGCAGCAAAAGATGAAATGCCATTAACAAGCACAAAGCTACTCAATTACCGAAGATTTCAGGTATTTCCACAAACATGGAACTACCTGGCCCTGATGCTAATCTGGGAAATTTGGTGCTTATTTTGAAAGCACCCATTTTTATTTCTTTTTTTACTCACTCAGCACTCATGTAGCAAAAATATAAAGTGTTTGGGAAAAAAAATGGTTCTCTTTCAATAAACTTAGATTATACCATCAGATGACCCCAGCTTTCTCTGCTGCGGCTCTGCCAGTGGAGACACTCTGAACCCACCAGCCAATATGGGCACACGACTCATTCATCCTGAACTCTCAGGATGCAGGAGCTCTCAGAGTAGCAGGAAAAGTTCCAAACCTTGATATTTCTGAATTCTGGATGCTTTGGCCTCAGCAATACGTCTGTCCTCGTCAGATTCACTCATTTTCCCCTCTTCTTCTTCCTCTGGACAACTTCAAAGATGAAAAACAAAGAAAGATGGATAAAGCCATATCTGCATATTATATATTCACCTTCAGTACAATGTTGTGTTAAACAGAATAAAGACAGCACAACATCAGCATGAACTTTTGCTACAACCCAGAATCTATTTGTCTGCTTCTTTAAAAACCAGTAACCAGACAAGAACCAGAGTGAAGGTCCCCTTTTAATTCTGGTAAGGCTGCACTGTGCAGCAAATGCATGGCTGACCCTCACACAGGTTTGCTGTGCTAACCATAACCCATGGCCCCATGAGGAGCAATGCTTTACCTGCCATTTTTTAGGAGCTGACACCAAGATAATATGCGTGATTGGGAGTTTCCAAAAAATGGTTGTATGGACACCTGCAGAACTCTGGAAAGCATCCAGTGCTAAACACAAAGGTGAGGGAAGCTTACAACGGCTGGCAAGGACGAGTGGGAAGGGTCTGCTGCTTCAGTCAGAAACCAGAAGTAACATGGGAAGTTTGGCAGAAGCAATGGTAAGGTTTTGGGGTCTGTGAATCCTGAGCTCAGAGGAAAACCCAACCTCACAGGATGGATCCATGCAACGCAGAACAGAGAGCATGCTGCCACAAACATCCAACCGACCTCCCACCTGCTTTGGAATGTCAGGATGAAAACCAAAAGCCTCTACCTTTCCACTGCATCTTGAATATGCCTCATCCAGTTATTACGTTCCTCTTTGGAGTTGGTATGAACCTCATACATCTCAGGCCCTGCAGATGAAGCGCTAATCAGAAACATGCCCCTTTCTTCATTGGCTACTTCTCTTACTATGAGCCTCTGAAGGGAGATAATGGAAGGCTTCTGGTCCTGGGGGAAACAGTCACAGCACATGCAAAAAAAAAATTACTGTCTTATAAAACATCGCACTTTTAGAAGAGCACTATTTTTCAATTAACCGGACTAATTCTAGTTCTGGTATAGTCAGACTACGTATGTTCTCATCAGGTGTAAGAGGCTGTAAGTTTTGAGCATTCAGACATCTTTTTCAACTATTATTTTAAAAACACATTACAGTATTTATGAACAAGTAAAGCCCTAGGTATGTGCTAAAAAGTAAATCCCAGAGGCTCAATGATACGGAGGCATAATATTCATATAACGTTTGTATTTATATAGTTTGGGAACCTCTCTCCATGACCTTTCATAGATTTTATGTACGTCTACTACTACACTTGCATTTAAAATTATTCTTCGGTTCTGTTTTACAGAACCAGAAGTTAAAATTTATTTTAGATAATTGAAAGAGCCTGCTCTACTTCCTGCCTTCATTATCAGATGAGGCATGCCACTAGAAATAGCCTTGTTATTTTCATCCTTCTTCCTAAAAAAAAAAATTCAGTTTGACAACAAACTTAATTTTCCATATACTGACATATCAGTGTTCTGAATACACTACCAGGATTTTAAGAGAAAAATAAATTACACGGGAATAACCTAGAAAAGGACCTAATTTTAGAGAAATATACAAATAAAAGTGCAATGTATATATTCAAACATCTGGCATATACTTACAACAGCTGCAAATATGTATTTTTGATCTTTTTCTTGTAAGAACAGTAGTGCATCAGTTAGAAGCAGAGCTAAGGTGTCTTAAAGTAAGAAAAGGGAAAAAAATGCTTTTTAATTAAAGTTATTACAATTGCAGTTAATTTCCTCTTTTTCTTTAAATGGAGAGAAGCTCTGATCAATAAATATCCTACACAATTCTACAGCAAACTAAACAGAGGCTATGGTCTGCTTGAAGCAACTGCATGCCATCACGTTTTATGTCCAAGGAAGACCACACTTTCTGCTGTTTACCCTCCTGCAGCACTGTGCTGGAGCACTGGCCCAGGGAAAGAAGAAATGCTCGCTGTAATGTCAGTAGAGCTTCCCCAGGCCACTCACAGGCAACCTGGCAAAGACTATCCCACCTAAGTTTTGTTTTGCCTATGGTGTAACATGTACTCGCAGAACAGCATTACAGCAGTAAAAGTATTTCTGGAGTAAAGATGAACAAATAGCTTTATAAAGTTGTACAGCAAATATTAGTAAGCTTCAAAAAACCCAACCTCTACATGGGATTAACACCAAAAGTCAAATTCTGGGCTTGCATGTAAAAATTGGGCTCCATCCAAATGTGGCTTCAGATTTTCTTTTCCACTGCGGATGTCCCAGTACCAGTTAAGAACACCATGTGATTTTTCATGTATTATTTTCAATGGCCAGTACTTGCACAACATGAATGTACAAATCAAGATTCTGTGTTATGGGATGAAACTGCAAACCAATGAACTAAAAGGAGGGTACTGGAAGAATAAGTGCAGCTGATGGCTTTGTATGTGACCTTGTCTTCTTACCCAGATATACAGAGGATCATCCACAAATTACGGGTGATAGCATTAGTGGCATATTCTCAATACCATTACCTCAGAAATTCATGTTTGCAATACAGCGTAATAAAGTATTTTCATTCTTAAACCAAACAATCTTCACATGTGATTTGCAAATAAGGAGTTAAACGACTTTACCACTTGGATGGAATACCTTTGAAACGACCAGTTGCTGTCTTCCAGTACACTAAACCTTCATGAAGAAGTATCCTTTCTTTCCTCATCAAGTCTTGCTTCCTAAAAACATGGCCATTTTTCAGCTTTGTATATGTTTTATTTTCAGTTCTACTTAGAATTTCCAACAGCTTTTGCTTTTTCTCATATTCATTCACTTTCAGATCTACTGCTGCAATCATGTCCTTAATTAGGCAAAGGGCTTTGCACAGGTCTTTATGTTCTTCTGTTCCTTCTGTAGGAAATAAAAAATAAACAACACAGTAGTCAACACATTCAAGAGAAGGTATCATTCCTTACTTTCTGGTAACAATCAACACAATGCAAAGCTTAAATTGATAAATATGTCATTTTAAGTTGAACCTGGCAATCAATTTACTAGAAATATTAGAGGCATCTACCTTTGTTTGACTGGCTTATTAAAAGATTACATATACCGCAGATTTATTTGTTAGTCAAAACAACAAGCTGAACAGTTTCTGACATATTTATGAGCTGTTAAAAAATTTTAGTGGCTAAGTAAATCATATAGTATATTGCTCTTCTCGATAAGTAAAAAAAAACCTTGAAGCAGGATTGCAATCACAAAGGTTTTGCATTTGGATATGCAACTTTCTACAACGCTCATTTATTGCCCATTTAGGGGACAATATATGAAAGTTACTAGTACTTCTAAAATGCTCTATGGAATTCCAGAGGTCAATCAAGCTTTGTTTGAAAAACTGGAGAGTTAATGAAATGTTTGCCTAGTCTTACTTACAAGAGATTCCACCATAATTTCAAAGAAGGTGCAGACTGCATGCCTGAATTAATTCACAACCCCTAGTCAAGATCTTTTCCTAAAACAAGTATGTTCTTTCTGGACTTCTACTTAGCCAGCTGGAATACTGGAAATCTTCACAGCCCAGCCTTGACAAAGTCTACATTCACTAGACACCCTGTTTAGGTGACATTGGCCTCAACTGTAGATAATTACATTGCCCTGGTACTCTACAGTGCAGTGGATTTCATCTTTTGTTATACTGTAGGAGTGCATATTCCTTATATTTAGAAATCCACTAGGATTAAAGACATGAAGACAGACTTCAGCTTTTATTCACCTTTTGAGTACTGCAATATCCTTTCAACCAGAACAGGGTATTTGGTGATTCGCTGGGTGACAAGCAAAATGCACTCAGGGATTCCTCGGCGTCGCGCCAACAGGTTACTATTCCTCAGCTGCACAGATACAAACATATACCTTAAGTAGTAAACGCATATTAAACGACCAATGGACTAATAAGAAATATGATCTAAATGCATTAGAATAAGCTAAAACAAAATGCTGATTTATCTGAACCCTTCCCAAGGAACAGTTGCTGCCCTGAGGAATGAGGTGTACTATAACGGGAACATGTGTGTAATACACACTGGGTGCCAAAGACTTCTAAAAGCTGAAAGAAAAAACGTAATTTATCAGCTCACTGGTTAAGGAGGAAAAATCTCTGGCATCTTTATTAGCTATTAAAAATGAGTTACTGAATATTTTTTCAACCCTAAATCTAAGTAAAAGCTATGTATCGTTTTCCTGAGCATTTTGTCAATAATGATCACGTTTCCATGTAAACTTACTTTAATAAAATTCTGGAACTTCTTGTTTTGTTGCAACCCTTTGAAGAGATTAACAGCTTCCTTCTGATGGCTGCAAAACTCTCCGTATATTTTCTTCATTTTAGCTGCATTTTCCTCTGAAAACTGAACAAATTCGTGAGTGGTGCTCAACATTGCACCTAACAGGAAAGTGTACACCTTTAATTAAAGCATTTTGTACAAATGTAGAACTTTTATACTATTTTTTTCTCAAGTTCTCTGCATTTCACTAACAGGGCCTGTCACTACAGAATGAAAATGGACTAGCTGGTTTTAGGAGCAAGAAGAGGAACACGGGCTGGAGAAAGCAAAAACAACCTCCACTTCAGTCTTCCTTGTAACAGCTAGAACAATTATTATAACAGCATTTCCTTCACCTCTTTGCAAACACAGTCCCTTAGAGGCTTATTTGCATATGTTTGATCTCCATGCCACTTCCAGACAAGACAATAGTTCATGTTTTTATTTCAGTGGGGTGAAAACAGACTGACAGAAGGTGAAAAGCCACACTCCTGTTTGCAAGGAACTGAAGTGTGACCAGCAAGCAGTTAGTTAGCTGTTCTACAGCCACCATAAACACTCTGTGACCATCCCTTCTCCAATGAGCAGCAAGTCGAGATCCACCATGCCAGATCACTACAAGAACTGAACAGGTAGTTTCTTTTCCATCATCAGTTAATTCTTGACACCTCTGCTCAGCTGTTAAAAAAGTTAATCCATTTCTGTCACTTTTTGTAGCCTATGGTCTGATGGCAGCAACCTTCTCCTGTGAACAGGACTAGGTTCATTACTTTCCTCGTCACTTGTACTATATAGGTAGAAGTTCATCCCAAGTTCATCAAGGTTACCTGTCAGTAATGATTTTCTCTCATTTCATGCTGCAATACTCTGGAGAGGACAGTCTGAATTTTATGAAGCAAACATAGACCTCTTCTTGCCCACAAAAGTCAATAAATTGTTTAATTTTGGAACCTTGCATACATAAAGGATTAACAGAGCTGATGCCTCTACCTGCTGCACAAGGATGTCTCCAATTCTGCTGATGACAAAATTGCGTTCACTCCCTGCCTGACATGACTCCTGCCGCCTCTCCTTCATACTGCAGAAGAACTGCTTGTGCATCTCTAGTAGCTCATCTAAGCAGGGGAATATTCTGTCAACTGTGCTGTGGTCCAGCTGCAGTTCTTCCTTCATCCCTTTTCTGAATATTTCAGACATAATGAACAGAGTATGGATGTGATGTGCTTCTGTTTGCATCAGCTCTGCAGTATAAAATAAAACAGCATAGTATAGTAATCACTGGACAATGTTGCACAGTTTCTAAGATAGACTTTAGCAATATTCAAATACATAATCATTTTTTCTGTGTGAGCCTCAAATCTAATAAATTATGTCAGTAGGAAGATTTAATTTATCTGGCTCTGGCACAGTTTGCTCAACTGTACCCCACTGCACAAGCTGGGGTTGCAACTGCTTGAGCTGGGTATTGGATGAGGTTGAGGTCCCTTCCAACCTCAACTCTTCTGTGAACAGGGTAGACATGTCTTTCTCTGGTAGTCACCACTCTCCATTTCATTAGCTCTAGGACACATTGTAATTTGTGACAAAAATGTTCTTTAAACCTTCTTATTATTCTGAGTTCTTTCTTCCAGACATAAAACGTGTAGGTTCCCTCTCTACTATCTAGGCCAAATTATTCTTAAACCTACACAAAGCCTTGAAATACTGACCGAAAATGACATCCTGCCTCTTGATGACATCCTTTTCTTGCTTGCTACAGAACATTGGATCCACAACAAGACTCCACGATTCTGCCTCAAACTCTTGTGCATCTGTGCGATCAGTCCACTGAGACAAATCCACATCATCTGTGACAAAATATGTACCTTATTACACCAGGCATATGAACAGTAAGGGAAGTCCCTTTGCACACGCAGTCTATTCTTATGGTAAAGGGAACACATCATAAGGAAGAACTTTAAATGAGGCTTCTGCAAACATTGGCAGTGGCTTTATAACAGAGAAGCTTGCCAGATGTCAGTAATACTACCGAAGTGTCGAAATGCAGACATGACAGCAGGGGAGGAGAATTAAAACAAAGAAAAAACCTTTCTTTTCTCAGATTAAATCCTTTTTATACTTCTTTGCTTGAAGAAACTTTTTAAAATTTAAGAACAAAATCAACATTTTCAAAAGTAGATGTCCAGTGAGAGATACCTGCATCATCCTTTGTGAGCGAATGCCCTTCAGCTTTGAAATTCAGTCTCACATCTAACTACAGACTGTTTCTACTCACTTCACAAGGATACGTAAGCCATACTAAAGTAGGGCAGTTCACCAGCAGGAGGTAAGATTTTGGGGCTACTGAGGAAAGACAAATGATGTAGGTTTATGCTTTACAATGTACACTGTCAATGGAGATGATAAGATGAGTGCAGAAGAAAATTATACTGCTGTTCTGGTTCTGAGAGAATGCCAAATACATTTATGCCCTTTGTTTTAAAATGGAAACACTGTACAAAAATAATCTAAAACTGTTATCAAAGAATTATTTACAAGGAAGAATGGAAAAGTTCTACTTTAAGACTAATGTGTCTGTACCAGTATAATGAGGGACACAATTCTAATTATTAAAAATACGTCCTCTTCTTTTAGCAGATGAATTAGCTTCCTATATCAACTAAGGTGTTTTTCTGTTCTGCTCTTTTCAATACAGGTTATAAAATGGAACATCTATGCAATACTTCTCACCTTCCATCATAAAAAGATCCATTGAAGAAAAGGTCCCTAATGCTTGTAACATCTCTTCAGACCGTGACTTGGACCTCCAGGTGCCAGTCTCAGAGTCTTGTTCAGAAAATGGTGCAGCTCTTCTACAGCATAAAACAAAAAAAAATCCCACAATTATTTAATGGTTTCAATTTTCCTAGTAATGCTGAATGATGTACTCAGCATAGTCCGCCGGCAGTTGCTCTCTACCTTTCAAAACTGGCACTGGGGACACTCTTGGACAAAAAGTGAGACTGTTGCGAGGCTTCCCTCCTTCCAGCAGACAGTCCAATAGGCACAGAGGAAGAAGGATGCACTGGGGAGAGCACCATCTGTGAAATATCTCCAGGCAGGGAATCTGTGAGGCAAAGCACAACACAACATTTTGTCAAACAACGTGGAGAATGTCATCAACAGCACACTTACACCGAGAAACGCTCTCTGGTGTTCATATTGACCAATACTGGGTATCAGGAGTGTCCGCTTCCCATGGTACAAGACTGATGCTCTCCCATGGAATATAAAGATAAGACCGTAGGCAAAGTGAAATAGTTCTGGTGTGGCTGTTATTGAGAAGAGAACAATCTCAAATCATACACGCTCTAACACTGCAACTTGATCATAGGAGACACAAATATTTGTGCATACAGTAAATTACATACTCAAAAGCACAAGACGGAACTGATTATTTTTGATTTTCATTCTCACTGAAAAACAGAACATAGTAAAACTCCCACTCATTTTATTAGAAGATGAGTTAATTCAACAGTAATTTATTCAAAAAACCCTATTCATATTAGATACATTCTTACAGATATTGAAGTGAAAAACAGAAACACACAAATGACGCAGAAAATTTTGTGTTGTCAGTCCCGTGATTTTTAATCAAAGCTTAACTTAGAAGTGCCAGGTTTACACCTCCTAACTTACTCGTTACACCAGCTTGGGGTTTGTTTTTATTATGGTACCTCTCCTGGGATTTCTGAAAAAAAGAATAATTTTATAAAATTGCAATGAAACCATAGCTGGTAACACACCAAATAGTTAAGTCAGTAGTTCACTTCCATGTATCATCACACAAAAGGGCTTCAATAAAGTGGTCCTAAATTACAGTCCTAATTTCTACCAATAACTAATAAATCCAAGTTTATTATTTATTATTTAGTGGTAGACAACAATATTCAAAGTAGAATGATACTACTTTGTACTGCAATAAAAGACTGAACCTCTTTATTCTAAAGGGAGTCACTGAGTTACAGCATTCTACTTTCTCTATCTGAATGTTGCCTGTGAAGGCTGCAAGAGAAGGAGTTCAACATTCATGGCGGCTTTATATGCAAATAAGCTAGAAACATTTGTGGCAGGGAAGGAAGCCTGCATGTCAGAGGCAGAACTGATCCCCCTTCCAAACTGGACTTTCGCAAAACTTGTAGCAAAAGCCTGCTGTGCTTAGGCACGTATTTCACTTAAGATGGGTCAGTGAACATTTTCTGCACTTTAGTCTTGTTGAGATGAGTCAGGAGTGGTGGGGGGTCTTGTCTCGACTTTACAAATAACCCCCCAAACCCAGTAATTAAAACTGCCAGTTCAGCTGTCCTAACGCCCTTAACTTGTCCAGAAATTTGTGCATAACTATGACGTGGCTGCTATAATCAAAAGAAACAAAACATCTGATGTATGTCCAGTTTAAGACTTGTTTTTGCTGAAGAATCTGTATGCAAACATGTTTTCCCTGCCAAGATGCAAAACCCAGTTACATCAGAAATACACAATCCACTAATTTGAAAAATGACATGTATCACCGTGGCGTACTTCTCTGCAAGTCTCCTTTTATTCCATGAGGGCAGCAGCCTTTCGCATCTGTTTTTGAAAATTACGTCTTTCTCATCATAACCTCACCATGCATGTATTCCTACATAAACAACGCAGCAGCGCTGATTTTACGCTGTCTGCAGTGGCAGCTGAACACTGGGAGTGACTGCCTAGGCAGGCTGCAGAGTCTCCTTCTCCAGAGATTTACCATACAAGGGGCTACCTGTGCTTTTAAGCAGCCTTTCTTTTTAATCCCTTTCACATCCCTCCAGGCACACCACAACTTGAGCTTGCAACTCTTCAAATATAGAAATAGCTCTTTAAACACACTTTTCACCCTCTTCTAAAAATTGTTCAAGCACAGTGCTTGCTCTGTTGCTCACACTAGACATTTGGACACCCTCGCAGCCCTCTGCTCATAGACACTGGGTCTGGGGAGGATGTGTGTACTTTCTTTTTTCCTTCATGACATTTCCAGACCCCTTGGAAAACAAATACAATCCAGTAAGAATGGTGCAGTATAGGAGCTTACCTTGGTGCACACAGGAGCACACTCCTTGCAGCTCTTATGCACAATTATGTTGCAATCTGAAAGAGAAGGCATATTTCAAAGCCTGACACTGAATAGGATTCCCAGCCTGCAGGAAATGTTACTCTGAGGCTTCGCCTTTTTATTCTTCCAGGTCCCTCCTCCCTCTCCCTTGCCAACCTCGGCTTGTTACATACAGGAGGTACATCCAAATCTAGGTAAGGTTCCTTTTTGAAACAAAACACTGAACCAGGATATCAAAGCAGATTTCAAAGCACTGTAAGTTCACAAGCAAAAGCCAGCAACTACTTACGAGAGCACTGCAGTGACTCCTTTCCTAAGAGGGCCTTTTCACAGGCCATACATGGGATAACTCCTGAGAAGGTCCCATTTGTAAAATTGTGCCTGTTCAGTTTCTCTTTTTCTTTGGTATCTTTACTTTTTGTCTTCATCCCCATCAGCAGAGGCAGGACAAAAGAAAAAAAAATTAGAAAAGAAGATAAAGCAATTCAATCTTAAAAACATTCCCTTTTAGGAGCAAATTATTCTAAACCATTTATTCTCTGGAAGACTGTAACACTATACTATATTATTACATCCAACATTGTTGAAGTCCTAAAATGATGCAGGCATTGCTTTCACTGGCAGCTAAGCCAGCAAGCATTATCAAGAAAGACTGGAGGAAATATATTTCTAAAGCTGCAAAAAGAGAAGAGCCTGAAAATAAAATTTTGAAAGTGTTATTGACTCGTGGCACATAAAACAAATAAAAATGCCTAAATCTCCCTGAGGCACACATGAAAACTCATGTCTCTGCAGTTACGTAAAATTAGACAACTTGTCCTTACATCTTAGAAGACATTAGAAATAACCTACTCTTATTGAGTGTTGATGAATTTAATAAATTCTGCCTATTTTTACAGTACTGCTGTTGGTGCGAGTACACACCTTCTCCAAGCAGCCCTGGTAGTTATTCTTTAGGATACCACACAGACACAGGCTAATGTGTGGCTGCGGGACCAGACATAAATGTTCACAGGCAGGTCTGCCCCTCTTGAAGATATCGCCTCAGACAACCATCTTCATATTACATGTATGTTAGGATATCCTGGGGCACAGCAGGGAGTACTAGAAAACCTACAAAACTGCCGAAAGGCCAGCTGGAAAGATCCTGTTGGCCAAATTTATCTCTCAAGCTGCTAATCGATGTCGTTTATCTAAATTCCAGATGTTTCAAAATTAAACGTTCTAATCTATCTTCCATAGGATGTACATTTGTGCAGGCCTCAAATGTGCAAATCTAACACTAAGCAGTGCTTAGTCATGCAAGAAGTCCCATTAACTTCAAATAAGCAAATTCAATTGATTACATGCCAATGTAAAAGTTACAGGCTCAATTACTAAATGCAAGAACAGGTCCACACCTCTTAATTTTATTTAACAAAAAATCTATTTCTTAAAGGCAATTCATACATTTAAACTTTGGCTAAATCATCCAGTGAGACTAATAACACCAAAAAAATGGTAAGGAAAATACTTGATATTGTTCAGCTAAGGCTACTGTGAAAAGGAATGCTGGGTTTTTTAATATGAAGGCCATTTAAGGGTATTCCGTGTAAGCTTTAAAATTAAAAAACAAAGATAAAAGTTTCTTCCTATTACTTACGAGGTTTTGTAATAAACAACAACTTATCTTTATGTAAAAATGTTAGGCTCTCAACTATACTTCATTTAATTATAGTGACATAATTATACGTAGTAATAAAGACATAAATCCCAAATTACCTTGCACTTATTCCGTGTGCTGGTCATTCTGTTCATAAGAAAGCTGAAAGTCCGACTCACTTTACATTTTTCAGACTCATTTTTTGAGGATACAGTATATTTATTCCATTCCTCCTCCCGAATCCTAAAACAGAGACCAGTGAAAAAACCTCATTCCAGTGAGAACAATCCCTTAAAACAGGGCAGCATCTGCATGGTGCTTGTTTCACCTAACATTTACAATTACATGTTTTATTGCAGGTTTAGCTGATGTTATTAAAAAGACTGCAATCCCTCCATATAAAAAGGAGTAACACTAGCCCATGGAGAGCTCTGAATGTGCAAAGCATTACAAGCTTGCCTAGATCACAGCTGGTATCAAAAGCCCTCTTGCTCTTATTTTGGACGGTGTTTTGGAAGTCCCTACAGTGGATTGGCACTCCTACAGTGGAAAGGAGCATGCCCCTACTGTGCACATCCCACAGTGGTGCACATCAAGTCCCCACAACAGGCTGTGCATGGTGAGGACAACAAGAAAAGAACAGAGCTGAGCTCTGCATAGGATTTAAGTGTGTGCTTACGGATCCCCTGGGCAGGAATTGCTCCCCTAAATCGCTGCTAAAAACCCTGATGCGAGGGGTGTGAAGGCATCTTCCCCACTCTGCTCCCTAGATGGCATTCTTGCACAGACCTGCTCCCAGCGCCCCAAAACACAGATGAGACATACCTTTTCTCTCGGGACTGCTCGGGCAGGCTGTACGCTCGTTCTGCAAGACATAAACAGTTTTCAGGTGCTCAGATTGCAAGGTCTCCAAGTTTATTTGAAATGACAACCTCCACCAGACCATAAGAAGCTTGTCATTTATGGCTTGCAATGAAATTTGAAAATTAGGAAAACAAAAACGTCTTCACATGAGAAGCAGCTTCTCCTGGGGTAAGACTAGAGCCTATTCAGCTTGATTTAGTTGACAGAACCTGCCAGAACTGAGATGGGTATCAGTGAATGCCAGTCTCTGCAAAGAGCTTATTTTCAAGAATAATAGAAAATATTTCTCTTGTTCTTCTTAACAACCCAGACTTCAATGATTCACAATTCATTTTGTTTTTTATATAGTTTGTTGCAAAATATCTTAATGACATTCTTCTAATATTTGCAATTACCGACCTTATGCAGCTTTATCTATACTACTAAAAAATTTCAAATCCCTCCACATAAAGAGCAATATTACTACTCTATGTATTGCCCAGGGTGTGCAATTTGTTACAAGCTAACTTACTAGCAACAGTAGAGAGGACTGAAGGAGAAACTTTTCAACAAACGGTCTAAAAAGCAAAATAAAAGATATATAATTCAGTTGGGTTGTTTTGGAAGAAAAAAAAAGCTATAGAGATCTCTCTACCATTTCCACATTAGAAGTCATTCAGTTTTGAAGACATTTTTTGTAAAGCTACCACCGATATGGTTCAGAAAGATACTTAAACACCTGCCTAAGACAGAAGATCAGAATTACGTCTTCTTTAAAGTTAGATACAAATCTAAACACGCTTTGCTGAATTATCACGTCCTCAGACAAATGTAAACTTCAGGTTAGTGAGAGCTAGAATATTTGCCAAAGAAGCATCAAGACTAAAAGAGCATTTCAGTTAGTTGCCAGATACAACCTGTGCCACAGGAAGCTTTCAGAAGAAATGAAGGTCATGTACCCATGTGAGATGAAGAGAGTCTTACGCAAAACAGTGCTTTGGGGTTGGCATTGAGGTACTTAGTACAAGGGTGGAGCAGAGACATTGACTTAGAGAGTGAAAGAGCCTGAAGGAGGGATTGACCACTGTTCATGAGCACACCATCTACAGAGCCGGGACAAATTCTTTTCTGTTACACCCTGGTAAAACCTTATCAAATAAAAGCAGGTAGTTGTTTTAAACCTGAGCATACCAAAAAGCTTCCAGCAAAAATGGATGATTTACCCCTTTTTTCTCTTGTACTTTTTGTCTCTAAGACCATCCTGTTGCCACCCTGAATTCATCTCCTTTGGCTTATATGCCATTGCAACATACAAGGTCAGCTCTGACTCCGTCCTGCACAACTAAGCCCTAAGCGAGATGTCCAAAGCGCTGGCAGCTGGGCAGAGGGGAAGAGGCAGGTTTTAAGTGCACAGACACCTGCACAGACCCAGACACAATCACACCACAGTCCACAGAGATAAGGGTGAACTACCTATCTGACCTAGGTTCTTGGACCAAGTTCTTGAGCTAGTCTCTTACCCAGATGCAACTAAGCACAGGTGTGCCTATCTCACAGCAATTACCACTGCCAGCTGCCAAACACTGTTCAGTGCTTCTGTCCTTGCAAAATGCTGGCAAGGAAGGTGGTGCTGGTGCACAGAAGCACAAGCAGGAACCTCAGCAGACCACAACCCACCCTCCCAGCAGCACACCACATCTGCAGTGCAGGCTGCAGAACAGTGTGTTTCCAAAGCACGGACAAGAAACAGTTCCCACCTTGTCCACAAGATATGTAAAGGTCCAGCTCTGACTGCCCCAGGAGGAAGGGGAGAAGAGAATGAACACACGACATAGGCTCAAGCCCAAATCAGGTCAGAGCAGGTAATGGTGTGTGGCTGAAGCTTAATAGGCTGTGACAACAATATTCTCTTAGCTGCAAGGTCAAAGCAATGCTGTTTTGACTTTAAGCACATGTCACATGTCACAGGCTTTGCTGACCTGTCATCCTCTACTTCTGTGACACACTTCCCTCATTTTCTTCTGCCTCGTTTTGCCAAAGACTTCTGAACTAATCTGTTGGACACAAATGGTTACAAATAGATTAAGCGGTGTGGAAAAATACAACACAGCTGCATGCCGCAGGCTGCAGTACATACTCCTCCTAACAAGGGGACATGAAATCTCCCAGTGAATTTGAGCAACCACAAACGAGTTGTTTGTGGCACTGCTTAACAGTTTCTTAAGGAAAAAAGATGTCTGCAGTCACTCTATGTCTGCCCATCAGTGCTCTCCACCTCATGTTCCCAACAGCTTTCAAATTTAACTGGTTTCAAAGTTAATGATAAGATTTCCACAACTTTTGTGTGTCTTCACATCCTGTCTCACAGAATCACACAACAGTTTGGGTTGGAAGGCACTTTCAGAGATTACCTAGTCCAACCTACCCCTGCCACAGGCAGGGACATCTTTCACTGGATCAAGTTGCTCAAAGCCCCACCCAACCCAGCCTTGAACACTTCCAATGATGGGGCATCCACAGCTTCTCTGGGTGTCCATTCCATCTGGTTCACTGTAACTCAAACATCCTGCCACTTGCGCAGGACTACTGGAAAGTTAATATATAACTTTAACGTATACCAGCAGGAGAGACAAGCTGGAAGTATGGCAAGAGGCAGCATTATAGGGACAGAGGCCAAGTCTGTTGAAATGCAAACGTTTTCTCTATGACACGATCTATATGTAAAGTACAGTATATGCATATCATGCTTTGCATGGTTTTCAAATATAACCCATGCCTTCACTGCAAAAAGGGTGGTTTGTCTTCTAAATATGAAACTATGTGTCTAGAAATAAAGCATGTTAGAAACAATTTGTAAAAAATTATAAGCTTCTTGCAGAGACATCTCTGACCCCACTTGATGGAGAGGGTGGGTTTTGCTCCCCACCCTGTGGAGATGGCAATAGCCCATCTACGTTTCAGAGATTCCCAGGGTCTACATGAAGCTGGGGCCATTCGCTCTCTTTGATATCTCTTCTGCATCATCCCAAACTTCCTCACAGTCTCTGCTGGGCACCCAGCAGATGGCTGGTGTAAGCATCTTCCAAAAATAAGGTTACTGCCCTTGCTTTTGCATACTTTCTCTGACTAATGCTCTCTCAGTGTGCCCTCCCAAGGGCATGTATCAGGGGAGGGCACGATAGGGCAGTAGGATGGGAAAAGAGCAAGGTTACGACGGTAGGTGCACCCAAAGGCAACTGAACACTGCTTTCACGTGGCAAGGTCTGTGTACAGGACAGGCCTGAGTAAAGCCATCAGCACTGGGCCTGAAGCAGGCAGACATGGGATGAGGCTGTGCAGAAAAAACAAAGCCAGAGCACTGACCTTCGTTTGAATCCCCAGCTGTGAAGTTCTGAGGAATGCGAGGTTTTCCTAATAAACCTTTGGGTGAGGAGCAGGAATAGGAGCGTGATCGAATCCCAGACACTATGCATTCCTAAAAGAAATTGCAGCAAATTAAAACTTAGGTCATTCCGAAAAGCATGAGCAACAAAAACAGAATCAGTGACAGAATTTCTGAAAAAAAAACAGCTGACCACATGCATTTTTTTCTTGGCTTCATTAAAGCTGTAAGTTGAAGTACAATTTTTGATTACTTCATTTGAAGTCTTAAGAAGTCTGCCATACTTCCACCATGATAAATTTTTGTATATTACAAGAAATAATTTGTAGGTGCAAGTTAAGACTAAAAGACAGCTTACATTCTACAGTCTGGTGGCAAGAGCCATCCAAAAATTGTTGTTGGCCATTATATCTGACGACCAACTTATCTTCTTTTACCAAGGGAGCCATTAATCTTAGTAATTTAATACTTCAAGAACATTCCATGGAGACTAACATCCTGCCTTAGTAATTATTGATATCAGAGTCTCCAAAGAAAGTAGTTAGCCTCTTTCTCTTTTCTCTCTGCATTTTTTTTTATTGTACACTGAAAGATTCTCTGATCCCCAAATATGTCAATGATAACGCTTGAACGGAAACCCTCTGAGTTTTAATACATCCTGAACATTTCAACAGAGCCTACTCCTGAACTGCTTACCTTATTGTTTTTAAAAAAGTAGCCCTAACAGAATTCAGTGTTTGTGCTGGACTCTTTCTCTCCCTTCACATAATCAGTTGCTGAAGGTCAGCTAAAGCTCTATGGAAGACTAATAAAAACATAATGAATCCCTCTGAACAAAAAATAACTCTCTCTTATATGTGTCTGAAGATCTCAGAAATGGCACCATGGTCTAATGAAAACAAATGTAGCCAGGATACTTTAGAAAACCCTAATGAAAAGGAGAGATTGCACTGGTCAATGTGCAGAAACCAACTAAATTTCCCTGAGTCTAGGAATAGTTTTAAAACAGGCAGCAGGCTGGGTTTATATTTACAAAGCTGTTACTCTCTCACATAATTACAGCTGGTTAAACATTTCCTCAGCTAAACATATTTTGGTTAGAAAATGCTGATTCACGGAACCTGAGATATTTCCTTTGAAATGCTTCTGATAAATGATGTTTTTTCCAAAGCTGAAGCAAATCTCTGAGGGACCCTTCCCATCGGTGCTGCCAAGCCCAGACACATCCACGGAGCTCTGGCTTCACAACACTGTGCATGCTGCTCTCTGGAGGAACTAGCGCTGCCATCCAGGAACTCAATTTTTTCCCCGTTCAGATTCAGATGTTTCTCACATGCTTTCAGTGAGTTACTTAAAAGGAAGACAACGTGAACCAAGATAGTATCAAATACCTTGGGCTGCAGACTGCTACATAAGTCTAATCCATCTCTGCTACAAGCCACAGCCTCTGAAGAGCCGAGGGGAGGGTAGTGAACATGGGATCTGTCCGAAATACCTCCACTTCCACCATCTACTTCAAGGTCATCGAGACTTGAACTGAAACAGACAATGAAGTCTTTAATTTCCATGAATTCTAGTAACCATTCATCTCAACCTTAA
This sequence comes from Bucorvus abyssinicus, assembly GCA_009769605.1. NCBI lineage: Eukaryota > Metazoa > Chordata > Aves > Bucerotiformes > Bucorvidae > Bucorvus > Bucorvus abyssinicus. The sequence continues at coordinate 26,987,447 of CM020063.1, forward strand.
TGCAACACTAAAGATACTGCTGTATATTCTAATCAATGACAACCCAAACCACCATGACTATGTCAGGTAAGTCATGCTCTTGAGTCTCCTCTTGGATCTGCAGTCAATTAGTCAAGGTACTCAGTCACTCTGCACAGGACTCATCTGACCCAGCCTTGTGGTTCTGCAGTACAGACATTTGCATCGCCCACCATCACGCAGACTCCTACCACAATCAGCCAACTCTGGTGGATGATTTTCAGACCCATATTCAGCATCTCTCTTAAAATTAGACGTTTTGTTCCACACACATCTATATAAATGATACAGAGAACTGAAACAACCTCCTCAGATTTTAGTATTATGTGTGTATATAGAGATAATTTGCGCGTGTCTGTATTTGAAAGACATGATGTGGTTATTCACAGACATCTTTTTTCCTACATCCATGACTTGATGCAGAATGGAAGAGGAAACTAATAAGAGAGATGAAGAAGGGTCTGATTCAGTTTATGAGGTTCATTTCAAAAGATATAAACTTAAGAACATATATGACTATGAACAGATTGAAAAAACTCTGGCTAAACCAATACTTCAAACACCTAGAGATTATTTGGTTGGTGAGGGTTCCTCAGCAGGAATGTGCAGTAAGGTTTCTCAGTAGTATCAGGATTCCCCAGGACGGGTCCCGTTAGCAGCAAAAGCAAGTTCATGGTCTCTTCATCAGAGTGACTGAACAGAACAGTTGACTGCTTGCAATAACATTCCAGCCTTACAACATAAGACTTTAAATTATGTGTGGTATTTCTAAATAGCTTGCGTTCCTACTAGGAATAATAGCACAACAATTCTTTCAGACACCACCAAAATTCACTTCGTTGAAGGGCAAATACATTGATACTCTCCAAAACTACTTATCTACCACACTTCTGGAGACCATCTTTTGCAACGTTTCCTAGTAATATCCCATGTGACGTCTCAGAAACAACTTATTTAACTGCATTATCAGTTACTGTCAAATTTTAAAATTGGAAAAGCAGTATGTGTCTGTATCTGTATCAACAGAAAAGCGTACGAGTCCTACTGGGGGTAACTTACCCAGGAAAATATTTTGACATACAAAGCTGGTTTAAAGATCTGCCAAATAACTTGCCACATCACCTCAGATACTTCAAGGAAGGTGGTGCTGCAATTATATATTGATAGTCTTCTTTCGTGTGTAATATTTGGATCACGTGTAGTTGACATATTCAGCCTAAGCAAATCTATCTGAAAATTCATATAAGCTTTTAAAGCTCATACGCACCTGACCTAAGTCTTAAAAAAGGTGGAAATATCTAACACTGTATAGGAGAAAAATGTTTATGACAGAGAGGCAGAAGACAATTATTTATAGTGATCTACAGGATATCCCTGTAGCTAGCAAAATTAAAATGTTTGGGAAAGAACAGCTCTTAGTCTGACATTTCTTGTTTTATCTGTGTTAAAAGATTCGCACTAGTGGGACTTCATAGTTGCATAAGAAACTCAAAATTAAGGTAGAGAAAAGGTGGGAGACAGACTCAAATTTCCTCCTGTACAAGAAGGAACTGAATTCATGTTCTAGCCAAAAAAGCAATATAGATGTCTTATCAAGAAAATGTGTTAATTGTTATAAACAAAAATTACAGTTTCATTTTCAAAGATATCTGCATTCATGAAGCCAACCAGTTCACAGCACCTAATGCCATCTGGAGGAGGGTCCTCAGATAAATGCCTCTGCTAGCAGCAAACCTTGTGTACCAGAAAAAGAGCAGAACGTAGTCTGAAACTATAAGAAATGTTAGCTGTACGCTGCCCTATCTTGGGGGTAAAAAATTGTAGACAATCAGAAATAAGTTGGTTGTTCCACAGGCCAGTGCAAAGAATGTAAAGATGCCCAGAGAGTTCAACAGATTTAGGAATATTTTCTTACTGGAAAACATAACTGAAGAAAACTAGGCTGAAATTCTGGATTCTGACAAAACCACCTCAGTGGAAACTCTTACAGTGAACAGCAGATTCCTTTGTTTTTAAAGAATACATACAAGAACAAAAACCGTACAAAAGTATAAATTTGCACTAAAAATTAACTCCGAGGTTTTCGTAACTATTATAGGAAAACAAGTCACAAAAACAATTTCATTATCAATGATTGAAAAGCGAGACTTTAACCCATTATATTCTGTAAGCATCTGGGTGAAGTCCCACACTCACTATCACTTGTTCTTGTGGGGAACTTCAACTTAGGGGATGTCTCCTGGAAACAACACAGCAGAGAGGAAACAGCCTGGGAGGTTCCTGGAGTGTGTGAAAAATCACCTCCTGACACCGCTGGTGACGGAACCAGCTAGGGAAGGCTCCCTGATAGACCTGATGTTTGTGAACAGACAAGGACCTGGGGGCGATGTGAAGGTTGGAGACCATCGTGGGCACAGCGATCACCAAATGATGAGAGTTTTCAATTCCTGGAGAAGTAAGGAGCGAGGTCAGTAGAACTGCCTCCTGGGACTTCCAGAGGGCAGACTTTGGCCTGTTCAGGACAGTGCTTGGCAGAGTGCCTTGGGAGGCAGCCCTGAAGGGCAAAGGAGTCCACGAAGGCTGGACATCCTTCAAGGAGGAACTCCTAAAGGTGCTGGACCAAGATGTCCCCATGGGTCAGAAGAAAACCTGGCAGGGAAGGAGACCAGCCTGGCTGAACAGAGCACTGAACTCAGTTTAAAAGAGAGAGTTTATGACCTTTGAAGAAGGGACAGGCAACTCAGGAAGACTACAAGGACTTTGCAAGGCTGTGCAGGGAGAAAATTAGAAGGCCCAAAGCCCAACTAGAACTTAGTCTGGCCACCGCAATACAAAACAATAAAAAATGTTGCTATGAAAACATGAACAGCAAAAGGAGGACCACGGAGAATCCCCATCCTCTGCTGGATGCAGGGGGAAACATAGTGATGAAGGATGCGGAAAAGGCTGAGGTACTGACTGCCTTCTTTGCCTCAGTCCTTAACAGTAAGACCAGTTGTTCTCCAAATGCCCAGTTCCTTGAACAGGAACACAGAGATGGGGAGCAGAATGAAGCCCCCATAATCCAAGAGGAAAGGGCCGCTGACCTATTGTACCACTCCGATGCACAAAAGTCTATTGATCTGGATGGGATCCACCCAAGGGTACTGGGGGAGCTGGCAGAAGTGCTCACCAAGCCACCTTCCATCATTTACCAGCAGTCCTGGCTAACAGGGGAGGCACCGCCGTCAAATGGAGATTAGCAAATGTGACACTCATCTACAAGAAGGGCCCCAAGGACGATCCAGGGAACTAACCACAGGCCGGTCAGTCTGACCTCGGTACCAGGGAAAGTCATGGAGCAGATCATCTTAAGTGCCATCATGCAGCATGTACAGGACAACCAGGTGACTGGGCCCAGTCACCATGGGTTTATGAAAGGCAGGTTCTGCTTGATCAACTTGATCTCCTTCTACGATAAGGTGACACGCTTAGTGGATGAGGGAAGGGCTGTGGATGTTGTCTACCCAGACTTTAGTAAAGCTTTTTTTTGACACTGTTTCCCACAGCATTCTCCTGAAGAAACTGGCTGCCCACGGCTTGGATGGGCACACGCTTCACTGGATAAAAAACTGGCTCGATGGCCAGGCCCGATGAGTGGTGGTGAATTGAGTTCAATCCAGTCAGTGGCTGGTCACAAGTGGTGTTCTCCAGGGCACTCAGGATTGGGGCCTGTTCTCTTGAAGGTCTTTATCACTGATCTGGATGAGGGGATTGAGTGCACCCTCAGCCAGTTTGCAGGCGACACCCAGCTGGGCAGGAGCGTTGACCTGCTTGAAGGCAGGAAGGCTCTACAGAGGGAGTTGGACAGGCTGCATCGATGGGACAAGGCCAGTGGCATGAGGTTCAATAAGACCAAGTGCCAGGTCCTGCACTTACGTCGCAACGCACCAGGCTTGGGGAAGAGTGGCTGGAAAGCTGCCTGACAGAAAAAAGGGGCCTGGGGCTGTTGGTCAACAGCCAGCTGAATATAAGGCAGCAGTGTGCCCAGGTGGCCAAGAAGGCCAACGGCATCCTGGCTTCTATCAGAAATGGTGTGGCCAGCAGGAGGAATGAAGGGATTGTGCCCCTGTACTCAGTGCTGGTGAGACCACACCTTGAATATTGTGTCCAGTTTAGGGCCCCTCACTACAAGAAGGACAGTGAGGTGCTGGAGCATGTCCAAAGAAGGGCAACAAAGCTGATGAAAGGTCTAGAGCACAAGTCCTTTGAGAAGCAGCTGAGGGAACTGCAGTTGTTTAGCCTGGAGAAAAAGAGGCTGAGGGGAGACCTTCTCGCTCTCCACAGCTACTCGAAAGGAGGTTTTAGTGAGATGAGGGTGAGTCTCTTCTCCCAAGTAACAAGCTATAGGATGGCAGGAAATGGCCTCAAGTTGCACCAGGGGAGGCTTAGTCTGCATATTAGGAAAAAATTCTTTACAGAGAGGGTTCTGAAGCATTGGAACAGGCTGCCCGGTGAGGTGGCGGAGTCTCCATCCATGAAGGTATTTAAGGGATGTATAGATGTGGTGCTGATGGACATGATTCAGTGGTGACTTGGCAGTGTGATGGACTTAATCACCTTAAAGTTCTCTTTCAACGAAAACAATTCTATGATTTGATTCTATCATTCTGTAATATTTATTACTCCAGATTCTGCTTCATCTTCTGAAATAAAAGGTTCTAAATAATTCTTATTCTGGCCATATCATCAAGTCAATTCCATACCTTCTTTTTTTCATATCAGCATAAAGTTGGCCCCGATCCTTAATAAATCCATGTGTCTTGAGTGAAAAATATGAATCTGTTCCATACTGATCAGAAGGTGAAACAGTGTGTCTTAATCCTGCATTTTTTCCCACTTTTACTGGCCTTTGAGTTCCTTCATTAGGAACATATATATATTGGTCATTCTCCTCAAGGGATGGAGATGAAGAGCTCTTCGTCATTGGGATTGAGCTGGTGGGATGCAGACATGTTTCACTGCTGACATCATCTTCATGAATGTAGTCAGTCTTTAAATCTCCAGCCTGAAGAGAAAAAATTAATTCTGGTAAAAGGCAGTAACAATATGTATTGTCAGAGTACAGGGTACCTAATTAGTTTGCTATTTTATTTATGGTTATATGTTTTGCCTTCTTTTTGCCCCTATTACTTTTTACAGTACATGAATTGAAGGCAAGTTATATGGCTAAGAGATTCTAGACCTTGTATTACTTTTTTCCATAGTTAGAGTAGCAATACATTGATATTTGCAAGTCTAATGTATTTCTGACTCATATTTATACCTTTTGTTAAATATATCAATACATATATTTATAGCTTTCACTAAAAAATATCCTTGAGTCAAGCAAAAAAATATGCATAATACATCAGCGTAAGAAACATACGGAGGAGACTTCAAACATCATGGAATTTGGAAAAAATTAGTTTTACACATCATGCACTTTTGATTTTCCAGCACCAATTTCCTAAGTTTTGAGGTAAATATACATGACCTGGAACATAGGTTCTCCAGGGGAGGAAGGAAAAGGAATCTTTATTTTTTGCCATTAAGCAATTATGGGCACGAATCATCCCTCCTCTTGCACAAAGACAAGAATGGAGTTGGGAATTATGTTTTCTCAGGTACAGGGATCAGGATTTAAACTGTGTTAGCAAGTAATTCTTTGTGTAACTGAGATTGAATTCTCTTGACAACTCTGCAGAAGATATTAAAATACAGTTTATTGTCAGTCTTTTAGTTAGATACTACTGTCATCTATTTAGCCACTGAATAATACTGAAATGTCACGTGGCCAGTGAAAACACTCTACCTTCTAAAAGCACCTGTATAAAAGCAAGAAGAAAGGAAGGACTTCAAGTGTCTCCAACCCCACTTGAGATGTGTTTTCATCCCCACCGTAATGATGCTTCCTTATTAAAAGTCAGAAAGAACTGCTGGCATTTTTACAGCAGCCCATATTTGCATTCAAAGATATGGCACATGCAAGTCTGGAAGTACTTCTGTTGCATTATGCAGATGGGATGCACAAAGGTAAAATGCTTCTCCCAGGTCTTAAGCAGCTGTTTCTCCCTTCAGAGTTATTCCTGCCCGGGCACTATTTTTCCTCAGCACCAGACGGACCTCCTCCAGCAGCCACTCCAGCTCCTGCTCTGTGGTGCTTCAGGGAGCATTTTGTCCCAGTCAGGAATTTAACAAAGTTGAGTGTGACTACATATTGAGCAAAGGTTAGTAATCCAAGCTGAAGGACACCCCAGCAACATACTGCGGTAACATCTCCATGCGTAATCGAGCTGCACTTCTGCAGCTCCGTCCTTCCAACCTGGATATTGTTAAAATCAAGGGTCCACAGACTGCATATAAGGTCCCCTGCCAGTTGCTCATTCCTACGTCACTGTTTCATGCATCTCTCAGTAACCTGAGGTGCATTCTGAACACAGTGGCCTCTGACTGAAACTTCAGGTCAGCTGTCACAACAAATTTGATCTGCAGTGAATGCAGTGGCTGAAGTGTTTCAGTGAGTGGGAAAAAAAAAAATAATCACACTTGCAAAATCTCATTCTTCTTCTAACATTATGATCTGATCATTTCTTACTCCTATATTCCAACTTTCACCTCCCAGAGAGCCCACAGCAGGTTACAAATAAATAAATCACTTCATCTAGCTACATGCCACCAGAATTTGGCGGCTGTTTACCTACACACAACCACTGTACAAAAGAGTTGGACTAGGTCCCCCCCATCTAAATTATGATATCTGAATGGTATCATGAGGAAGGAATTTCAGGTGCAGTAACAGCTGCCTTAAGAGTTTTCCCTGCAGGGAGAATAATTCCTATCATCACCTAAATCTGTTAAAATGGACCTCATAAATAGGTTTCAAAATACAGCTGAGAAGGGTAAGGTATTACTGTGTTTATTGTAGAGCTTTACTATCTGGCCTCACACCACTGCTGACAGATCCAGAAAATCCTACTATCACACAAATAAGTTACTTTAACATAAGATGATTAAATTTTGCCAAAAGTTCAAACATAAGCTTACTTGGTCTACTACCATGCAGTTTGCATATACTTCATCACTTCCACTCAGTGTGGCAGAAAGCCGAGTTGAAGCAAAAAGAGTAGGCGGAGTCTTGAGCTTCCTGAGCACATCAAGGGTAGAGTGTCTCTGCTCTGGAAAAAAGAAATTGTGGAAAACTTGCCATTAAATCTCAAACCATTTTCTTCTCATGTATGTATACTGTCATAAAAATAGAAAAGTTAAACATTAAGCATAAAACCTTATTATTACAATTTGAGTAATATTTATGTGGCCACTCAAAAATCTGCCCATTTTGTAATGGCCTAACACTTGCTATATGTTCCAAGAAGCCTATAGTTGGCAAGACTCTAAAAAGTACCACAGAATCATTCATATAACTTAAAAATAAGTGTTTCTGTACCTTAGTCAAAAAATCCTTCTATTTTCCACCTACTCTAGAACTTTGTAGAGATCTATGGTTGCAGAAGTACATAAGACAACATTTATGAGCTGGGAGGAAATATGCGTGATTCTGACCTATATATTAAACACCTAACATGTGATCCATTATGAATGGAATGCTGTTAAATTGCAGACAAATAATGACTCTCCTAAAGCATTCCACCTACTGGAAGCAACATAAACACTAACCTTAAACCAATAAAGCAGATTATTGTTCTTAAAACAAACAAACAAAGAATTGACAAAATTTTAAGACAGATATAGATAAAATACCACTGACAGTGCTTTTACAGGGTGATAGCAATCAATCTAGATTTGACCCATGAATAGGATGTTTGGGATGAAGACTGCATCTGATCTGCTTTTGGTACTGAAATGAGAAATTATCACTATCACCAGAAATCATTAACAGAAGTTCAGAGTTTAGTTTTCAATAGTGTGTTCATGACTACAAATATTCTAAAAAGCTGCATGGGCTGACTCTTTATTTCATGGCTTTGCACAGCAGAAAACCTAACCAACTGCTACAGAAACACTGACAGTCTGTCCTGCAGGCCCATTTCTCTTAAAGCTGCTTAAGAGTATGAAGAGCATGCACCAGTCCAGCTCATATTATGTTCCATTCGTAAAGGAGCAAAATTTGACAATGTGGATACCAGTCTTGTCTAGACTGTGTGAAAACAGGCTTAAAAAAAAAAGGAAAATCATAACTATCTTTAAGATTGTGTAAGTCAAGCATTGCCATTGGAAGTGAACTGAGATAGACTAGCATAAGAATGAGATGATAGAGAAAAGTATCATACACAGCAAAATATCCAAAACCAAAGTCTCAACAAACTTAGTTTCAGCTTAAATGTTATTAAAAATTATGCTAAAAATTCCTTCTAGTCTGCATCAGAAATTTATTTTCTGCAAAGGTGGAAAAGATACCACCGAAGACTTTCCCCAGAACTACAATCCTAAAGCAATGTAACTGCTTTTGGAGGGTCACAGAATCACAGCACAGCTGAGAGGGAAATTTAAACACCATCTAGTCCAAACCCCCTGCCATGGGAAGGGGCATCTTAGCTGAGGTTGTTCAGTGCCCCATCTAAGATGCCTCTGGTGATCAGATCACAAGAAAAGTTGTAATTAAGAAGTGGCCCTGGATTAGAAACTACACCTGTCAAGGTCTGCGGCATTTGTGCCTTTGAAAAAAAAAAAAAAAAGTCCTAGATCATTGCCAAAAGTGCAATGCTACAGCAGAGCTTTTATTTAATTTTAAGATGCTGTCTCATAAAGCCCAAGAACAGTAAGCTCCATACTTATAGAAAACTGGAAATTCCCATCTAGAAATGGCACACTATGAATTATTTGGTTTCTAGTCCTGGCAGGCCTTGCAGAATCTCATACCACTAAAACATCCTTATTCTTTTCATTTTGCTTCTCCCTCCTGCAAGAATTTTAACATCATTTTAGTCACTGACATCTTGAGAATTGCAAAAGCTACAAACCATTTCCTTATGTCTGCCAAGATGCCAAAGCATTTGTTTATAAATAGTATAAAAGCATTGTTTTCTACAGCACTTCAATCAGGCTTCGGCCGCTAAAATCATATGGAAATGTGATTTGGCAAAACCAGCAGTACTTTCTTGTGGCAAGTAGAGCTTTCCAAGGGCTGCAGCCAGAAAGAGAAAAAAGTCAGTGTCTCCATTGCTTCTAGTATGCTTATTACCTTCCCCAGCACACACTCTCTGTCATGTATAAACCCGCTAGTACAACTGGCAAGGGCGGTATTCAGCTCCTGTGCTAGGCTGCAAAGGTTCAATACACACGTCTCAAAAACAGCCCAGGCATTAGGGATACCAAGTTCATGTGGTCAACCTGCACCTATGGAGACAGTTTCTTGACTTCAGCAACAGTCCCCACTGCCGGGGTCTCTACAGTCAAAGGACTGCGCTATCCATTATATATCCCGAGCCAGAAACAGCAAAATCCCCCTATTACTTCATACTTTTATTTATAATTCTGTTAAGTGTAACAACCTAAATAACAACTTCTGAAGATAACTGTTGCAAATACAACAAGATATATCAGAATATGTTATCTGCAGTACTTTCTGTTGGTAAACACCATAGGTTTTTCTGGCAATGCTCCAGTCAGACTGTTGTCAAATGTGAGATATCAAAACAAATACTTGTTGGGGTTTTAAGAGAACAAAGGTAGCAAGTTATTTTGGGCTTCATGTTGCAACATGTACCTCCTTACTTCCACTCTGCTCCCCAATTTCAAAAACCTACATCAAACTAACTTTGTAAGAAGAGAAGTATTCAAAGACTTTCTTGAATGCAAAGGAAAGCATTATTAATTAAACATTGACTGTGAAGACTTATTTTCACTGGACAGGCCTGCACAGTTTAGAAAGTGACCAAAAGAAAGTGACAACAAGAAAGTATGAGGCCCTGCACATGGAACTTGTCAATAACGAGGACGATGATTTGTAAAGCTTACCAGGGTCACTGAGGATAAGTCAGCCCAAGCCCAGCATCAAAACCACTTCCTCAAGGAAAAAGAGATGGGTCATTGTCATCGGTGACTCCCTTCTGAATGGAACAGAAGTCTGACATGCAGACCTGACCCACTTCTTAGGGAAGTTTGCTGCCTCCCTGGGGTCCGGGCTAAGGATGTGGCGAGAAAGCTGCCTACCCTGGTACGGCCCTCAGGTTATTAACCATTACTGACTTTTCAGGTAGGCAGCGCTGAACTTGCAACGGGAAGTCCAAGGGCAATTAATAAGGTCTTGAGGGCCTTGGGATGACTGATCAAGGGATCAGGAGAACAAGTGGTATTCTCCTCCATCCCTCTAGTTGCACGGATTGATGTGGGAAGAAACAGGAAGACCCACCAGATTAATACCTGGGTCTGAGTCTGGTGCTACTGGCAGGACTTTGGGTTCTTTGGTCATGGGTGGGTTTACACAACACCAGGTCTGCTGGTGACAGACGGGTAACACCTGTCTCAACAGGGGAAGAGGATCTTTGCACAGGAGTTCTCAGGGCTCATCAAAAGAGCTTTAAACTAGATTTGAAGGGGGAAAGGGATAAAACCAGACTTGCAGGAGATAAGCCCGGGAGTGGAATATCAATGTTTGGCGGACACCATGCTAGCAAGGTCCTTAGGTTACCAATCCCAGTGGAGGTAGTGGACGGAGTACCAAGTGATAGCACAGGCACAAGGGATACTGATGAGCTGGGAATCATGATAGCACCTGGGAATGGTCAGGTAGGAATTAGGCCTTCTCCCTGAAAAAAGGTGATGGATCAACAGTCCAACTAAAGTGCATCTACACCAATGCCCGCAGCATGGGCAACATACAGGAAGACCTGGAAGCTATTGTAAATCAGGTAAAAAGCTGCCATCACAAAAACATGGTGAGATGATTGGCACAACTGGAGCACTGCATTGAATGGCTAAAGACTCCTCAGAAGGGATACGCTGGGAAGGAGAGGCAGTGGAGTGACTCTGTCTGTTAGGGAGAGTTTTGACTGTCTTGAGCATAATGATAGTGACGACAGGATTGTTTATGGATAAGAATCAGGAGGAAGGCCAACAAGGTGGGTATCACGGTGAGAATCTGTTATAGACCACCCAGCCACGATGAGGAGGTAGATGAAAGATCCTGTAAGCATCTGGGTGAAGTCCCACACTCACTATCACTTGTTCTTGTGGGGAACTTCAACTTAGAGGATGTCTCCTGGAAACAACACAGCAGAGAGGAAACAGCCTGGGAGGTTCCTGGAGTGTGTGAAAAATCACCTCCTGACACCGCTGGTGACGGAACCAGCTAGGGAAGGCTCCCTGATAGACCTGATGTTTGTGAACAGACAAGGACCTGGGGGCGATGTGAAGGTTGGAGGCCATCTTGGGCACAGCGATCACCAAATGATGAGAGTTTTCAATTCCTGGAGAAGCAAGGAGCGAGGTCAGTAGACCTGCCTCCTGGGACTTCCAGAGGGCAGACTTTGGCCTGTTCAGGACAGTGCTTGGCAGAGTGCCTTGGGAGGCAGCCCTGAAGGGCAAAGGAGTCCACGAAGGCTGGACATCCTTCAAGGAGGAGCTCCCAAAGGTGCAGGACCAAGACGTCCCCATGGGTCAGAAGAAAACCTGGCAGGGAAGGAGACCAGCCTGGCTGAACAGAGCACTGAACTCAGTTTAAAAGAGAGAGTTTATGACCTTTGAAGAAGGGACAGGCAACTCAGGAAGACTACAAGGACTTTGCAAGGCTGTGCAGGGAGAAAATTAGAAGGCCCAAAGCCCAACTAGAACTTAGTCTGGCCACCGCAATACAAAACAATAAAAAATGTTGCTATGAAAACATGAACAGCAAAAGGAGGACCACGGAGAATCCCCATCCTCTGCTGGATGCAGGGGGAAACATAGTGATGAAGGATGCGGAAAAGGCTGAGGTACTGACTGCCTTCTTTGCCTCAGTCCTTAACAGTAAGACCAGTTGTTCTCCAAATGCCCAGTTCCTTGAACAGGAACACAGAGATGGGGAGCAGAATGAAGCCCCCATAATCCAAGAGGAAAGGGCCGCTGACCTATTGTACCACTCCGATGCACAAAAGTCTATTGATCTGGATGGGATCCACCCAAGGGTACTGGGGGAGCTGGCAGAAGTGCTCACCAAGCCACCTTCCATCATTTACCAGCAGTCCTGGCTAACAGGGGAGGCACCGCCGTCAAATGGAGATTAGCAAATGTGACACTCATCTACAAGAAGGGCCCCAAGGACGATCCAGGGAACTAACCACAGGCCGGTCAGTCTGACCTCGGTACCAGGGAAAGTCATGGAGCAGATCATCTTAAGTGCCATCATGCAGCATGTACAGGACAACCAGGTGACTGGGCCCAGTCACCATGGGTTTATGAAAGGCAGGTTCTGCTTGATCAACTTGATCTCCTTCTACGATAAGGTGACACGCTTAGTGGATGAGGGAAGGGCTGTGGATGTTGTCTACCCAGACTTTAGTAAAGCTTTTTTTTGACACTGTTTCCCACAGCATTCTCCTGAAGAAACTGGCTGCCCACGGCTTGGATGGGCACACGCTTCACTGGATAAAAACTGGCTCGATGGCCAGGCCCGATGAGTGGTGGTGAATTGAGTTCAATCCAGTCAGTGGCTGGTCACAAGTGGTGTTCTCCAGGGCACTCAGGATTGGGGCCTGTTCTCTTGAAGGTCTTTATCACTGATCTGGATGAGGGGATTGAGTGCACCCTCAGCCAGTTTGCAGGCGACACCCAGCTGGGCAGGAGCGTTGACCTGCTTGAAGGCAGGAAGGCTCTACAGAGGGAGTTGGACAGGCTGCATCGATGGGACAAGGCCAGTGGCATGAGGTTCAATAAGACCAAGTGCCAGGTCCTGCACTTACGTCGCAACGCACCAGGCTTGGGGAAGAGTGGCTGGAAAGCTGCCTGGCAGAAAAAAGGGGCCTGGGGCTGTTGGTCAACAGCCAGCTGAATATAAGGCAGCAGTGTGCCCAGGTGGCCAAGAAGGCCAACGGCATCCTGGCTTCTATCAGAAATGGTGTGGCCAGCAGGAGGAATGAAGGGATTGTGCCCCTGTACTCAGTGCTGGTGAGACCACACCTTGAATATTGTGTCCAGTTTAGGGCCCCTCACTACAAGAAGGACAGTGAGGTGCTGGAGCATGTCCAAAGAAGGGCAACAAAGCTGATGAAAGGTCTAGAGCACAAGTCCTTTGAGGAGCAGCTGAGGGAACTGCGGTTGTTTAGCCTGGAGAAAAAGAGGCTGAGGGGAGACCTTCTCGCTCTCCACAGCTACTCGAAAGGAGGTTTTAGTGAGATGAGGGTGAGTCTCTTCTCCCAAGTAACAAGCTATAGGATGGCAGGAAATGGTCTCGAGTTGCACCAGGGGAGGCTTAGTCTGCATATTAGGAAAAAATTCTTTACAGAGAGGGTTCTGAAGCATTGGAACAGGCTGCCCGGTGAGGTGGCGGAGTCTCCATCCATGAAGGTATTTAAGGGATGTATAGATGTGGTGCTGATGGACATGATTCAGTGGTGACCTGGAGGTGCTGGGTTAACAGTTGGACTTGATGATCCTAAAGGTCTCTTCTAAACAATACGATTCTGTAATTCTGTAATTCTGTAAACCATCTCAAATGTCCACATCACACACTGTATTTCTACTGCCCCACGAACTGTTTCCAGCCTGCCTCAGTACCTTCAAGACATCTCAGTGTCATGGGGACTGTCAGCACACCTTCCTTCAGGATAACATGGCAGCACAGGATAATAGCTCATTGCACTTGGTTCCAGTAGTAATATGCAGCAAGGCTGTCCTTGCCTTAAGAGACAATTATTATCAACAAAATGCATTTTCAAACAAAATGTCTCAAAAATCTCTCCTACCCATTCAAAATGCTTATTCTCATTGTAGATAAAAAATTTCAGCACTGCTCATGGAAAGTCAGGTAAGACTGACAGGGCAAACCAACACTTCTTGAGAGTGAGAGTGAAGGTGTCCCAAAGAGTTTTAGCTTTGAAAGGTGTTGGTAATGGACTTCAAGATGCTTTCTTAGATAAAAATGACCCATATAAGACACAGCAGAATTGGCTCTGGTACTGAAACAACTCAGCAAGCATAGCTCACCAAGTTGATCCTCCTGCCAGAGCTGAATGCTCTCTGGCTGTATACTGTGTCATGACCACAGAAGAAGAATAAAATAAAGGCATGTCTCCTTTAGCAGAGCCTGTGGCTCTCTGCCATCTGCCTGGTAAACATTCGAGACAGATGTATGCATTAGATGTAGGTGAACAAATGCCACTGTGCTGGGAAAGATAATCTCCAAACATGGATAAAATAAAAGACCTTGACTAATGAATAACTATGTATAAGTTCTCCACATCTTTCGTAATGCTGTCATCAAAGTTTACAGCAAAGGCTGAACATTTTATCACCAGGCACAAAAGCTTATGGAAACACTTCAACTTTAAAAAAACCACATAATCATCACAGCAATAATTCAAAACATGCTTTATATTGGCATAGGAAAATGTATAGCCTTGAATGACCTGTGTCAGAAAATGGCAAGAACACTGACTGTTTTTCCACAAAAATCAAAACTTGTATCATTCTGTGAGAGAACACAAAGCATAAGCAAGGTGAAATAACATCAACATGACCAAGCCGAGAGCAAGGAAATAAATTACAAATTCCCTTCTCTAGATACAATGAATAGTTTTCAGACAGCTCATCACATTTACCCCCCACAATCTGAGCAGGGGTTAATGTGTAACTGGAAGTAACAGAGCTATGAAGCCCATGAAAAATGCAGATAGCTAAGCGCATAGGTCATGCAGGACTGCAGAAATACTTCTTTATATCCAGAAGTCATCAACTGAATTTGAAGAAGTCTACACGATCCTGGCAAGGGGTCAACCAAAGTAACACGTGCTTCTGTAGATGTGGACCATGCAGTCAGTTTCAATGGGGGATCTGCATCCCTCATTCAGGTGTCTTAGCGCTTCATTCAAACAGTGCAACTACTGATGGCAGCAAAATTAATTACATAAGAATAGCATTACATGGAGGGTAAAGCACAGTAGGCTTTGAAGTTCTGTTGTCATAAAGGCAAACATGTAACTGTTCTAAATCTATGGAGTAGAAACCAAAGCACTGCATTTCTTATATACTGTGCAGAGAAGATAAGGCATCTGGATGCTAGAAATCATAACACCATGTTCAAGATGTCATCCTAAAGTAGCTCCTAAGAAACACTGAAGATAAAGGCACTTACCAGTCATTGACTTTGATCTTTCTCACCCAAATGTGGGACACAAGAAAGTGTCCCTTTCCAACATGGGATTCACAGCCCTGACCTCCCTCCTTGAAGCAAGCACCTTACCTACTATATAAATGATTGTACAAACAGAAATAAGTTGCTGTCTCATTTTATACAAGCGCACAACTGATAAAGTACTTTCCCAAGATATAGAATGTTTGGTTTCAATTCCCACCTCTCCCCAAGAGGACTTGGTGCAAAACTCCCACCTCCCAGCACAGTATTCTCAGCACTCCCAAAGGTTGTTAAAGCTTCCATAAAGGTACTGAGAGTAACTGCTTTAGAACACAAAGGACTATGCAGCAAAAGAGGAGGGGAGAAGAGACCTGCCTTATGGCTATTTCACATTAAATAACAAAATAAATATCATTAGGGGTCTTGCAGCAAGGAACAAAACTCAGATCTCAACCCCAGCCCAATCACTAACACACAGTCACGTTCACATTCTTTGTTGAACCCAATTAACCTCCAATTATGCCATGCACACGCAGCCTCAGCAGGAGGGAGGGAGTCTGCAATGCATGGCCCTGAAGGTGCACAGCCTGCATTTGGCTCCTGACAGTCTCCAGGAGCTCAGAGGTGGGCAGGGGCTCCACCACCCAGTCTGAGAGGTTCCACACCAGGGACAAAAGCTGACCTTGGGGCATGCAGGGACCTTAAAATCTGAAAACACTGATGCATATGGTGCAAAGGGGAGTATGAGACCACTCGCTCTGGATTCTTCCATCTGAGGTCTGCACAGCTCCCCTGCTTCCCAGGGGAAGCAACCCCAGACCAGGAAACCAACAGCCTGCTGGTTCAGACAGGAAAGGAGGAGGCTGATATTTCATTACCTCAATCAGCCAGAGCACCAGCACAGGTACACAACAATGACTTCATGATTTTTGGGGTGGGGAGGAAGAATCTTGCACTGCTTCCTGTCAGGCACTACAAGTTTCTTGGTCACTGAGACCTGAACTCCTGCATGAGGAAGATGCAGCTGCGAGGTACATGCCCCACACCTGCATGCCAGGATCAACTCCCACATTTGGATACTACCAGAAAAAAAACATAGATCATGAGCACAGATCATGAGCCTGCAGTCCCCTTGCAGAGGCATTTCTCCCACCCCATGTGCTGCCAGGATTTAAATTCCCCAATCACAAGTGAACCCTTGGACTTTATCACAAAAACATGCACATGCACCCAAAAGCACCTTCTTGCTTCAACAAACCCACATCTATGGTCAGCTCTGCATAGAAGCCACATGTGTTGCTATATCATTAACAGGAATAGGAGACAAGCTGCAACACTATTAACATGCAAATGCCAGATCCGTAAACAGTGCTTTACAACAGGTGAAGTATGAGAAAACCAAGTTCTCTAAAGGTAAAAGAAATAACAACAAAAGTCCCATGGAGGATGGGTGCGCAGCTACGGCATTTACAGATAAAAGGAGTCCTCATGAGAGATGGAAAGGACACTGATCACGTAACTTGCAAGCAATTTCATCTTCTTCGCAAACAGCATGTGCATCCCCACACATTGCAGAAACTCCTATGTGCTTGGGAAATACAGGATTTCCCCATGAATAGAATTTAGAAGTTCAGAAAGTGTTCTACACGTTAAAATGTGTATTCTGTACATATTTTTCACTCTAAAACTAGGTCAAAGTCTCAGTCTGTGTAAACATGATTCTCCTGGCTCATTGACTTTAACGACACCAATGCATCTTAATTCCCTTTTTTGTTGTGGTTTATTTTTTTCCTTTCTGAAAAACAAGAAAGCAATTTTATGGAAGGAAGCACAAACTACATTTTTTGCCATTCTTTCTCTTCATTTCTTTGTTTTTACATGTAGTAAAAATTTATCTTTCCTCATTAAAGCTTTCAGCGATAATTCTTCATAACACTAACTTGTTGGTCAGTGCCTTTCAACCTCCTTAAAAGACCCTTTATCATATTGACAACATTAATAATGCTTACCTCCCATAGACTTCTCCACAAAGGAAGACAATGTCTAATTCTGCAAAGACAGTAACTGACCCTGCCACCAAAGAGACTAACTGGCTCTTTTGCTTTCTTTTACAGAAAGCAGTAAGATTTCTCTCTTCATTCCGGTAAGGTTTTTGTACATAGTTTTAAAAATATTCCTGTTAGCTGTTGAGGCATATTTGAAATACCAATTTCTCCCTAAATGAAAAGAACTGTAAGCAGAAGAGCTTTCTGCAGCCACTGCCATGCCGTGCAGCCCTCAGGGTGTCAGAGCTGCTCAGTGAGAGCTACACATGCAACCAAAAGAAAAAAAAATCCCTAAGAGAGTGAAAAAATAAAAAACAAGTTTAAAGAACAGTATATAAATCAGAGAAAACACTTCCTGCTTACTTAACAAATTCCAACACCATTATCTACAAAAGCATAACTAACAGCAAGGTAGACTTTTGATAGGAAGAAAATCTGCCTCATGCGAGCTGTTCATAGTCACCTGCACATAACCAGACAATGAAAAGGAGACAGACTTATTAAGCAAGTGTCAGTTAAAAGAATACAGCTTTTTCTACCTGGTTTGGATGCCCTTCTTCGAATCCTCATTTTAGGCAAGGAAGGCCAAGAGTAATTAAAAGGTGAATCAGAGTCTGAATCCATTTTTGTGCCAAATAAAGAGAGAGCAGATTCCCAAAGACGCACTTTGTTGTTCTCAATAGCAAGTCAAGTCTAAGAGTGATGTAAAATAAAGGAATGGACAAAGAAGGATCAAATTGCCCACTAAACACAGGGGAGGGAGAAGTTGTAAATGTTTGCACTCTTCAGGCATCCAGGCATGTAGACAGATCAGGCTGCAAATATTAAGGCAGAAGCAATGAGGTTAAAGTATGAGAGCTCTGAGTGGAGCTGCTGCATCGTGGTCCAGAGCTATTTGAAAGGTCACTGCGTGCCAATGAATCATTAACTCACCTTTCCATTTAGATATAAATGAAAACAATAGGAGGGAGTAAGCAATGAGAAAATAAGTCTCAAAGGTAAACAAACTATTCTGAGCCTTTTAAAGCTCTGTCTGCATGTTAAAAGTGGGGTTTACAAGGACTCTCAAATTAAGATCAGGCAAAATGCTGGAATTGAAGAAGCCAAAGATTAACAGTAAGCTAAAAGAACAAGTCAATCTGCTGGACCCTATATTACTGCAGAGCAGTAATAGGGTCCCTCCTCTCAGCATTTCCAGCTTTGGCAGACCTTGGGATGCTGAAGCTGGAAAAGCAGCAATAACCCACTCAAAATCTGTTTCTCCCATCTTTCTAGCTCAAATGAGCTTAAAGCTTAAGCGTTACAAAGAAAGATTACACTATCATTAGAGGAGCTCTCTTTTTAATAATATTTAATCTGAATAGTATTTTCTCCTTCACACAGTCGACAAGTTAAGACAGTGCATCATGATTTTGTAGAGCTGGCACCTTTACAGCTCTAGTCTAGCCTCACAGCAATGCACAATACAGCTAGTGACTAATTTACAACAAGTCCTCCATTCTTACACAGTTTCCCCGAAACAACTCGTAGGCAATTAGTATTCAGTAGGAACTCATTATCCCTTCCCCCAACATCTTCACACTACACAAACTACATTTTTTTTTTAAACAGGCTCAAATGTGGCTATACAAGAGCTAATACAAAAATAACATGTCCACTGTTTCTTAACCAACTCCACCAAACATTTCCCTTAGTTACCCCACAATGTACGAGTTTTTGTATTCCACATAAAGAAGGAGAGGGAATGTGGATCAGCTTAAATGTCAGTTTTTGGAAGATGATGACAAGCTTGTTAACATTCCTTACTTCACTTCAATTACTTTTCAGGCTGCTGAGGTCTGCAGTACTACTTCTGTATTATGTTTCAAGTGATTTTCCAATTCACATTTTGGTCAGAGATAACAACTTATTTGTTGAAAGAAAATACTGCAATTCAAATGCAAATTTAATTCAAAACCCATTAGAAAAAGTATCTATCAGGTTTTCAGGGATAAAATAATTATTATGCAAGTGGTTCGTGAAGTGCACAAATTAATAAAACAGTTGAAACACATAATTGTTCTGCCCTTCCCTTAAGTGAAGTTCTGCCAGCTTTGTTAGGCTTGAAAAGAATAATTCACCCCAGACACTGGAAGCCTTAGACTTTCACTTTAAATATTAGACACTCCCATAGACTTTGTTTGATTTATACATATAATTAACAGCCCCGGGGAATTACAACAGACAATGGATGACTGGAAATACAGAGAGGATATAAATCCATGCTTTAAGCATCCACTTCAAAATATCACCACTCCCTGGAATGACAGGTTCAAATTGCACTGATAAATCCCTGGGGCATACAGGAACGCAGGCGCTGACGCACACCTTCCCACCTGCACACCATCCAGGGCACTCTCTTCCCTCCTATCATGGCTGCAGTTTGAGAGAAAAGGAAAAGGACAGAGCATATTTGTTGAATAACTTGTTTGCTTAGGAAATGTCTTCCCGCCTGCTTCAACACAAAAGATTTCCCCTCTACACAGCAATTTTCCCTACTCAAGTGTGCTCTCTCACTCATCGGATGCATTTAACGCCAAGTGGAATACAAGTCTTAATTTCAGACATGTACAAAAGGCAGAGCTCCATGAGTGAACAGCAGTTTACGCTTAGAGAGAGCTGTATGTTTTACACTGGCTTTAAAATTTCTCACCTTTCAATTTTAGCAATTACTCCTTTGTTCTACTTTACGAAAACCAGTAAATTTTGCTTACTTCTGTGGTATCTCCATTTGTGCATCTTTTCTCTAAATTGGCCAATTCTGGCTTTTTTGACTTATACATTCAACCAAAATACACTTAATTGGTCTTCCTGTATGTCTGCTTAGTCCAGGGAGGGATAACTAGAACCAAACAAAACACTCGCAATGTGGAAATGCAGCCGATGTATCTAACGGCATTAAAATATTTTACATGCAAAGACATTTACTTTCCTGAATGACCTCTGTATGCTGCATAAATATTTTCACTGACTCCTCTGTTATTCTCTACTCCCTCTCTTAAACTCACAGCGTTAATTTAGAACATTCTAATATAAATGAGTGATTAAGGATTATTAAAGAAATTTTTCAAGAGCAGCCCTATTGCATAACACCCAGAGAATCCAGCTACTAAATTTCTGCTGTGATAAAAACCTGATCATTTACTCCTGCTGTTCATCCTCTATTTCCTGGCCAAGTTCTTAGGCTGCTCACCCGCTTACTGCACTCTCCCCTGAATAGGATCTTTCACAGGAAATTGTCAAAAGCAGTCCGAAAGCACAAATAAATTATCAACCTTAACCCCTGCTTCTGAAGGGTTAATTGAATATCACATTATTTGCTCTTTTTGAGTCCTGTAAAAGATTATTTTTTTCTTGTTTGTAGAACTCCTTTATGCAGCCATGAAAGACCTCATGCTGGTTTTTGCCACAAGGAAGGCTTACAGTCTTTGGCTAACAATATTATTCTTCTTCATTCTCGCACTTCATAGGGTTATCCAACCCACTATTCACCAGCCACTCTTTGTTTCCAAAGTGGTGGCATTTGCATGCAGCTGGCAGAGAGATCTGGCAATTTATGAGATAAAAGGTGCTTCCTAGCTGGAAAATATTAACTTTACTTTCCACTGAAAAAATGTTTTCAGTTATGTATGCCAAGGTATAGATGTAAAGATAAAGAACAAATGGGTTTTTTGCTAATCATTACCTAAGGCTAATGCTTTTGATAAATAATGTAATGCCTTAAATTCTTTCACCCAAAGCTTGCCAAAACACATCCATATGATATAAGTGTTTTTCAGAGATATTACAGTCTATTGTCTAACCGTTCCTGTGGCTCCTGGCAAGACAGAAGGAAGCAGAAGAGCATCACCAGCATAAGCAGCTTCACCTCCCCAGCACGCTCAGAGGACAGCCCCATGGAGCCAAGCAGGTGGGCTCCCTCTACCCAAACACTGCTAAACCATGGGATGGCAGCTCTCTCTCTTGGACAGACTAGAAGACGCTCTCCTCAGGTGGAGAAGGGATGTACATAGGATGGACAGGAGGGCTACTGACACCAGAAATAGGACTGGAGAGGGTCACTCTTGGACGCAGGTGAGATGCAAGCTGCCTGAACAACGGCACTGCCAAAAATGCCCTTCCTGGTATGCTCTGGGCAGAATGACCCCTGACATTAGGGATGAAGTTGATTTTCCTCAGCTTAGTTCTGCACCAGGACCAATAGAGCCTGCAATCATTTCCCAAAGCTGTGAAGAAGGCTTTGACAAGGAAAGATGGTATAGAAAGGGCTAGGCGATCTTCTCCACCATCCTCTGTGACCCACAGGCATATGTGGCTTTCCCACCTTCTTCACTCCATTGTTTTTACTAATTAAAGCATATCTTCCCACAGAGAGGATCAGCCAACGTACCTGGACAAAATATCTACATTAGACACTAGACTTAACAATTGTGTTGAAAACTCGGCAAACATGAATTAAAGGCAACTAAAAGCAAAACTCTACCAAACAGCTCACACACACCAAGCACCCTCCAACTCTAACACTCTTTCCACCTGCCCAAAACAATGACACGATGGCTGTGCAGACTGCTGTCAGCCGCATCCTCACAGGTCTCGTAGGATGCCTCGTTACCGATTACTTTTACCACCTCTTCTCTCTACCAAGGACCTGGGTCTTTCTTATGGAATTTTATATTGGGATAGTCAGAAAAACTTTGCCACATCACTATTCTCCTCCTCTCCCTTTCCTAAATCATTGATGAACCCATTATTGAAAAAACACAGAACCAAGCCCAGATCCTTAAGATCTTGGCAGATGACCTCTCCCATTTGTTTTTACAATCTTCCTTATTGCTAAATTTTTGATGCATGATTCACGCATTTGGTTTAGGGAACTGGCCCATATATTTCCTTATTTTGTGAACTGAGATCTGTTGAGGCCTCCCACAAGTCACATGGCAGTTTCAGATTTAAACTGTTCAGCAGTGGATCTCAAAAGATCCAGGCAGGCAGTCACTGCCCAACATCATCACTGTCCGATATATGACAATAGCTGGTGGATCCCACCTCTCTCACTTGCACCCTGCAGTAGGCTCTCCATCCCCCCGTCACCCGTACGGGGACAGGGCTGGGAAGGGCAGCGAGCACGGCAGGAGGAACAGGAAGTTTCTTGCACTGCACACTTTCCATGCAAACACGCCTGCTTCCCACCATTTTAACCCCAGTGAAGCCACAGGTTTCCATTGGGTGAAAGACCATTAGTGTTCAGCACTGTGGAGCCTCCTCCTCCCACTACCAGTTGAAGGAGGCAGATTTGGCTCTCCCAGAAAAGAGTGTTTCTGCATTAATTCAGCTATCAAACCTAGGCACATTCTGACATGAGATTAAATGGCCCTGGTCTCCCCAGCCCTGAAACCTCCCGCTCACACTTCCTGTTGTGCAGGTGTTCTCCATTCTTCCATGTAAACAGCTGATGTTGAAACCCACCCACATTAGAGTCCCCTTTTCTGTAACAATTGGCTCCTGTAGAGCTCCTATATAGATAACAGAAATACTAATGAAAAATGTGAAATAATGATATGATACTATAAATTCGGGGCAATTTTTCATTGATTTTTTTGTGTGGTCTCTTGGACACTAGCCTGGAAATGAACACAGAACAGCTGCTGCCTTCACAGACATCCTGCTGAGAGCAGCAGGCAACCCTACGCATCTCTGAAAGTGCTGTTTTACACAGACCCCCCAAGTTTACCGAAACACTCCACAGTCACGCCAGACTGCAAGAGAAACGGAGTCAACTTGTGTGCACCACTTTCTGGATTGCTTTAAGCTAAACTGTCAGTCCCAAAGTTTTTATGCTCCACTGCATTTACTTCCACATGGATATATCCTTTTACCAACCCCAGACAGGGCACATAGAATCACAGCGCTGCTGCAAACCATCCAGACTGAGAGGAGACTGTGCCATCTAAATTTATACCTAAATTCTCACTATTCCCCTGCACACATATTTCTAATTACAATGTGAACTATGGAATTAAATTTTTAAAGTTGTTCTTTTAATGTGTTCTTTGAAACCAGTGTAATAACTACAGTTAAAACAGCTATAACGAGAAAAATACTTCCATGCTAAAAATACCATGTTTGTGATACTCGGTCAATGATGCATTATCCTACAAAAAACTATTAGAAATACTAAACTCTTTTGAAAGCAACTGTTCATAAGTGGTGATCCTTAAATCTTATTTCTTCAATAAACTAAAGGAGCAATGTATCTTTAAAAATTTAAGAAAAACTTAAATTTAGCATAAACTGAACTAGATATACCAAGATCCTTGGAGAACACCCTCAAGACTGGGCTGAAGAAGGGCTCCAAGTTTTTACAAAACTGAGGCAAAATCATGACCTCTGGCCAACCCTGACTCAATGTAGCTCCAAAAAGCCAATGCACACTGCCTTATTTCAGGCTTTGTCCCAAACTCTTCATGTTGTCCAGTTCACTGTCCCACTGTCAGGATTTCACAGCACTCCTCCAACACAGTCCTTTCTGATGTCTGGTTCATGACTGATTGTAGGGTTTTGGTTTTTTTTTTCCTTCCTTTTTTTACTGCACCGTTCACCTGATGTGGTGTAGGATAACAAGCTCACTAATACTACTTTCATGTGACAGCGGTCAGTATGCCCTGACTCTTGAAACAACTTCTAAACAAAGTAGATAAAGAGATAATTTGCCTAAATGCACTCCTTGTCCAGTTTCTTTTCACATCAAAAGACTAGCCGGGATATGCAGTACAGAAAGCTCGTCACTTTTTGTCCCGTACCGCGACGAAAAGCTCCCTTGAGTTTATTTGCAAAAGCTTGAGAACTAAGGGCTAGAGTCAATAAAAATCTCTTCCTGGTTTCGGCTCCGCGGAGGCCTGTGCGAGCCCCAGCAGCACAGAGAGCGCCCATGGCCTCACATGAAAGCAAACCCAAGTTTGACTTGGACCTCGCTCCTACTGAAGTTTCGCCAACGACTTTGTTGTTGAGTCTACTCTTATGCTGGCAGCCTGCTCTGCCAAAAAGCTCACCAAAGACCCATCTTGTTAAAAATCCAATTTTCCATGTTTCAGGGAAGACTTCAAGGGAAGGGCTGCCTCTCAAGGAGGAAGAAAGCTGAGAAATGTGTTCATGTATGCACTTTAAAGACTACGACTGTTTTCTTCACAATGTATTTCTGGATTATATTTCACATTTAAAGAGTGACTTGACATTAGATATATCCCAGATTGTTTATTTATGTTAGCATGAAATGAGATCAGGCAGAAGACAGGCAAAAGAGCTTATTTAAACATCAGGGAAAAAAGAGCCTCTTTTTGAAGGATTATTTTGTTCAGCAAATTTGTTTTGAATTTTAGGCAGAGGAGGAGGAGGACAAGTTCTGGGAAGCCAGACGGCACATGTTTGTAACTTGTTCATTTTTCTTTGTCTTCCTTTTGAGGTTAACTTGAACTATAACGTCTCTGAAAATCAATAGTGGAGGAAACTCTACGAAAAAAGAACAAGCTTGTTTTAGTGCCTAATGCTGTTTCTTCCAGATTTCTCCACGGCTTTTTAATTAAGCTCAGTTCAAGCTCACATGCCAGGAAGATTTTACTTCCACATCTTCTGTACCAACCAATTGTTCCATAACCTTCACTATTTAGTTGAATATAGACATTCCAAATAAATGACAATATGTTTTATCTACTAAAATAAATGACTGCCATGTTTACATGTTGTTTAAGGTTGTTTCTGGCAGGACTCTAACAGATCAACCCCAATTTAACCCTCTCTTCTGCAAGGAGCCAGAAACCAAAGGCAGGACACCAGACAGCAGGGCCATGCTTTTTTCTATCTTAAAAAAAACCACCTTAAGTCCTACTGACATGGTACAAAAATTAAACAAGAAATAAAAAAGAACAAAACAGCAACATTGAAACCAGATTTTTCTGCAGATTACAGTGCAGTTCTATTGGTTTACACAGAGAAGAAGGTCGTTATGTTCTGTTCCTTACACTGATCTGTGGTTAAACTGGGATTTCTGTGGAACCTTGAAAATGAAAGGGCAGACTCTACTAAAAATGTTTTGTAGCTCCCTGGTCACATACAGTGAACTGCCAAAAATTTGGCATCAGTATTTTTATCTCTCAGAGTGCAAAATGTGCCTTGCAGAATGTTTTCAGCGCCAGCAGAGCAAACAGAATAGATTAGACAGATACCGCTAGATCACTGGCACTGTAACTAGGAGAGCACAGAAAATATTTTGAAAAATTAACATCATTCTGTCTTCCTGAAGTTTGGGGGGGGCAGGGTAGTGAAAAGCAAGCTATATTTCCTTGGAAGAAAAACTGGGGGTTAGATTTTTCTTATTGAAAAAAAGGAACTTTTGCAGCTTCATAAATGGCCTTGTGAACATCCTCTTTCCAAAACAGCTATGCAAAACAGGAAGAAATTATAAATGTTTAAAAACGCGTGCCCAGCTAACACTGTCACATGCCCAACAGTAACAGCATTCAGCTGTCACCTCCTAGACTCTCTCCCAAAACGTACAGAGTTGCTGACTCCAAGAATGACAATGCCTGGCAATACTACATATGCTTAATATTGAAAGAAAAAAAAAATCTTTTTTTTTGTTGCTTTCCATTTTGTTCTTTTCATTCACTCTCCCCAAATGGATATTGCTTTTGTCTCTCGATCTTCCCAGCATGTTTTCTTTCAACTTAAAAAAAAAAAAGCCCTTTTTTTCCTCTTGTAAACACAAAACAGATCTTTCATAATATCCATGGGAGACAGAGAGCGAAGCAAGAAGACTGGCAGGTGTGACTAGCACTGAACTCAGGAGTCTCCATACAACCCACTGTTCAGTCTGGTCTAACATCCTGTTGTGCCCCACAGTTTACTCCTATTCCTCCAGTTCTGCAACACGGCAAAACCAATGTCTATAGTTCACATGGGTCCTTATTGGCCCACTCCCACCCTGACACTCAAAGGGGCCCTCCAGTTTCCCTGGAGGAAAAGAAGCCTCTCATGCAAAAAAATGAACTACAATTCTAAAAACTGAACTGGAATACCCAAATGGTGCATAAGGTAGACAGGTCCTAACCCATACATGAAGAAGACAGGAAGCAAGGAGAGTTGGTACCCTTTCAGCATTCTACCAACTGTTGTAAGCACCCCTGCAAAGATACTCCCAAGACTTCATTGGGTGTGGGGAACGAGACAGAACAGTAAACGTGCTTGAAAGGCCAGGGTGGGGAAGAAAACAAAGAGCAGGAATAGCAGAGCCCTTCCAGGAGCCACAACTTCTTTAAAGGTCCCTTCCAACCCAAACCATTCCATGATGAGACTGTTTTTTAGTAAAGGTTTCTAAAAGCCAGAATCACATGGAAAAAGAATGAGAAGCAGAAGTGGGGGAATATGTACCCATTCAAAGAACACTCACATTCTCGCTCTTAGGAGTCCTCTTTAATTTACTCATCCAACTTCCTAGTGAGATTCCAGAGTTTGCTCGTTTCTATTCATTCTTACTCAATCCCTCTTAGCTGTTTGCACTCTTCCTCTCCCCCACTGACAACCATTTACATTTCTCTCCTTATCCCCCACTGTGTGCTCTTCTTGCCAAAAGCATCACCATTTAGCAATGTTGTCAAGCAAACAATTTTTTTTAGTAGTAGTTTAAAACAATCCAGGATAATAAAACTATGGTGTTTAGCAATCTGCTTATATCAGTAAGGTTAGAACATATACTGATTTTTACATTCAAATAAACCAATAAAATCAGATTAGGCCAACTTATAAATTTCTGGTTGTCACCAAACTCTACTTCCATCCTTTTTCGCCCCTCCCCTCTCTCACCTTCTATTGCACACCTGATAGCCCACTCACTTCCTAGTCTGCACTTCAGCCCCATCAGATCTCACACACAGTGCTGGCTGGAAGCCCTCCAGGCCCTGCTGAGGTAAATGGTAAAATCCCATTGGATGTTTGTGTTATGAACATTTCAGCCAACTTGAATACGCAACTGGGCAACGCGCAAGGAAAGCCCATGGTGCAGCCAGAAGCGACTCCATGCTCCAGTCCTTACACAGGACAACCAAATCATCAGTTACAGTGAATTACTTCTAAAATGAGCAAAACCAATTTCATTGTGGCCTCTCCACAAACAAGTCAACTTCTTAAATGTACAAGATAATTAGAATTTATGGTAAAAATAGAGGGTTGGCTCTTTTTCACATAAAAGGCACAAGAGGGAATTTTTCTTTATTCAATATAAGGTGAGCCTGTGCTCAGGACAAAAAGTGTATATATACATATGCATATGTTCAGAAATATGTGTATCTACCCATTTACATCCATATCTATAATTTCACTTTGTACATACATAAGATGCCCAAGAAAATATATTTAAATCAAGATTCAAGCACCTAAATCTTGTTCCAAGTTATGTGCAAATTCTTTTTTTTCTTTTACCCAAAAGCTCCTATAACAATCTACTCTGCCACTCATATATCAGTATAAATCATGGCCAAAGTTGCTTGCTTGTTCCCTGCAGAGGACTCAGGATCTGCCCATCCAAGCATCAGAGAGGAGACTGAGCTGGTCTCAAGCCAGAGGGTCTGGCTCCTGTTTCAACCGTCACAAGCAGAGCTGTGCAAATGATGCCTTAGAAGGAAAAGGCATTTCAGGGGTCAGAAAAAGAAGTATCAGCTGTAATTTCAGGGTGGAGGAATTACACTCTGTCAGCTTTTAAGCTACCTTATGTTCCCTCCACATAGTATAACTGGAGCAGAGACTGGAGCAGATGTGGCTTCAGATTCGCAAACCATAATCACTCGCCAATGGCTCCACACCCTCCCACTCTGAGACACAGTCCAATACTCTGGTTTTGCTTACAAAACAGATTTAATCATAGGGGTACTAATGTCTCAGGTACGTGCACTGTATTTTTGAGCAAGGCAAGGACTGCTACACTGTCCTAGGCTCAAAAGCACTAAGGACAGGTAACTATGAACACTAACATTTTTGCTCTTACTCCCAAAACCTTGCAGTTTCTGAGTTCTTTGGATGGGAGAGTGAGACAAACATAATTAAATGGTTGAAGTATAGCCATCTGGTATAACAATGACTAGAAAAATAGGTAACTAGATGATGATTTTAATGAGAGATTATTGAAATAATCTGCCAGCTACTTATCTTGCAGCCGTGTCTCTAAGTTTACATCAGCTGATTTCCCCTCTATCATATACTACACCCATTCATGCATATATATTCCCTCCCTTTCTACACACACAGAGCAACTCTTCATTTTGCAGTCACCACAGTTCACATATGGGTTGTTTGAATGCCACCATCGGGGCTGCTCTTTCTGAGCTCAGCACGGGACCAGAGGCAAGTGATGCCTGTCTGGCACTTTCTGCCTGGCACAGCAGCTCCCACTGGCAGAGCTTAGTCACTCATTGTCTTTTTCTGCCTTGCTGTGCTTTGCATGAGCCCATGTTGGCATACTGCTCTCGGATCTTGCCCCAAACTTGAAAATACCTTTCCATTTGAGTTTCAGTCTCTAAATTTACTGTCCAGTGCAAGTGACTATATTATCCCACCAGCGCCACAACCCACTTAGTGCTCTGGCATCCAAACATTTCCACATGCTTCATTTCATCATCAGTCACGTATGTTGGCTCTAT
This sequence comes from Bucorvus abyssinicus, assembly GCA_009769605.1. Classification (NCBI taxonomy): domain Eukaryota; kingdom Metazoa; phylum Chordata; class Aves; order Bucerotiformes; family Bucorvidae; genus Bucorvus; species Bucorvus abyssinicus. Next base: position 27,016,540 of record CM020063.1, read on the forward strand.
TATTTTTAAGATGGTTGTTCCCACAACAGTGAATATAGTACTGAAAAATCCTACAATATCACGATGCTGTTGGATACACCACCTATCTCTACTGGAGATGCTTGAAAAGAGGTTTCCTCTCTGACATAAATAAAACCGATAGATCTGAATGAGGTGGGTGCCCTGGTGACAGAGGATACAGACAAGGTGAAGTTACTGAATGCCTTCTTTGCTTCAGTCTTTACTGATATGACCAGTCCTCAGGAATCCCAGTTCCTGGAGGCAAAAGAGAAACTGACTGGAGGAAGGAAGGCTTTCCCTTGGTCAAGGAGGATCAAGTTAGAGATCATTTAGGCAAACTGGACAACAACAGACCCATGGGATGCACCCACGAGTGATGAGGGAGCTGGCAGATGTTATTGCTAAGCCACTCTCCATCATCTTTGAAAGATCATGGAGAACAGAAGGGGTGCCTGAGGATTGGAGGAAAAGCCAGTGTCACCCAGTCTTTAAAACGGGCAAGAAAGAGGAGTGAAGAAACTGCAGGCCAGTCAGTCTCACCTCCATCCCTGGAAAGGTGATGAAACAACTCATTCTGGATGTCACATCTATGCATGTGGAAGAGAAGAATGTTATCAGGACTGGTCAACATGGATTCACCAAGAGGAAATCATGCTTGACCAATCTGAAGGCCTTCTACGATGGCATGTCTGGCTGGGTAGATGAGGAGAGACCAGTGGATGTTGCCTACCTTAACTTCCGCAAGGCTTTAGACACTGTCTCCCATAACATCCTCATAGTGAACCTTGGGAAGCGTGAGTTAGATGAGTGGATAGTGAGGTGGATTGAGAACTGGCTAAAGGACAGAGCTCAGAGGGTTGTGATCAGTGGCACAGACTCTACTTGAAGGCCTGTAGCTAGTGATATACCCCAGAGATCAGTATTGAGCCCAGTCCTTTTCAACATACTCATCAATGGAAGAAGGGATAGAGTTTGCTGATGACACAAAACTGGGAGAAGTGGCTGATACACCGGAAGGCTGTGCGGTCATTCAGCGAGTCCTGGACAGGCTGGAAAGTGGGGCAGAGAGGAACCAAATAAAGTTGAACTTGGGCAAATGAAGAGTCCTGCACACAGGGGGGGATTAACCTCATGCACAAGCACAGGTTAGGGGCTGAACTGCTGGAAAGCAGTTCAGGGTAGAAGGACCTGGGAGTCCTGGTGGACAAGTTAACCATGAGCCAGTGAAGTGTCCATGTGGCCAAGAAGGTCAATGGTATCCTGGGGTGCAGTATGAAAAGTGTGACCAGCAGGTCAAGGGAAATCATCTTTCCCCTCTACTCTGCCCTTGTGAGGCCACATCTTGAGTACTGGTCCAGTTCTGGCTCTCCCATTCAAGAAAGACAAGGAACTACTGGAGAGAGACTGGTGAAGAGCTACGAAGATGACTAGGGGACTGGAGCATCTCCCTTATGAGGCAGGGCTGAGAGACCTGGATCTATTTAGCCTGAAGAAGAGAAGACTGAGAAGGGATCTTATCAATGCTTATAAATATCTAAAAGGTGGTTGACAGAAGGATGGGGCCAGACTCTTCTCAGTGGTTCCCAGCAACAGGACAAGAGGCAACAGGCACAAACTGGAACACAGGAAGTTCCATCTGAACATACGGAAAAGCTTCTTTACTTTGAGGGTGACAGAGCGCTGGAACTGGCTGCCCAGAGAGGCTGTGGAGTCTCGTTCTCTGGAGATATTCAAAACCCACCTGGACACGTTCCTGTGCAACCTGCTCTAGGTGAACCTGCTATAGTGGGGGTGTTGGGACTAGATGATTTCCTGAGGTCCCTTCCAACCTCTACCAGTCTGTGATTCTGTGATCTTTTGCCAAGATAGGCTGCAATGCCAATGGCCTTCACCTCTTCTGAAGTAATTGCCTTCTGTGTATTTGGCATCATAATATGTATCTGTAGCTTTCGAGAAGTCAAAATTATTAATTCTTACCTGTGTCAAATGGCACATGATCTTCATTTTCTATATAAGGAACCACAGAGTCTTGGAAAGGCTAGAAACAGAAAAAATGAGCTATATCTTTGAAGAAAAATAGTTGCATTTGTGCTTAGTTGCACACTGTGCTATAGGCTTTCAGAATTCAGTTCAAACGCTATCAAGCAGCAGTCACTTCATTTTAGCCATTTTAATAAATGCAACAGGTACAGCATGCCAATCCCAGATGGTAAGATATGCACATGAATCCTATGGAGTCAAACGCTACACATAATCAAGGAAGAGACCAAACCATATCTCAATTTTCCATGCAAACTCCAGTTTTCAGCTTGTTTTTCTCTTAAAAAGTTTAAATGTGCCCTGACTAGCCAATATAGTGTGTTTTGGAGGAAAGAGTATTATATTTTTAAGATGCCGCCTTCTCTAACACCTGCGCTGTTCACACATGTAGAAATATCATAGGTCAGTTCATTCTTTATAGAGTCAACTATGGCTTTTCAGCTAGATAAAAATAAGAGACAGTCAGTATGGTAGTAGAACCTTTACCCCCAGCAAGCCTCATGAGCTTCAACACTCTACTCCAGCACACATTTTCAACATAGACTCCAAAATGTGCGCATACTGCAGAGATGTAATTCTGAGATGACATAGATTACAACAGCAACATGTGAATCCCGAAATGGTCAACCTTCTGCCCAGCTGACAACTAGGGAAAAAAAAAAAAACAACCTAAAAGATCATCCCTTCACAGACCTAACAAAAGGACAGTCCAACAACAACCCACAAAATTCAAATGTTATTTAAAAATCAATAGTAACTGGCTATTTAGGAGATAACACCTTTATCAGATTTGCTAGATTTTACAAGATTTAGTTTCTCTCAACCTAAACAATTTTTTTAGCTTCATACCCAGCTGAGCTAATAATCTAGCTCTTGCTTTAAAAGGTGATAAAAAACCCCACTGAGACAAAGATTTTCTGGTTTTGCAAGTAGACACATTTAAATAAAAAGCAGCATATAAGACTAGAGATCAAATACAACTGACTAACCATAATGGAACTTCTCACAAAGTGAAGCCCAGTAAGGGACTTACAGTCACCCACAAGGTCTTTCTCAGAGACTAACTCCTCAGATGTAATGAATCATGCCATCTCAAGGATGAAGCTTGTGCAAGACAGACTGTGTTTCCCCCCAGACTGGCAGCTGAGCTGCAGCTCCCTGAAGGGACTAAGGCTCACTATACACACAAGAGCTTTCTGGTCTATAAGAAGAGCTTGCTTTTCCAACCTAGCTTTCTAGCCCACAACCATATAACAAGTTCCTTCAAATAATATCTACACACACAGCTATTTCTGCAGAATAGGAACAAGCAGTAAACGTGGTTTGGCAGGCATTAGTCACCTTATTATATAGCTGGGACGTGCTCAGATAGGCAAGCAGAGGTTGCTGCTTCTCAGCCTAAATGAAGCTTAGCTATTTATATAAGGAGAAATCTGTACCTTTGTATCATCTTGGGACAATTTGTCAGATGCCACAGGACCTGTAAAAACAAAGATTCCTGTTGTTAGTAACAAGCAAACTCATTTGGGGTCTGCTTTTGTTTCTGCTGCTGGTCTCTCTCCTTTTTTTAAATAGGAGGGGGGACACAAGGAGAAAGCAAGGCAAACAGGCAGGCAAGCCAGAACAATGGACACAGGCAGCCCATGCATCTCCCCACAGTGGCGTTCTCGTGGGCAGCGTGCAAGCTGGATGCAGAACAAGTGCTGTGTTATTGTCACAGTTATGTTCAGGCTATGCAAGTACAGCGATTCATCAGCCAGCTGCTGATTAACCCGCATATGCTCAGAAAATCAACAGTTCTAGCGCTGTGCCTCACACCAACTCTGCAGAACAGCTGCTTTTCTTCTGCAGGGGTTTCATGCATTTCCTGAAACTAGACCTTGCATTTTCACCCCAAAAAGTAAAAAATAACTTCATTTCTGTCACTCTTCTTTTCTTGTAATTGTTTCTTCCCCAGGCTGGGTGGAAGGACACAGAACATGGAAATGAAGCACCGCACTTGGCAAGTTTTGCCCAAACGCAGCCTCAAAGACTATTGTGATACAGCAAAGAGGAGTAATCGGCTACAGGAATGCAAATCTATACCAGCATCACTCAGGTTTCCGGAAATATTATTATTTAAGAAGATATATTTTAAGTAATAACAATTATACAGCCAGAGTTATGCTGGTAAATATGTTTCATTTTATAGTGAATCTTTCAACCCAAGGTTAACATCTGTTCCCAGATACACAAATCCCTCTGCATTCTCCAGCTCCCGCAAATAGTTAAATTAAGTGTGACTCAGCAGCCAGTATAGGGTGATTTGGGGAACTGTCTTGAGGAATGTGGGGGTTTGGGACCTCTGTCCTTTCTTGGCATTCCACAAAGTCTACACTCAAGTTTATTGGGGGGGGGGGGGGGAAGAGCTGTATCAATGTATCTTTGGAAAAACAACTCAAAGACAGCTGCCCATTATCTAAATTGCATAATCTTCAGCAACAACCACTCTACCTAACCTGCAGGTCTCTGTGATATGAAGTTCTGGGACACAGTTATGTGCCCACTGCAATCAGCGCGCCTGCTGTCCCTGACCTCAGCAGTGCCCCAGATGCTGACAGGAGTCAGAAGTGGGTCCATCCTGATCAGTATCTTGATCATTAATTTTTAATTAATCCACCTTCTTTAATCAACCTTCTACAGCAGTCACATATATACGTCCCCTCGCATTCTAACAGAGTGCAATTGCAGAGCACAAAATCACTAGTGCCATCAAAGCATCCCAGGCATCTCCCTTCAGCTAGCAGGAACAGACTACTTCTTCTGTAACATTAACTGCAGAAACTTAATTTAAAAGCTTCAGTGGGAAGATATTTTTTACAGTATTGCCATGTAATTGACAAAATTATTATTCTGTTTCACAATTCTCAGAAATTAGAAGCTGTTTGGTCTACGCCTAATATTCTGTAGAATCAAATGGCTTATCCTCCAGATAACAGTATTCAGTCAACTCACAGGCATGGAATTTCATGGTCAGAAAACAGAATAAATGCACGAACTTCTGAATTAGCCAAAATACCATCATTTCATGTCACTGGATAATGTATTACTCCATGTATTTGAATTTAATTAAGTTGCTATGGGAGATTCACTGCTAAGCTAGTAGCATCACCTTATACTGACCCACTACTTTCATACAATTGCATTACTCAAAAAGCAATGTACTGCTATAGCAACCTCTACTCGATAATAGCTCAGGACTTCTGATAGCATTTTGTGTTTTAAATGTCTGTTGATCTTGACTTTAGGCCCACCCAGAAACGAGTAGTTACCACATCTTAGAACGGCAGCAGTTTTAAAATCTGAGGGGGACCCTTTCATGACACAAATGTGCCAAATTAATGTCCTGGTCTTGGCAGCCACTTTATAAAGGAGTTCGCTGAATGTAGCTGAGAAAGTAGTAAAAAGTACTCTGTAGATGATTTGATGTCATTTCTGCTTCCGGCAGGAACAAATTGAACTCAACCTTGAAAAAAGTTCTTTTGGTCTCCTGAATGCAGGCAAATGGAGACTGTAAGTCAGGCTACTAGTCATCAGTAATGATCATTCATGATTTGGATTTGGTGGTGATTAGAGAAACAGAACCGAAAAAGAAAAAAACCTCATATATAGAAATATGGTAACAAATTACAAAACCCAAGAAGATTAAAACACTTTGCTGCCCATCTGCATACATCCTCATGACTACAAATAGGTAACATATAACCATGCAAGCATGATTACTAAAATATTTTTAATAGGTCCTGGATACTACCAAAATGTGGCATCATTCTCTTGCTTTTGAAATGAAGAGTATTTTTTCAGAATACAGACAAAAAATAACTCTGATGTGTAACGGCACAAAATTGTATAGCTTCCATTGAAAACACAAACATGCTAATATCTATGCCAGATGTCTTTGGTGGAAAGAGAGAAGGAGAAGCTTTACAACCAGAATCCAAAATGAGACTAGGCATCTTGAACTCATGATTTTCTCTCTGGGCAATCAATATCCACCAATGATCATTATCTGCTTGTGCCAAGTCAGCCTGATTTAAAACTGCTTTTAGAGAAAAATATCAAAGTAATCATCACCTAGAAGTTGTATTGCCAAAGCTACTGTGCCCCATACAGTGCTACCAATCCAGGCCATTCACTTTCTGTCCCTGAGGAGCAGCATTAAGATCATGCTGGTCAGAGTACAGCACTTAGATGAATACCCAGAGTCAGTGCATCTGCACAGTGCACCACCAAAGTCATTCCCAAACTTTGTATGGTAAATTGCTGCTAACACAATAACAGATGCATCATAGTTTGCAACTGCTAACAACCGCTTCTCATTTCTCTGCAAATCTACCTTCTAATGGAAGAATACATGTTGCGTGAATGCTGCTGAGGAAGCTGGGTATAAAACTCCTTTTCCTGCACTAACAACTGCAGTTTACATGTTCATACGCAAGCTACATGACAACTGTGCCCCCATTTTATCTCTTCACTTAAAGATATTAACTGATGCCACCTAGAACTGCAGTCGTGTTCCTTTTCCTTAGTCTGTCAGCAGTTTATGCAGGTGCTTGCATTTCTCCTGCAAACAGTATGGCTGACTCCAGCACAGCCACTAAGTACAATGGTGCCTCTCGCAGAGCTCACTGTTTTCGGCTTGTTCCTTCATCAAAATATACAGTGCCAGCTACATAAGCAAAAGGCCAACTGATGAAAACTTTTCACTAATTCCTAACAACGATACATAAACGCCCAAAGTGTCATACTTCCGACACTGAAGAATGATCTTTTTTTGTTATTTTCTTTTCAGCTAAGAGATGCTTGCTCCAGTACACAGGGAGGTATTTTGGTAATGAAAGCATTCTCATCAGCAAGCACTGTCCCACAATCCTTACAGAGGTAAACCACTCACTACAGTATTGAAAGTCTAACTGAAACACATGGAAATTTTGCCACATTAAGAAGTCTGGGCTGGATCCCAAAACTATTCATACAAAACATTAGTCTTCCCCATGTTTATTTTGCATTACTGAAATCTGCAGGCTGGAGCATTCATTCAGTTAAACACTGCCCTCTCCTGGAACCTTTTGACATTTTTCTGGCTCTTACAATAAAAGTAGTTAAGGCTCTTCCAGTCACTATAAAGGTCATATTTTGTGAATTTAAGTCTAACATTGGAAAACCAATGCTCTGTAGGGAGCACCAAGATTTACACAACTCTCATAGAGTGTGACTTGTGTTTTCCACTACTGTCTACTTACAGGTCTCCAACATCATATGAAACATGCACTCTTCCTGAATAAATAAATAGTGTATGAATATATGCTAACTTTCCAGGAAGAGCTTTTAAAGTCGCCAGTATTACAGAATATAAAACCATACCTTCTACAGAGCTTGTTGTATTGCAGGACATCTTTGGATCTTTCACTGTCTCAACTTGGTTTGAATTAATACTCTATAAAAAAAAAATCAAAATGACAGTAACTGTATTTGATGCCCATGACATTTACCTGAAAATTTAAAAACAAAGACGAGCAAACAAATATGTTATAAACAATACTAAAAGGATTCCTAGAGATTCCAGAGTATTTTGTCAGTTACCTTCAGAGGAAACTGACAGCAGTTTGTCAAGAGGGAAACTGATAAAATATTTTCAACTCCAGAAAGAAATTACCTCCTGCTTACAATACACAAGGGATCTAAAGGATTGGGTTTAACATTTGTACTTCGTTGTTTATAGCCTTCTCTGGGAGAAAAGCAGGTCAGCAGCTTTGCACAATGGCTCTGCTTAGAAGTCTAGTTAACCTTGAAAGCATCCCTATAAAGCAAGCTATTTCCACAGACCGGCAATACAAAGAGCCTAAACCAGGACTAAACACTAACTACAAGGTAAACTCAGCCTGGAAGGCAGGAGTCGCTTTCTCCTCCCATTCCTGTCCCCTGGCCAGGCTGACCCCTCCTTCAGATACACACACTGATTATATCACTCCTGCTCAAAAGGAAGACAGGGCTAAGATCCAGTCCCTTATTTTAGCAATTACCTTCAAATATTATAAGCAAAGTGGGTGGAGGAGAGATTGTCTCCTTTTGCATAGTTTCATCTACAACTCTGCTTGCTTATAGTCTTTACCTGTAGTTGGGTTGCTTGTGTATTTGCCATCTACCAGAGCAGTAAACAGAGAAAAGGCATGGCAACCTGAACACAAAAGAAAACGTCAGGGATGACTCTCAGCTAAATGTTACAGCCAAACCGATTTGAAAGCCACGCAGCTGTCAAGCTAGCTGTATTCCCTGCCTCGGTGGGGCTAGGTGCATTTTTTCTCGTCTCGTCTCTTGGTGTGCAAGATCCTTTCCTACTCCCACACCCACCAGGCAGAAATAAGTCAACTCCTCCTTGGGAAACTACTACATCTGTCCACCACCAGGCAACAAAACGGCTTAAATTGCTATGAATTATATTAATAATTTTGGATGACTATCCTGGGTTGGCCTTTCCTCTTTTTTTTTTTTTTAATTACCCTAATATCATTTCACATGTGTCCATTAGTCTCCCAATTTCTTTTCTCCTCATAGAGGACCTCTCTCCTGCACTGGCTGTGCTGCCTCCAGCAACTGAGACAGCCAAATGGATCACCTCCACACACTGCTTAGGGTTCTACTGGAGGTGCATGACAAGCCACGCAGCCTCACGGAGAGGCATGCTACCACCACAGCAACTTCTGCCCCAAGAAGGCTGCAGAGAATTCAAGCAATTCCACGCTCTTCCTCATCATCTTCAGAAATCTCTCCTCTGTAATGCCTAGAACAGGCTCAAAGCCTATAGGGTAAGACTTTCTGAACTGTGGAGTCCCTGAAGGCATCCAATGAAGGCATGGCTCCCGTATGGGTAACGAGCTTACCAACAGCCTGTTTGCTTTAAGTTTTCCACTACTCTTTTAGACTTATAAGGAACAGTCAAGGGACTAAAGGATCCCAGAGACCAGGGTCTGAAGAACAACCTTGAGAAAAATTGGGATTTTCTTGCATGAATAATGCAAAACTAGTTTGTGCTGCTCCCTAAGTCATCCATTTCACACATGCAAACCCAACGCTGCCATGCCACTGTAATCAAGACAAGCTCCTTCTCTTTAGTCCATGTCTTTCTGCCCAAGCCTAAAATCATCATCATCATCATGGCTTGGCTTCGCGGACGAAGATTTGGGAAGGGCTTTGCCCACGCTTATTGCAAGCGCGTTGATGGCTGAAAAGGCCAATGCGGGATAGGCAAGACCGGTTGCAAAGAGCACACCGGAGGGTCTCCTTGGGTGGTATAGTCGAGGCACGGTTCTTTCTGCGCTGTCTTTTCTCCTCGAGCTTGATTCTACGCGTGCTCTCAAAGGAGACAGCAGCGTTATGTATGGTGTGTCTCCAAATCTCCCGATTGGAGGCCAGGGTGGACCACTGATGGCGGTCAATATGGCCTAGGCTGAGGTGTTGTTTCAGGGAGTCCTTATATCTCCTCTTTGGAGCTCTTCTCTTGCGGCAGCCGGTGGCAAGTTCACCATAGAACACGATCTTAGGGAGGCGGTGATCCGCCATCCTGGAGACGTGCCCTGCCCAACGCAGCTGCGTTTTCAGCAACATGGCCTCAATACTGGTGACGTCTGCCTGTTCAAGGACAGCAACGTTAGTCACGTAGTCAGTCCAGTGGATGTTTAGGATTGTGCGGAGGCAGCGCTGATGGAAGCGTTCGAGGAGTCGCAGATGGTGGCGGTAGATGACCCATGATTCAGACCCGTACAGAAGAGTAGACAGTACCACGGCTCTGTAGACACTGATCTTTGTACTTTTCTTCAGGTGTTTATTGCACCAGACTCTTTTATGGAGTTTTCCGAAAGCTCTGTTTGCCTTTGCTATTCTGTTGTCGATCTCTTTGTCGATCGTGGCACCTGAGGAGATGATGCTACCCAGATAGCTGAACTGCTGGACTGGCTGAAGCTCTGACTCGCCAATGGTGATGTGGGGATGATGGTAATCATCTTGTGGTGCTGGTTGGTAGAGAACTACTGTCTTCTTTAAGCTGACTTCCAGCCCAAAAAGCTCAGCCGCCTCTGCAAAGCAGGATGTTAAGCGCTGCAGAGCTGCTTCTGTGTGGGCAACAAGGGCGGCATAGTCAGCAAAAAGCAGCTCGCGGACAAGGTGATTCAGGGTCTTGGTGTGGGCCTTCAGTCGCCTTAGGTTGAAAAGGCTCCCAACGGTACGATATCGGATATAAATGCCGTCTTGTTCGTCGAGGTCTGCCGTGGCCCTTTGAAGCATCATGCTGAAGAAAATTGTGAATAAAGTTGGTGCGAGAACGCAACCTTGTTTCACACCATTGGCTATTGGGAAGGGCTCAGAGAGTGCATCGCCATATCTGACTTGGCCGCGCTGCCCCTCATGTAACAGGATTATAATTTTGAGGAACTTGGGGGGACATCCTAATCGTTCCAAGATCTGCCACAGACCTTTTCTACTCACAGTGTCAAAGGCTTTGGTGAGATCAACGAAAGTTACATAGAGACCCTTGTTCTGTTCCCTACACTTCTCTTGCAGTTGTCTGAGAACGAATACCATGTCTGTGGTACTTCTGTTGGCTCTGAAACCACACTGACTTTCAGGTAGAAGTTCTTCTGCGATAGCGGGTACCAATCTGTTCAATAATATTCTTGCGAGAATTTTTCCAGCAATGGAGAGCAGAGTTATGCCTCGGTAGTTTGAGCAGTCTGACTTTACTCCTTTTTTCTTGTACAGGGTGATGATGATTGCATCACGGAGATCTGGTGGTAGTTCGCTTTGTTCCCAACAGCGCACAACTAGCTCGTGAAATTTAGCATGGAGCGTTGGGCCTCCATGTTTCCAGATTTCAGGCGGGATTCCGTCGACCCCAGCTGCCTTGCCGGTTTTCATCTGCTGTATGGCCTTAAGGGTCTCTCCCATAGTAGGGGCTATATCCAATTCATTTTTCACCGTTTGTTTTGGGATGAGCTGGATTCCTGAGTCTTGGACTACACGGTTGGCACTGAAGAGAGTTTGAAAGTGTTCAGACCATCGATTCAGGATGGAGGTTTTATCTGTGAGAAGCGTTTGGCCATCTGCGCTGAGTAGGGGGCTTTGAACTTGGTGTGTGGGTCCGTACGCTGCTTTCAGAGCCTCATAGAATCCTCTGTGGTCACCCAAATCTACGCATAGTTGAGTCTTTTTTGCTAGGTTGAGCCACCACTTGTTCTGGATGTCTCGAAGTTTCTGTTGGAGTTTACTGCATGCAAGACGAAAGGCTGCTTTTCTTACATGGCAAGATGGTTGAGCGAGGTGTGCTTGGTGAGCAGATCTCTTCTTTGCCAGCAATTCCTGGATCTCTGGATTGTTTTCATCAAACCAGTCTTTGTTCTTCTTTGTGGAGAACCCTAAAAATTCTTCGGAGGACTGCAGGATGCTATTTTTAATATGTTGCCAAAGCGCTTCAGGAGAAGAGTCTAAGGGACAGTCTTCAAGCCTAGTTTGAAGGTTTGCCTGGAAGCTGTCTCTCAGTGCAGCTGTTTGAAGATTGTTAACTTGGAGCCTCCTCCTCAGAATGCCGCCCCTCTTAGGTTTGGGCTTAAAGTGGAGGTTAAGTTTGCAGCGCACAAGGCGGTGGTCTGTTTGACATTCTGCACTAGGCATCACTCGGGTGTGACAGACATCGCGAACATTTCTCTGGCGCACTAAGATATAGTCAATGAGGTGCCAGTGTTTAGATCGAGGATGCATCCAGGTTGTCTTCAGGCTGTCTTTCTGCTGGAAGATAGTGTTGGTGATGGTAAGCTGCTGCTCAGCACAAAAATCTAGCAAGAGGCGACCGTTGTCATTGCAGTTTCCAACTCCATGCTTGCCTAGTACTCCTTTCCAGGCTTCAGAGTTCTTACCTACTCGGGCGTTGAAGTCACCAAGGATTATGATCTTATCATCTGCAGGAACCTTTTGAGTAAGGCGGCGCAGATCGGTGTAGAATTTGTCTTTTTCTGTAGGGTCAGCTTGGAGAGTTGGGGCATATACGCTGAAGAGAACAACATGTTGCTTGTTGTGTAGCGGGAGGCGTAAGGAGATAATGCGATCGGAATGACCTGTTGGCAAATTTTCAAGTTTAGAGGCGATGGAGTTTTTAATCATGAAGCCAACTCCGGAATGATGACTTTCGGTTTTGGGTTTGCCTGACCAATACAGTGTGTAGCCAGCACCATGTTCTTGAAGGCTGCCTTCCTCATGAAGGCGAACTTCACTGAGAGCAGCAATGTCGATGTTGAGTCGTGACAGTTCGTGAGCAATTATAGCAGAACGGCGTTCAGGACGCCCACTGTCTGCTGTATCGAGCATGGTTCTGATGTTCCAACATGCGAGTGTCAATCTGGACACACCTTTGGAGGCAGGTGTATGCCTTTGTCTCTTTGTCTTTGGTTGACCGCAGAAGAAGATGTCCGTTGGCCGCGGCTAGCCAACCGGATTGGAAGGGAGATGAGCTTTGGTTAGGCCACCTTTTCTAGGCCCCTCTCCATGTGGAGCAAGCAGTGCTCTCCTTGAAAAAGGCTGCTTGGTCATTCAGGATGCTGCCGAACGAGACTGTCATCTCCCGGGTCAGTCTCAAGCGACCAATGTCCTGAACCGCCTGCATGCAGGGTTGGGTCTGCGGCTTCCAGTGACATCTTTCCACCTGCCGTTTCGTCCCTTGCCTGTCGCTACAGGGCTTTGCAAACGTGAGTACACCCTTCAAGCCTGCGCGGTGGATTTTTTAGGTGAGGCGCAGCGTGCGCAAGACTGGCCCCACCCTTTACACCTGAGGTTCATCTGCCAGGGCCTAGCGAGCTTGGACGGTGACAGCGAAGTCCTCAGGTCGTAGGTTTGGTTAGAGTATCCTTCTCTTAGATGGATGGCCTTACAGGGCTAAACGAGCTCCATCTGCCCGGGTTTGGAGTTAGAGTTGTCCTTCTCCTAGGATGGTTGCCCGAAGGCTAGTGAGCCCATCCTGCCCGTGGACACACTTTGTCTGACCCTTCAGTTGAGACCTGTCAGGCTTGGGAGACCCTACCGGAGGCATATGCCACCACCAGCATAGCTCTCAACTTCGCAAGGGCACGCAAGCTCTTTCCCCACGGCAAGGGGGTGCCCATGAAAGAGCCAAGCCTAAAATAGCAATATAGTAATTTATGCAGTCTCAAGATACAATAAACTAGATGTACAGTCTAAGTCTGCTGCAGATGAGTCTGTTCTGGATTCCAGTAAAGCAATAAATTCTACCTCTATTTTATAAAGACTATGTATCATTAAATCTCTAATGCTCACCTTATGCTTTGGATCCAACTAACAGCTGCAAGTTCTTGTTTGCAACAGAAAGAAAACTAATTTTACCTTACCTTTTGGACATAATACATACTCTAAACACGACAGTTTGACCATACCCCCATGTACACTTCAGGATTAAGTGTCTAGGAAATTAACTAAACCATGTGATCTTCCCAATTATTCTGCCTCATTTCTGCTGTATTAAAAGTCGGACAACACTGATGCTGGACAGAGTGGCAATAGGGTGCCCACAATCAAGAATCTAGACTGCTGCAAGTAGAGGAATGAGCAAAAGGGAAACACGTAAGAGTAGTAGGGTTTTTTCTGAAAATACCAAGAGCAGCCGTTAAGAGTCTTTGTCTCCAAGAGCCATGCAAACATCTAATATACCATACCTTCTTTTCTATTTCAAAGACTGAAAGAAGGAAAGTGATTTGATGAGTGCAAGAAAAAGCTGATTATATAAATAACAATGCATTCTTCATTACAGTCTTGGTTCTTCTGTTGGGTTTACTATTGTTTCCATGGAAAATCCACACACAAAATTGTAGGTATTCTGCAAGCTACAGATGCAGAATAACTTCTCTATATTGGAACAAATCAAAATCTTGGCAGCGTAGTTACACTAGATTATACATAAGGACTATACAATACATGACACCTTGAGGTTTTGTGTTAAACATACCACATGGCTCACATTCTAAGTTAAAAAAACATGCAGAATGCAATAAAGATAACTCAAGGAAAATCAGCGCACAAATAAGGAAACCTGAAACTAAGCATGGAAAAGAAAAACTGAATTTTAAGACCAGAAAAAGAGAAAAGCCTATTTTTAGTGTGCTTTTATTTCACTAGTTTTATATAGACATGCAATCTCAAACTAAAAACATAACTGAGCACTGGCACTGTTATTAATTTGTGCTTTCAAGTGTTCTCCTTACTTTACTGAAATTGACAGATGTCCTGAAGAATATCACAGCACTGCTCCAGACACCTTACAGTAAAATAAGATGAACTACAACATATCTAAATTCTATAGCGCAAGTCTGTACTCTTCATTTCTGCTATAAATAATAGACTGGGGTTGGCTCTTGATAAAGGCTCCCAGGCATTACACTACTAGACAAAAGAATGGAACTAAATTAAATATTTCAAAGTACTGACATGAATACAATGGCAATACAATTAAAGACACAGAGATGTCAGGGAAAGATATTCACCGCAGAGTCCTCAACAATTCAAAAACAACTTGGGAGGTAAAGGAGGCTTTGATAAAGTTCTCAACATTTCTTATCCTCCTGCTTCACGTATACAATGTGCTACACTTACACTAAGTAGAAGCCCACAACAGTAATCCTGCAGTTATGCTGGCCATTAGTGATAGAAGCAGTTTAAACTAAAAGGTTACTCGAGAAACACAAATCCAGCCAGAAGAGTCTACAGCTGGAAATTACTGAAGAAAATTCGTGACAATGCCCTGAGCTAGATAGGTACCTACCTGGTAAAGAAGAGGTCTGTCCCAGAAGTATTTTCTGAAGAGCTTTATGTCTGACTCCAGCAAGTGCTGTGTGGTGTGGCTAAATGTCAGCGTCAGAGCTCCTGATGAATGAACGAACTGCACGCATGCACCCTCGCTGATCTCCACTCTTGAAATGTCAAGTGAGTGACTGCCCTGGAAACTGGAACAACATGCTCTTTAAACCAAAGCAGATGCTCCATGCATAGGTAGAATGAAAGCACAGCCACGGTAAGATTCCTGCTTGCTTTCAGTATGGCTCACTGGGATCCCAATGCACCTACTGCAAAAACCAGAGGCAAAAAAAATCTGAAACATCCACCAAAAACACAGCTGGGCAAACAAATACTTACCAATTACTCCATTCAGGCCTAAGAATACATAGCTACTTCCAGCCATCAGCAGGGAAAAAACAATATCAGCTCTAGATGATTACTCACTTGTATAATAAGCCAGAAAGAGCAACTTGTGACAATACCTACTTCTCCTTATTGCTGAAAATTAGCAATAGTGCCTTTTCCAGTTAATGTTGCCATATATAGCAGTAGGACATGACGGGCAGCCAGGAGGTTCATTATCCCACAACAATGAAAAACAGAAAGAATCTCAAGGGAACACAGCATTGTTTGGATGTTACAAACGAGACATTCATAACATAATGTACCGTACCAGTGTTGTAAATAATCTTTTTGTCAAACAGAAGTACAGGTAAGTCTCACATAAACTATATGCTGCATGGAGCCAGAACCAAAAGAGCCACATACCAAAATAAAAATGTGACCCAATTCCTGAATATTCCTATTTGCAAAGAAAAGCAAACACTGAGAAAGGCACCTGATGCTGAACATTTGGTACCCCAAGACACACACACATGCACCAGGCAGCTCCTCAGGTCTGTGCAGAGGAAATACCAGACAGCTGAAACGTGCCAGAAAGCACTTGCCCTTTAAGTCACTTGTCAAAGTGGCAGCTCGCCAGCAAAACAGAGTCATAGCTGCAACACTGGCTTTGTTGCTGACTCTCCTTTATTCATTCAAATCTGAGCTTTATAGAGGTCACGAAGTCTGCTGAGGTTTTGTGAAAGTCAGGTCCTATGGTTCTGTTTATATCTAAATATTTCTACAGATACTTAACTTAAGGGATGTCTGTCTGTATTTGCTGGTATTGTGTTGGAATTCAGTTGTGATAGTGCTGGGACATATACCTGATGGTGCAGCTGGTCTTCTGTCACTTAATTGACTATTTATTGACTTCCAAATTTAATCACAGAATTATTTTGGTCAGAAGAGACCTTGAAGATCACCAAGTCCCACTGTTAACCCAGCACCTCCAGGTCACCACTAAGCCATGTCTCTCAGCACCACATCTATATGTCCCTTAAATACCTTCATGGATGGAGACTCCGCCACCTCACCGGGCAGCCTGTTCCAATGCTTCAGAACCCTCTCTGTAAAGAATTTTTTCCCAATATCCAGACTAAGCCTCCCCTGGTGCAACTTGAGGCCATTTCCTGCCATCCTATAGCTTTGAAAAGAGACTGACCCCCACCTCACTAGAACGTCCTTTCAGGTAGTTGTAGAGAGCGAGAAGGTCTCCCCTCAGCCTCTTTTTCTCCAGGCTAAACAACCGCAGTTCCCTCAGCTGCTCCTCAAAGGACCCTTCATCAGCTTTGCTGCCCTTCTTTGGACATGCTCCAGCACCTCACTGTCCTTCTTGTAGTGAGGGGCCCTAAACTGGACACAATATTCAAGGTGTGGTCTCACCAGCACTGAGTACAGGGGAACAATCCCTTCATTCCTCCTGCTGGCCACACCATTTCTGATAGAAGCCAGCATGCCGTTGGCCTTCTTGGCCACCTGGGCACACTGCTGCCTTATATTCAGCTGGCTGTTGACCAACAGCCCCAGGCCCCTTTTTTCTGCCAGGCAGCTTTCCAGCCACTCTTCCCCAAGCCTGGTGCGTTGTGACGTAAGTGCAGGACCTGGCACTTGGTCTTATTGAACCTCATGCCACTGGCCTTGTCCCATCGATGCAGCCTGTCCAACTCCCTCTGTAGAGCCTTCCTGCCTTCAAGCAGGTCAACGCTCCTGCCCAGCTGGGTGTCGCCTGCAAACTGGCTGAGGGTGCACTCAATCCCCTCATCCAGATCAGTGATAAAGACCTTCAAGAGAACAGGCCCCAATCCTGAGTGCCCTGGAGAACACCACTTGTGACCAGCCACTGACTGGATTGAACTCAATTCACCACCACTCATCGGGCCTGGCCATCGAGGCAGTTTTTTATCCAGTGAAGCGTGTGCCCATCCAAGCCGTGGGCAGCCAGTTTCTTCAGGAGAATGCTGTGGGAAACAGTGTCAAAAAAAAGCTTTACTAAAGTCTGGGTAGACAACATCCACAGCCCTTCCCTCATCCACTAAGCGTGTCACCTTATCGTAGAAGGAGATCAAGTTGATCAAGCAGAACCTGCCTTTCATAAACCCATGCTGACTGGGCCCAGTCACCTGGTTGTCCTGTACATGCTGCATGATGGCACTCAAGATGATCTGAGTTTCGTGACACCGAGGTCAGACTGACCGGCCTGTAGTTAGTTCCCTGGATCCTCCTTGGGGCCCTTCTTGTAGATGAGTGTCACATTTGCTAACCTCCAGTCAATTGGATCCTCCCCTGTTAGCCAGGACTGCTGGTAAATCATGGAAAGTGGCTTGGTGGATGCAAGTCATAAACTTCTTTGAACTGTAAATAGGAGTTTACCACTTAAAATGGTAATAACGGCAAAAAGCGACGGAAACCAACACAAAATAGGCAACGCTTTTGAGAAAAACAACAATAATCCCGACAACCCTTAATTGATAGTTTTTCAAAGGAAGCAGCAAACCATTATACTCACTTTGTGAAGACCTCAACAAGTTCAGAGGGCCCGTCTTGTAGGGCTAAATCTAGTGGGGTTGTTCCATCTTCATTAGGTAACACTAATGCTGATGACCCTCCAGGCTGGGCTGCTAAGAACTGGGAAAGCTTAACCAATCCCAATTTCATCACAAGGTGCAGAAGAGTTTCTTTATGTTTAGGCACTGAAAAAAGACAAACCAACAAGACTATCAGTAACAAAACCCAGCATTTTATTTGCTAGGAAGCATCAATCTTGTTATCATCTGCAGATATCACTGCTTGGGTTTAGACCTACAAAAGTACTTTCTCAGAATCCACCTTTAACTGAAATCAGTCAACAGTTAGATATGTAATTGCATCTGTGGGGCTAAACGAATATATCCAAATACCATCTAATTTCAGTTTGAATTAGATAGTCTCAGTATTTCACTCTTTCTTTGTATCTAGTACAGCATTCAGCACAAGAGATGCTCCAATACACTACAAAAGGTAGTTAAGAGGCAATTTTCCAGCTGTTTTGCTTTGCCTCAGCAATGGAAAACATCTGGCAGCATGGCCAATATCTAAATTTTTAAATTTAAAAAAAAGAGTGTGATTTTTTCAAGGCAGACTGCTTTTTAGCCTGAAGAGACGTGTAGCAGCACAGCAAGCCATAAGCTAACATGCATGTACGTAAAATATATAGGATACTTCTTGTGTCGCTCTTTTCAGAAGGTGACCTCACCTGCCAATACTTCCTCTACAATTTCTAGCATCTAATTATCAAGCTTAGTGGGATGAAGCTTAAAATAAAAAAGTACACAAATGTGACTTAGCCACTAGATGCTGATCCTCCAATAAAGCCCTTCCCTGGTCTTTATTCAAAGAAGGGTTTAGCTGTCTACATACATTCTCAAATATAAAGCCTCTGCAATTTAAAGGCAATAAATAAAATTAAGCTCGAGTGCCACTCAACCTATTTCTTACACTGATATTTTGGTATGAAGTTAAATGTAAAGATACTTTCACAAGTGTCAAGTATTTAAGGGCACTTACTCTACAGCTCTCGGAAAAACTGGCTGAAATCTATTAGGTTTCCAGTAATTTATGAAATTCCATTGAAATTTATCATCCTGATTCTACAGACTTTTTCTTCACTGTTCAACCAGCTTCAGAACATGTTACTGAAAATTATACACTCCAGTGACAAAGGAAAGGTGAAGCTCCTGAAGCATATTTAGGTACATGCATACATTTCTGTCAATAATACAGTTAAAAATCAACAAATTGTTGTCCACTTTTCTCTCTGCATCTACAAGACAAAACTGTAGGATAAAAAGCAATCCCCCAGCAGGGAGAGCAGCTATGTAGCCAAAATCTAGTAAACATGTTTTTCAGAAATACTTACACATTGAGAAAAGGTGTCGTGTAGCTACATGCAAATAGAGTGGCTCATGGTTGATTCCCATTCAGTTTAAGTACTCCCTCTGGAAGTGTCAGGAATATTTATTTTATGGAATCATCAGAAAAAAAAACCAACCCTTTAAGAGTTCTCAAGATTTGAAATGCCTAACCTAGCTCAGCATTTCTCAGTATAAGCCTGCTGCTTCTTGTCCCATCTGAAACGGGCATGAGAAACACTTCATTCCTTGCCCTTCGCAGCTCCTTTTACATAATTGAAAGCCACTGTCATGTCTCAGCTGAGTACATCCTCTCCGGACATCTCAACAGGAGAGCTGTCTGCCGCAAAGCTGGCCTTTTTGGAATGTCCCCTTGGAGCTGGGGGCCAAAATCATTAGCTTCCTTTGAAAATGTTGGACTTGAAGTGTTGTAATATTTTTAAAAGCTGTATCTCCCCATCTCATAAAGCTAGAATGGCAAGGAAGCTAAGGAACTTGCTCTACTGCTCCACAGGGAAAATTATTGCAGAATCTTCATCGGTATTAAGTTTATGCCCTGAATATTTGATGGCAACCCATGCAGACTTTTTACCTTTCTGTTTCAAGCTGAATCAAAACTTTAAGACACAGTCAAATCTCAGAAAGCCACGTCAATAACTGAAATAAATTCCAGACTTCAGTGTAAAAGGGAGCTTCAGCACACAGACTCTAATATTGTAACAGCCAGCAAACCTGCATGTAGCATCTGAAACTTCTATTTCACTGCAGTTCTAACAGAAGCAGACAGATTAACAAGATGCAGGGGGAATCCTTTAAACTAGAACATCACTAAACATATACACACTATGTACCTAAGTAATTCTAGAACACACATACAAAATGTCATACATCATTACTAAAAAAAAAAAAAAAAATGAATCCATCTTCGAACTTCACTCTTACTTGTGACTAGCCAGCACATGATCTGGTGCATTAGCC
The DNA here is from genome assembly GCA_009769605.1 of Bucorvus abyssinicus. NCBI lineage: Eukaryota > Metazoa > Chordata > Aves > Bucerotiformes > Bucorvidae > Bucorvus > Bucorvus abyssinicus. Next base: position 27,036,696 of record CM020063.1, read on the forward strand.
TGCTCATGTAACACTTAACTTTCTCCCCAGGTTTTGGGCAATAAAACTGTTTCTTGGTCTCCCCATTTCATAGTCTATGCCAAAATGTGACCAGCTGGACACAGGATCTGCTGCAGGATCACAGGCCGCAGAGAAAAGTAGTGAACTACAGTTGGTTTTCCTCAAAAGGTCTGCAAAATATTTCTAATTTCAGTTTTTGGAGACAATGATCATTGCTGCATTTTACTAACCAACATGAATCATTAATGGTATGAATTACAGTGTTTACATATCTATTAAGCAAGACGGCATATATGTTTCAAAGTTTTCAAGTACATGCAATCTTTAAGTCCACTGCATCCAACTCAAGAATTTGCAGAACTGCTCTTCTTAACAGCAATATGGAACCACAGAACAGCTTGGGTCAGAAGGGATCTTTAAAGGTCACCTTGTGCAACCACCCTGCCATGGGCAGGGACACCTTCTACTAGATCAGGTTGCTCAAAGTCATGTCTAACCTGCCTTTGAACATTTTCACCCACAACTTCTCTGGGCAACTTGTTCCAGTGTCACACCACCCTCATCATAAAAAAATTCTTCCTTATATCCAATCTAAATATACACTCAGTTTAAAATCATTGCCACTGGTTCTGTTGCTACAGGCCCTGGTAACAAGTCTTTCTCCATTTTTCTTATAAGCCCCCTTTATATATAGAAAGGCTGCAATAAGGTCTCCCTGGAGCCTTCTCTTCTCCAGGCTCACAGGAGAGATGTTCCACCCCTCTGATCATTTTCAAGGCCCTCTTCTGGACCTGCTCCAACAGGTTCTATGTCTTTCTTGTGCTGGGGACCCCAAAGATGGATGCAGTACGCCAGATGGGGTCTCAGAAGAGTGAAACCCACAGAGTGAGCAAGTGGCTGGCTAAAATCAGCCCACAGGGAATATGGAAGCATGAGGATCTGACTCCAGACCACAGCTTCAAAGCCCAACCAAGCACTATTCATCAAACACCTTGGTCTGCCTGGATCTGAGACCTTCTTCTGTGGAAGAACATTTAAATGAGCATGGTTCAGGCCTCCTCAAACCCATCCAGAGATAGTGGAAACAACGGCTGATGTGCCGCTTCAATAATGGGAGACCTCTGTTCACCCTTCTCCTCAGCCAGAGGGGATGTGAACCCACACACATCTTCAAACTCTGATCACTCATCTGGTGGGAGCATGTCCTGTCCCCTCTGCTGCAGAGTAATTGAAAACGGGTCATGGTACAGAAAGAAATCCAAGGGATGCAAGGCAGAAGACCAAGAAAGCAGCAGACTGACTACAATGTAACGATCACCTGGGAGAAGCCTCTGCTGTTTGAACATAGGTGCATTACTCATTATACTGTCCTCAGGTGTGAAAAACGATGCTGAAAGCCTGGCTGTCTCACTTGCCCAGAGAACATCCTAACCAGTGAGACAACATATGAAAACGTGAGTCAGTATCTTCCCTTTCCCTAGCTATGTTTCTGAACAGAGGTTGATAACATGATCTGTGCTTTGCGCTTGCTGCAGCACTCTTTCTGTACCTGAGAGTCTCCCATGCAGGACTTTAGCATACTCAGGGCTATGCAACCGGTCTGGACTCCAGCAGAGCCCTGTCAGATGCCAGGCACCAGCAATCCCTGTGTCCAGTGTGAACACTGGGGAGTTCGAGTTCAGACGCCCAGGAAATGCTGTGGTCCAAAACATAGCCCCTGAACAAACATTATGCATTTCCATGTTAAAGGGTTTACTAGAAAATGAGCTTTCAGAATTTCTGCTTGGTCAGGAGTACTTAAATTCTGCTAAAGTTCCGCTTTAGACATGAAAGTGGGTTCTTTGGATACTTCCAACTAGACCATTTTATATATATATATAGTATTAATAAGCAGCCAGTATGTAAATCCATCTAATTAAAACACATGGAAATATACAAATCAGTATTAAGGACACTAACCATCTGATTAGATACTAACTACACCCCAGCCCTCAGATTAAAAACACAGACATGAAAAGACAAACTTTACTCTGAACTCCACACTCCGATTAAAAGTTTGGCCTGGGGCCACTGGGTTTCCATGTATATGGTAACATTCTGAAAAAGCCAGATAAACTTGCTCTGGGCAAGACGAGGACTTTTCCACTCAGCAAAAAGCGAGCCTTTAGGAAGCCCTCCCTAACAAGGATAGCCTTCTCTCCGCTCTGACACTGCAGCAAATAAAGTTACTCTTCTGGCAGCCAACTCTTAAAATCAATGCAGTATGAACAAGTGTGCTACAGAAGAACTCAGTTTTACAAATAACTAAGAAACAATAATTGAACTTTGGAGTCTTAAAACACCATCTACAATAATAATTTCTATTATCTCACCACAAATATTCTAGTAATTAATTTTCATCTGCCCAACGTAACAACCTTCATCTAACCTTAAAGCCAAATTTGTTCATGGCTAGCTTGAATGCACATGGTAGCAGAACCACCAAGCAACTCCACCAGCAGTTTTCAAGAGCACTCACAGTTCTGCCCATCCTTCACCTCTACAGACTATGTGAATCCTGGGGCTATTCTCCACTTACTACTCCCACCTCGCTTGCCCAGAAGTGAGCAAAACCTGATGACACAAAGTGATGACTAATAGCTTCATGATCCTAAAATCTGAAATACAAATTGTAAAGACAGAAGGATAAATGGAAAGGTAAATATGTTCTTTGAAGATAAGGAAAGTATTTTTTACCACGAGGAAGGTGAAACGCTGGGACAGGTCACCCAGAGAGGGTACAAACTGTCTGTCCTTGGAAGGTGCTCAAAACCTGACCCTGAGCAACCTGATCGAACTTTGAAGCTAGTGCTGCTCTCATGGAGGGGTAGGACCAGGCAATCTACAGAGACCACTTCCCTGAAAATTCTGGTTCTACTTCAGCATGAAATACAAAGGCAAAAAAAACCCCAAAAGACATGATGACTGATAATAAACTTTGTAAACAGACCTGCCTAAAAAGAAAAGATTTGCACTAAAAAAAGGTAAAAGTCTGAAACAACTGGGTTTTAGCATTTTTTCTCTTAAGAACAATTTCCAGTTCCAGTTCTCCTCTTTGACCACCTCCTTCTATAGCTCCTTCTCTGTAACAGAACAAACGCCATTTTCCCACACTTTTCACTTTCTTTTCCCCTTCCCTTAAGGGTGGCAAAATGGGGGAAAAAAACAACCAACCAACCAGGGGGGAAAAAAAAAAAGAAAACCATCAAGAAATTTAAAAATAACACCAACATAATTAATTAAATTGCACTCAGTGGCAAACAGGAAGAAAATAAGGAAAAAATGAAAACACAAGGCTTCTTCAATAGATTCATATTTAAACGGTATAAAACGTCATTTTCCATCAAGATACAAACCCAACAATTCCTAAGATTTGAAAGACGCACTGCTGGCTGATTCACAGAGGGTCAGCTACTGCAAGGCAGGTGGTGCTGTAAAAGATACACACTACCAGGACGCTGTTTTGCATAACAACCCCATTTTCCAGCCAAAACATTCTTGTTTGAGTTACACAGAGCTGAGCTAAACACCGTCTGTTTTAAACATTAAATAAATCCTTTTGTTCTTCCTTGCACCTGAATCCCTTCCTATGTCCAAAACAATAAACTAAAATCAAGAACTTCTCTCTTGACAGACATGACTAAGCCCTTTCTAGGCTATGAATCTCATTCATTTCCTGGAAGGAAACTGAAAACCACAAGAATTGTGACTTGAAAAGCAGGAGGAGACATCAAAACTGGCTGATCAATTCCAGTTTTTCCTGGCTTCATACTTTTATGCATTACTGTTCATTTTTTCATTTTTCCATTAGGTATGAGATTGTTTCTAAAGCCATCTTCAGTGCACCCCACTGTTGCAAAAACACACACAAGTGGCTTTGTGAAGAGACAGTGGCCATGATGCAAGGAGTCAGGTACAGGACAGCCCATCTGAGCGCAGGGCTGCAGTGACATCTCCTCTTTTCACTTCCTGAATATCTGGAACATCCCCCTTTACTTTAATTAGTTCCATTGATGATATCTTTATTAACGAACACTCGAAGGCTGGCATCAATGCTGCAGAAGAAAAGGAGGAAATGGAGGAATGTTAAGCTCCATTGCAAAGGAGTCTTGCCGCAGCCGAAGCGTTAGAGAATGCTCCCATCCACCACCCCCATGAGGTAAAGGCTCTGCATGGTGCCACCACATACACAGTCAGGGGAAGCTTCAGCTGACTTTACTGCTTGGGTGACCCCGACAAAGATGCAAGACACTACAGGAGATGGTTTCTGTTAGCAGAGGCATGCTCCTCATTCTGTACTGCAGTCAAACACTCCCCTCAAACTGTTTGGTTTAAGAGACTTGTTTATAGAGCACCACTGGAGTGCTAAACACCAGGCAAGGAGCACTTGCAGCCAGGAGGAGAGATGGGCTCCCCAGCCCAGTGCCAGCTCAAGGCTGGGTCTGGGTCAGACGATAGCGTCATAGCTGGTCTCTCCAGCAGCAGGGCACGCTCCTGAGCCCCACTACTTCTATACTGCCTTAAACAGGAAACACAGTATCTTGTATCTCCTGAAGTACTTGCTCTACTGTCACTCTGTATACCACTATCTCCCCCAAGCGCTTGGGGCTTTTCCCCAAAAGTCCCTTCATGTTAAGGGGGATCTCAAAGATCTCATCTTTGCTATAATTACCCCTGACAAGAAGATAAGGATCATACACTTGCTGGGGACTTGCAGGTTGAAGCATGCTTGCCAATATCTTGCCTCATGCTACAGGTTTCTTGGTCAGCAGCAGGCACTGGAAGACACCCCTCTGCTTTCCCATGCCCAGGCTAGCATCCTCCTCCCTCTGCCCTGCACAGTTTCTAAAGGGGCAAACTCCTGCAGGACCAAAGATTTGTCTGTTTCTCTAACCCCCTAAACTATCTGACCAAAAAAATATTTCCTCTTCTCATAAATGTCATCACACCTAGAAATATTTATCCACTGCTCCCAGTGTTTTCCTAATTCCATGAAGGAGAGTGGGCACTTTGACTCCCTCCCATTTTCCTTCTGCAGGAAAAAAGAAATTTAAAATTCTAACTGAGGAACAGACACAGTTAGAATTTTCTTTAATGTAGATCAAAAATACAACATGCATCAGCCAGCTCTGAACTGGTGCAGCTTAGCAGGAATGTGTTTAACGCTAAGTGGAAACAGCAACAGGATTTACAAAGAAAAGATCAGGAAGAGGGCAATAAAGTAAAAAATGCCACAGAAAATGGGAAAGTGACTCCCAAAGGCAGACCATAAAGCAGCAAGGTTGGGTACTTCAGGTCACTCCAAAAGACCTATTCCTAGAAAACAATTACAAAGCATTTAGGAAATGAAGTGGAAATTCTCCTTCTTCATGAAAGGGAATTAAACAAGTACAGACACTGTTCCCTTCCCTATGATCCACAATTAATTTTTATAATTCAGGCTGCAATTTTATTGCTTCTACTAATAGCCTTAAAAGTAAAAAAGCATCCTTCTCTTGAAAATAAGTGTAAATAGTAGCAAAGCTGGCAGCAACTGTTCTTGTTTGACTACCAGCACAGTTAAGTCATTCAGACAACCTGAACTCATCCTCCAAGCAATGCCCTTAAAACCACTAGAAACTGAGAGGCCCTCAGCCTCCTGTATGTAAAGCAGACTCCTTGCAAGGTCCACACACTTGTGCTCCTGCTCACCCTCCGGCAGCCAAGGGACAAACAAGTTGCAGTGAATATGCTGAACCTACACCCGACGGTCCTTGGGGGCCGCCAGTCCTAAAAGACTGCCCTAACCTGATGGTACTAAAAGAGGAAAGGTTACTTGGAAACATTTTTCTCATCCAGATTGAACCACTCCATCTATCTTTTTTCTCTTTTTTTTTTTTAAGCAGCTCTAACAAGTTATTTGTCTTAGTATTTAATACTGATTATCTCCATAAATTGAATAATCCAATTTACAGAAGGAAAATATACTTTAGGAAGATGCAATCAGTAAGAAAATCAGCTTCTCCCTCTCCCTCCTTCCACTTTCTTCAAACCCACCAACAAAAGTCGGAGCACAGCACCTATGTTGGGTCCTCAGTTTCCTCTAGCAGCAAACTGCTTCTGGGCCAGGTGATCTCAACATCTGACCAGTTTGTGCGAGTGAGCAGGTCCTGACATGGTTGTCACACACACAGTTATTACAAGTAAGGGTTACCGAAAGGTTCTTGCTTTCTTGTTTCTTTTGTTGACATTGAAACAATGCAGCTAACAAGTTCTGACCTGTGCAAGTGCACTGAATTCCCAAATTATTTGCAATGCTCCCCAGACAACCCAGGCTCTCTCTTATCTAATCCTTTTTATACCTTATAAAGGGAATACAAACACTTTTTCCAAACATCAAAACTCCTATGAATAAATTATTCTTCTACCTTTCCATCAATCTGTATGTCTCTAAATCTTCATAAAAATGAATGAGGTCCAAAAACACCAGACTGCAATAATTTTCTCCAGCGATATGTCACTGAAAAGCAGGGGTTTTTTTGCAAAAATAGCCCAGCACCTCTGAAAACTGACAGAATCTCACAAGCATGAGGGTCCTAACTAGTGAAAGATGACAGCACCCACATTTTTAACAAAACTGATACTAAAAAGAACAGCCTGACACTGTCAAGTGTCAAGACACCATCAGACCTTTGGGGCAAGGAGTCACAGGGACAACAGGTAGGAAAAGAAGGTCTCATTCTCTTTCTAAATCCTCTCATCCATTTTAAACTTTTAGAGCATGGGGAAGAAACAAGAGTGCTGGGACAATCCTTGATCATCTCATCGTGGAGGATGAAGAACCTTCTTCTCTTCTCACCTGTGCTGGGACAGGAAGCCATCCTGCCCCAGGCCATGTTCCTCTCCCTCCCTCTCCTTCCCTTGCATGCCCAGGACTCCCTCAGCCACATGCAACCCTCAGCTGTGCTTGGCCTCTTGGCTTTGGGGACAAAGTGATGGAGAGAGCACAAGGAATCAACACGAGTCAGTGCCAATCACAGACAGGAGAAAGGAGAATATGGCTGTAAGAAGAATCAATACCATACTTTCAGAAATGAGAGAGAAAGGATACAGGAGCCAAAGAAAATTCAAACAAACTGCTTAGAGGCTACCAAAATAGGTGCCAGGCCCAGTCCCAAGCTTGGACTTCAGTGGGAGATAAGGGAAATGACTGACCTCCCTTGGGCTGAAGGGTGGTCAGTCAGCACTGCTGAGGCAAGAGTGCACTAAGAGCTCCTCATGAGCATCCCTACCAGGCAACCAAAATTTGGATCAGGTTTTATTTTATTCAGTAAAAAGGGGCAAGATCCCAGCTTCATTTAAGAGCAATGACTGGGATACAAAGGGAGATGTCACATCTTCAGTGCAATAGTGCCCATGAGGCAACGGCTAATGTAGCACATTCAAGACATGCTCATCTAACATTCACAAAAGACCTTGTATAGTGACTGACGCACCCATCTCTGCTTTTCTGCTGTATTCAGATTTCATTCATGCATAATATTTAAATCCAAAAAGCGAACGAAGTATGAAAAAGACATAGAAACAAAAACTACAAGTCCTATAAAAGTCTCATGAGGACAACATACTCTTTTCCATACAGATGTTGCAGTACACCTGAAAATTAACAATTAGCATAACTAAAGAGCAAAGACTTGCTATTTGGATAGCTGCTCCCTGGCAGAGCTTAGTCTGGTACCAGCTGAGTTGATCTCTGACCTTTCAGACACACAACGCACCCAGCATAAACCTCCCAATGTTTCGAGCAAGTAGGTACCCAGCTGGCTTTGCCCAAGCACCTCTCATTACCATCAGTATCCTGCTGATACTTCTGAACCGGGCTTCAACTGGTTTTGATGAAAAGCTTAGCCAAGCCTGTGAACTACAGCTGATTTCTTCAGGCTTTTAATGAAAGTCTTCATTGCTATGATCCAACAGCCATTCCAGCAATTGAGTAATGTGAACAAATATTTACTACACACCAAAATGAAACAAGCAACGGCTTTTTTTTCCTCTCCTGTGTAGCCAATATTTGAATGAGACTTGATATTTGTTTTAACATTTTTTGAAAGAGCTGTTTACAACAGACAAACAAAACCCATCCTTTTCCTGAGGAAGGCAGTGGCAAATTTCAAGCTGTCTGTCATTAAGAATTAGGAAGATTTGAGATGGAGGAAAAAAGCCCTCACCCAAAGAAATGGCCTAAGTGCTGTGGTTTTACTTCCCAAAAGCTTGCATGAATGCCTCTTTAAGTTTGGCTCACATGGAAACTGCCTGCCCTCCAATTTTTAACAATTTAAAGTACTAAAATGAAACCAGACAAAATTACCAAATTTTCAATTAATAACATATGAAGCCATTGAGTTTAACACTGTTTCCAACCTCAGCTATAAATCAGCTGGGCCTGCAAAAAAGAATTATACTCTTCAGCAAAACCTAACTACAGTTTTCTATTTGCAATGAAACCTGAAACTAGGAAAATTTCACCTGATTTTATTATAAAATTTTTCAATAGCATACCCTAATGTAAAGTTCCATGTATATTTTCATCCCACTTCCTCTACAATAAAAAAAAAGCCATGAAACTTGTTTAGTGATACTCTCCCCAAAGAATGATCATAGTCATAACTGAAGCATAAACTCTCACAGAACCATGATAAAATTTAGGTTTACTCTGTACATCAGAATGCCCACAGTAATACATTCTCCTGTTTTATTACCATCTCCTTTTTGTCTGCACAATTAGAACATCTCAGTTGGTTGGACTTGTGGCGGCAATACTCCACTGCTACAATTCTTGCTTTTTTTAAACAGACAGCTCTTCAATCTTACAAAGGCAGAGTTTATTCATAAATAACTGCATTCACAATGAGTCAAGATACAAAAAGCTTCTGGAGAGACCTGAGTTACAGTAACCCTTATTATTCTTCTTAAGCCTCTAGGAACTCAAATCTCTGATTACCCTTCTCATACTTAACAATTTTTCATCTTAACCACAAAATAAAGCACAACTGAGAACTTGGGATAAAACTCTCAGATACTCTGCTCTGAACTGTGCACCAAACCACTGTTAAAAGCTCTCCAACTTAAAATAAAACCATATCACCTTCTGAACAGCTTCCAAGAATGTTCCAAGTCGATGGCAATTCTTCATGAGCAACAGCCATCATCAAATCGTTATCCAGGGACTGCAGATGTTTTATCCTAAGCCCAAACTTATCCAGCAACATCTTGTGACTAGCAGCAGTGACACATTCTGCATGATCAACCAGAAAGCAAGACACCTTGCAAGACAGATTCTCTCTGTAAGTGACAGGACAGCTGCCGAGGACCACAGGTGAGTATCCCCTTGTGTACGTTAACACAGAGACAGAAACTGCTTCTTGGCATCCATGGTCTGTAATTATAACATAAATTAATTACTAACGTTACCCATGTTCAGAAAATACACTCATTCTTCCTCCTCATCCCCCATGTCTCAGAGCTGTGACTACTCATCCAGAATTATTTCATCCTTCCCTCTAGTGACATCTATTTGTCATAGGGCATCCACCAACCATTTCAGGTGATGGATTCAACTAGACTGTGAACTACCAGTTCTCCAAATTATACTGACATAATTAATTCTAGAACTAGTCTTTTTAGATGAAGGTTCTTCAACCACAATAGAAAGAAGAGGTAACCATATCAGGTTGAAATCCCATACATCAAAACCCTAAAGGTTCTTTGGCAAGAATTAAGAAAAACTAGACACTCATGAAAAGAGTAACAGAGTGGCCTGCAACACAAACTGAGTAATACATCTACTTATTAATACCCGTTTTGCACCTAACCAGTGTGTCTACATCAGTCAAAACCCAGAAGCTTCTAACTAATGCATGCTTCATGCTTTTAACAGACTTCATTAAATGCTGTATCAGCTCTCTAACATACAGCTGGGACACTCGAAATCCAAGAGAGTTTGTCTCTCAAACCTCTTAAGCATCTCATGCATTCCTTATCCTCCGTTGCCATCTAAGTGAGGGTAGATGTCATACATCTAAGAAAAGGTGCAAGCTGTACCTCTCACTGGAGAGCTAACCATGACCTTCTACAGGTGCAAATCTAAATTTTCCAAAATATTCCTAAATAACTACAAGTATATATGCAATCTAGTAACTGCAGAAGGAAGCATGTAATTAGCACATCTGCAGTTATTTTCAAAGTGTTCTGTGTTCCCTTGTGTTTAATTTGGCCACTACGAAACAATGCTAACATCAGCAGGGCTATATTTTAACCTTTCACTTTATTTTCATCTGTTCATGGCTTCTGTTGGAAACAGGCAGAGGATTAAGAGTTGCTTGTAGCCTCTTGTTAAAAAAAAAAAAAAAAAGACTACTATCCTGGAATAAGCCTAGCATTTTACCATTTACAGGATCAAAGGAGCCATCATGTAACAGCAGTGAACGTTCCCTTTTTATACGCGGCAGTTATTTTCAGAGATTAAATCTCCTTTAGAAAACAAGAACAAATAACAAGCAGATCCTATTGCACAAGTACATCATGTCTATAGACACCTACTCACACAAAGGAAAAGGTCACAAAGCAAATAAAGGTGACAACCAGGGTTTATGTTTCATCCAGGAGGGGGACAACACCAAGGCAGACAGACAGCTGGGAGGCAACATAAATCTCTCCTGTTTGCAGTGAGACACCCCTGGAACAGTTTCCCTGACACCTCTACACTGTGTACAGCTCCAGAGAAGCTTCAAGCATCGTACACCTCCACCATGAGGGCCTTGCAAGCCAGGCTGACTGCTGCACCCAAGAAGGCTCAGAAAGCAAATATTAATTTTGCAGGCGTTAGGATGTCCAGAGGCAAACTGTTGTGGCATAGAATTAATTCACATTAAAAATTAAGCTATCCCTGAAGATTACACTTTAATGGAGACCCAACTATGCAAGTCCAGCAACACTGCCATGCCTGATACTGTGCTGTGTGGACGGATAGGAAAGGCAGGATCACCTACTGTCAGTCAGACTCAGTCTGGATCTTAAAGGCCATCATTCAGTTCCTGGATTTCCCCCCTTACACAGCCATAAAACAGAGTCAGACCAAATCATCCAGTTGTGCCCAGCTTTGAAAGGGGGGTAGGGTATAGCAAAGAGGTGAAAAACTAAGCAGCAGTTAACACTCACCTGGAACAATGGACCGAAGCGCATTGTCACCAACTCGCTTAGCAGACATTATGTGTCTCTTCAGAGATCCATTGTAAACAAAGTAAAACTCCATGTCCTCTGGCAGAAAAATGTCAAATTTTGCATGTATAGTCACCTGTCCCTTAAAAGTGAAAGCACTTTCAAAACATCCAGTAAATTTCTCATTTCCAAGAAACCCATTGATACATACTTCAGACGGAAGTTCATTACAATCTTTTCAACTCTACTACACAGAGGCTGGGATACACTGGACAAATCTGCAGTTTTCTACTTCCACTTAGAAAATAACACTGGTTTTATGCCTGCACAAGCAAAAGTGATTTTAAAAACTGCCTTTAAAATGTCTTTCAAGTCCTTTTATCTTGACCCCACAAATATAACTGGCTTTTTATTTAAAAAACATCAGAACAAGCGAATCAGTGAACCTGAGTATTTTGTTATTTACAAAAGCGCAGAAGTGCTAAAAAACCCTAAATTATCAACAGTGCTTGACATTATCTTAGACCCGATTTACAAAACAAAGGCAGTGATGTAATTCTACAACTGATATGCTGGTTTCAAACAATACTAGTTCCCAGATATCTGCCCATGGGTTTCTTTATAGCAAATAGAAAGCAACCAGCCAAGAAAAATCTGTCACACAATAGCTTCAAAAAAGAACAGGAAAGGGATCTGAGAAGAGGCAAACAATAACAAATGTCTGACATGTCTGAAGCAGGAAATTTAGATGAAGCTGCATTTCCTCAAAGAGAAGGACAGTGTGCTCCACCACCATTCCTGGTTGACATAGTTTTTCTAAGTAAGACAGAATTGCCCCAACATCCGGCAGAAATGGTCTTTTCTGGAAAACATGCCGCAGAAGATGTTCACACTTTGAAATGATGCCTTCCCTGCATCTATTCAAAACAGTTAATCACAACACTGACTCCACTGGTTCCAGAAACAAGCCTGGCAAAAACCTGCACCAAAGGGTAGCACAGAAATTTCTGTGGTTCCCAAGTGCAGTTATGTCCTTGACCACCCTGATAAGCATCTGGCTCCTTCCCCTGTTCATTATATGGCAAACATACACTTCATTGCAGTGAAACTCTTGACGCCTCCCACAACATCATCACATCTTTGCCTGCCTTCCCCAAGGACATTTTTCTCCTCACTCCTAACAATGCAAATCCTGCGTTTGTTTTCCTCTTAAATACAGGCAGATCTACTGAACTAGGGGTGAAGAGGCAAAGGCTAGTTTCAGGCACAAAATCTTCCTTAGATTGTAGGATTGTTCCTGTGAGTGTAGCTGTAAACATTAGGAATCCAATATTGAGAGCAAACATGCCTTTCATTCCCAGAAACTGATAATGTACCTTTTTTTAGTAGCCTGAAGTGTTGTTATAACTGAAAAATGTTTTCTCCTATTCCTCTTTGGGTTTTGCACTGTTATACACAGGAATGTTTTTATTGTTGTTGTTATTATTTATTATTGTTGTTGATATTGTTATCATTAATTTGTCATCCCTTTTTTTTTTTTTTTTTTTTTTTTAAAAAGCACCAGTGGCTGCCTAGTGCACAGGAGCACAGAAGAATTTCTTCTACACAGGCACTTGCGGCCACAACTTCCAAACCACCTCTATGCCCTCTGGACCCCTAAGGCTGAAGGACAGCATAACCAGACAGCTTTCACATTTTCTTTGCACTAACTACGTGAAACAAGGGAGATATTTTGTGACAATACTTCTTTCATAAGCCTGCTCTTGGGGTGGGGGGCAGCTCACATTATTGGCTTATACTGCTCCTTTTTAAAAAATGTTCATTTAGACTCAGTAAGAACAGAGGAACATCTTAAATTGATCACAATGCATAATGTACAAGCAGGAGGGAGAATTTCACAACTCCTTGACTTATAAAGGGTGAAGGAAAAAAGCAAGAGAGGAAAAGACAGAGTGGAATGCTCATATATATATGATAAAAAATTGGCAGCTAACCTGTATCTGGCCAAACAATTAAGGGATTCATTTGGGGAATCCATTTGGATGTGATCCAAAAAGAGGGTTTAACCCAGTATTACTAGAGGGCAATCAAAGATAACAGAGAAAGTAACTTGCACAGAGGAATAGTACGCTACACTTTTTTGATGATGGATGGTTGCCACACATGGCATCAGGAACAGTTATTTCACAAAGGACAAGTTCCTATCATCATCTCCTGTACTTCCCATTTATCAATCCATGCATATCAGCTTCAGATGTTCTTGTTTCACATTGCTCAATTCCATCATCATCTTCCTTGCTGCCGCTACTAAAACATGCGTCAGTTTGCTCTTCAGGTCAGCAAAAACGCCTTTTGCTCTACCTTCAGAGTATCTTTTTTTCTTCTCACCCGCTCCTCTCCAGAATATCCTTGGTGCAGTTATGTCATCTCCCCTTGTCACCACTTGAAAATCTTTTACAATTGCATCCATTTGCTGCTGGAGTTCACCCCTACATTTTCATCCCTTCCTGTCCCTCCACTGCTTGTTTTGTAGCAATTATTAAAGCTCACTGTTAGAAAATGCAAGAGCTTCAAATCTTGACCAGTATCAGCTTCTTTGCACACACAAAATAAGCTCAGCTAAGCAGAAACACAGAAGCTGTACATTAGCCCTACAACGGTTTATTTTACTAGCTGAAATCTGGAGGATAATTTGTATATTTCCATTATGCTCGTTCCCTGCAGAGGCATTTGTTTCCTGGCTCCCTCAGGCAAGGCCAGCCCAGCCCAGGCAGCAGGTTGCAGCAGGTACTACCTGAACAGATCTCTCCTGTGTAGACAAATGAGTTTGGAGAGCAACTGAAGAGGGAACAGTTCCAGCTCCATCCTTCTTTCCTAGCAAGACACACAGGAAGGAGGGAAGAGGGCTGGACCTTGCAATAAGACTCAGTAGTATATTCCTCCATCAAAGCAATGCCTCTCTGCTTCACAAGCCTTTCCCAGAGCTTTTTGGGAGATGTTACCCCTTTTGTAAGAGAGCTCCTTCTTGGCAGAGCCTAAGCGCTCAATATGGGCTCTCAATCAAAACACATATATACACTAGGCTATTACAACAATTAAATAGTGTAGGTGAACAACAGTGAAACACATCTCCAGGAGTTCCATAAGAAATTCAGAGCAATGTTTGCTCTCAGCTCGTTCCAGACACTGAAGCTGCAAACACATCCCAACCAGCGTATTCCTTCTACCTTTCTAAATATAGAACCAATTTAGCTTAACAGTTCCCTATAAGTACGAAAACCCAAACTCGATATGTCACACAAGTGCCTCATCTTTGGAGAAACAGCCAAGGGGTCTGAATACAGGGCAGCTCTGAGAGCATGGACCTGCAGAATTTCGCTGGGCCAGATTCTTCACAATCCACCCATTGCTAGGTGTCTTTGACATTATTTTCACAAGTTCACTTGCCTAATGACAGTTCAGCCTCTCTCCCACTCTTTCTTCTCCCTAACAAGCTTATTTGTATCCTCACAAACTTCGAAAAATATAACAGGTTTATTTCTATGTGTTCATAGGCTTAAGCATGCTTCTTAGGGTCCATGTGGACCTCAGATAGTTCTTCAATCCCCATTTAATTAAATCAAGGAGAAGGACGTGCCACTTCACCATCTCAGCAAGTAAACACAGCTGGTTTCTCAGGTAGGTGCTAGAGAAGGTCCTTGCCCTCAAATTCACAGTGTTGAATGTGATAGACTTGTAGCGCAAGCAGATTTTTAAGTTAAAGGGTGCTTATTGAGACCAGCCAGCCATTATCTTTCATAGATTTACATCCAAGTGCCTCCAAACAAGTACTCAACTCTTCCAAACCACCACAGGGAAACACAGGAACTGGAGAACCCTCAAACAGCATCCAGGCCTGTAACAGAAGACAACTTCAGGCACACACACCAACATCTCCAACTGCAAAAAGATACCAGAAATTGTACAGAAGAAAAAGAGCATAGGAGAAACCCTAGGTCTATTGATGGCAGGAGGAGTTTTGCCACCAATTTAATGAGAGCCAAGATTATCAGTGCAATCCTTGAAATTAAAACCAAAAAAGCATGCAGAAGGACTGGGGAATGGAGGCTGCAGCTACAGAGGCATTAAGAGGGACACTGACTCAACCCTAAACACATTAAACCTGTGGCTGAGCAAGTGTTTGTCAGTTTTGACTTCTCTGGGATCCATAAAGGAAAGCACACCTTGTATCACCAGCAAAAACACTGCCCTGGCACTGGTGCCGCGAAGAAGAGGAAGATTTAACAGGATTTATAGGTCTTTTAATGTAACCAAACAGGTTCAGACGTATGTTTTCGTTTGGTTTCTCTAGGGCGCTGAAGAGCTGACGGGGTCGGGTATGCAGCAGCAGGGTTCCCCAGGCCTCATGTCCTGGGTAGGGAGCAGCAAAAACCAGGCTCCCCCGTAGCCTCGGAAGAGCTCCCACCTCCAGCTGCACCCTGACTCTTTTCTGCATCCCAGCAAGGGACCGGGGCAGGCTCCCTGTGAAGAAAAGAGCAGAATGGAAGTAGCAAATCCTCACAGCTGAAGCACAGTGGCAGCCAGGCAGGCAGGACGGGCTGAAGGGGCAACTGTGGCACATCCAGTGTGCTTGATCCCTTCTCTGCTGCAAGTCACCCTGCACCTGAACAAATAACTGGTCCTTAACCTTAACTGAACTTCTTCCTCTTTGAATTCATTTAGGTTACACCATCTTCTTCACCAGCAATCTGTCCCAGCAAAACAGGTGCAACAAAGAAAGATCTTTATCGGGCTTCCAGATTCAGGCCACTGCACTGGATAACACTCAAACTTCAACAACTGGTCCCTACCCTAGCATACACAGCCTGGACAAATCTGTTTTCCTAACAGCATTTTACCATAAAAATAATATATTCTAAAGTACCCCAAAAAAGTCTTTACCACATAATAGCTTGAGAAATAATGTTTTATCCAGCATTTTCAAGGATATTATCTGTAAATATAATGGTACAAATAGATACCGCATTTGTAATACATGCTCTAAAAAAACTATCTATGTCCAGGATAAAAAAAATCTAAGTCCTAACATATCAAAGTAAATGTGAATGCCCAAGTATTGCTAGCAATAATGGGGCTTTTTTTCCTTTATGTGAGCTGCCACTAGTCACTACACTTTAACATAAACATTCCTTCACTGTTCAAAAGACTCACTTCAAAAAATCTTTATATTTTAAGGTGAATCGTTTAGACACATTTTACTTGTGCTTAGACAAGAATAGCATCCAGATGTTTTTCCCTTAGCAGCCAAACAGTTTTAACGACTTTTGCTGTAAGATTGCCACAAACAATCCTACACAAAAGATGCTAAAAAAGCAGTGGGGAAATTGTAAATAAACACCGAACAACCATATTCAAATCATTAATAACAAGGACAAAGTCATAAACATGCCCTCCTAATGTTCAGTCTTGTCGACAGATTGCAGTAAACATTGTCACGAACTTGTTTAAGAAAGCATGTGCCCCATTTGAATGGAATGCGCTGGGATTCCAGGCTAAGCACATAATGAAACACCAATTACGCCCAGGAAAGGAAAGGAGTGACAAACCAAAAAACAAAACAGAGGAGATAGAAGCTGAACATTTCTCTATAAGCATTAACTTTCTAACTGTATAGCTAGTAACATCTTAAAAGAAAATAGGGGTTTTCTTCCCCAGTTGAATGACTTAGTTTCTATCTAGAGTGACATAACAAGCATAATTCCATGTACAAACTAGAGACAAGGTTATGTGATGATATCATCATATGCAGCATTACACATAGATCTTTATAGAAGTTAAATATGCACATATGGTTGCTTTGAGAAGAGCTGGTCCTCTGCCGATTTACACTGCAAAACTCCACCAGCACCCCAAAAACCTCACTCATTTGCACCAGGAAAAACGTTGGTCTCCAGCCTTCGTGCTTGTGCACAAGACACTGTTTGCATGCAGCAAATGCACCACAGCAGATTCTCCAAACATCAGCTTTACACACCAAGTATTTGTTGGCACTTCTTCAGTGTGAGGCAGCTTTGTGGGAAAGGCAGAGGAAGCGCTTGCACAGACACCTCTGGGCACAAGAAAGAAGCATCTCCTCCACATTCGCTTAAGGCAAGACAGCACATGTGAAGCCCGGCAACTAGTAGCTGAGACAGGTCTCCATTCTTGTCAAAAAAAGGGTTCCGTGACCACTTCCATACCAGAATATAATCTGAAGGATGCTTCCAGCAAGGTTCCACCACAACCTTGAAGAGAAAAGCACTAACAGAAATATTTCCTAAAGAAGATTGGTAAGCTGCTCTCTTTTGATATGAAATATCAGCAGGTTCATCACTCTGGTTTAGATGCAGTGCCTTTTTAAAAGGAAAAATAAGTGTCAGTAGAAGCTACTCCCACCTTTTTGGCAGCTCAGCAGCCCAAATAAACTGGAAAAAAATAATGAGTTCTGTTACATCCAAACTGATGACAAAAGTACACTCCAAGCAAAAAAGAACCAGAAGGATGGAAGATCCTGAGAATTCAACTGGCTGACTCTTCTGCCTCAAGGCAAGATCACCACTGCCCAAGTTATTCTTTAAAGGATGGGTTTTTCCCACCCTGTTCTGAAAGCACACCCCGCACAGTTACCTACCACACAGCACTGGGAACTTCTTCCCACCCAAGCAATTCTCTGCCTGGTCTCTCTCACCAGCTGGTAGGTATTTTGGCTTTTTTAAGGTCCTAACAAGTCTTCGGCCTTGATAACACGACAGCTGGGTGATAAGAAATGGCCAGCAATGCACCAGAAGGCCACACTAAATACACAAGCTGAGCTCTAGCCTGCGGATGACTTCAGAGTTGGATTATTCTTTTATTTGTTTTGAAGGAGAAGAGATGAAGAGTTGTGTTTTATTTTGCTGTGTTTTAATAGGAGATCATAATTAAACCTTGTGGGTTTTCAGTCAAGCTTATTGCTCAGTGACAAACTGAAGTACATGGGGTGTACGGGGAGTTTCTGAAAATGCATACGCTGGCATTTTCCCAAAGCTGATGCCTCAAACTAAGCTACACCTTCTGCCTCTGCACTATCCTCAACACACACTCACTCTCTTCACAACACAAGAACTAGTTTCTTGTCGAGAACTACAAGATTTGACCCCATGAAAAGGAATTAAAATCCAACAGAATTTTAAAAAGATGCAGACATCTAAAATACTGCTTGTTTACTGCAAAACCAAATACAATTCCTCTAAAAAGAAAAAAACCCAGTAACATACATACATCTGCAAGTCTCTATGCTGCTCTGCACTGCTAAGTTGCCTCTAATGTTACCCACTTTAAAAAGAAACACATATTAGACATATTGATGCATTTCATTCAGCGCACATGCAATATGCCCAGACACTTTCTCGGTCTTTATTTTCTATAGCATCATGTATCACAAAAAATTGCCCTCCTCAGCCCCTTCAGCTCACGAAGTTTTCATCCCTGCTGCAAAGCATCATCCCCAAAAAGATGTCAAGCACCAACACAGCAGGAGCTTACAATTCACCAAGGTTGCGAGGGAAGGCTGGCCCAATTTTAGGCAGCAAGGAGACAGTCAAAAAAGCATTACACTGCAATGCAGGTAAAGCTTTCACACTACGGTGCTGTACTGGTATACAGGGTGATGGCAGGGCAAAGAACACCTAGGGTACTGAAGGTATTAACCCATAACATTAAGAGCAAAAGGCACATAAATACAGTATCACATGAACAACCAGCCATCTCAGAAATACATTCTAGTGTCAAATGCAGAAGTTCAACCACTTTATAGGATCAAAAGTAGGTGGCTGCAGGAACTCGACCAAGAGTGAGAAACCCCCCAATAACTGTAAATCATAAAGATGAACAGAACAAAAGCATCCAGATTTCTAACTCAGCACAGGCTGGCAACACCAATCTCTCATTTAAAGGAACAGCTGGCAGCAAGACCACTTACACATCAGCATGCACAACACCCAACCACACTAACCTGACCCATGCCAAACCTGGGCACACAATCTCATGTTTGTTGAATTATTGAGAGCCTATGATAAGGAGCTTATGCCAGCTTTGTGCTTTTTATGCCTCATGTATGCCAGCACCAGGAAAAAAAGACAGTACCTGATGTAGCTGCTGATGAAGAATTCATCTACGAATATTTTCAAACAACCTGAACGAGAGAGCAAATTTATAGCATATCGGCGCTTTGCAACGCATGGCCACTACTTCATCTAACTTGTCACCAGCAGTCTTAAAGCTGTGTTCAGTGCACCATCAAACTGTGACAACAGGTAAGGTGGAGAAGTTTTCGGTCTCCCATATGACAAAGTAATCAATACTTGTGGAGAATGGGATATCTTCTACTTCTGGAACTGCTGGAGAGAAATAAAAATAGCCTGGATGCTTTTATCAGAAAGAAGAGAGGGGGGTGGGGGGGGCGGGGCGGGCCGGAGACCAAAAAAAAAAAAGTCTTTTCAAGCATTACGCTGTGCCAAAACATGTACTGACATTCTTGCTGGTCTGGTCTTAAAAATACCATTCAGTGTTTTCCTGTCAATGGTAACACAATTTATGGTGGTGCATAAAATCATACAGAGAAATTAAGAAGCTCAGGAACAAGCTGTTCACATATACAGGTCAGAAAACTTCTGCAATAAGGCATATTAATAGAAAATGAACATCTATTCTGACATGTAACGTAACAAACAAAAGTTACCTCTTTTAGTTGACTTAAAATATATAAAACAGATTATTTATTATTCCCATGTCCTATGTGACATCAGGGCTCTACTGTTGCAGACACTACACAAATACGCACAAAGTCCCCGCCCAGAAAAATCCCAATCTAAAGACTGAACAGGAAAACAAAAATGGAGGAAAAATAAAACACCATGGGAGTGAAAAATTATTCAACTGCTCATGGACATGCTTTGAAGTACCCGCTCTTTTCCTTCATACCTTTTAAGGCAGATCCCATTCTTTCACATATATGTCCTCAGTCTCATTCTGGCAACAAGTCTGCATCCAAACACAGGCCACCCTGTGCATACTCTTCCATGGGACCCCATGCAAGCCACCGACAACGGACCTGATCATGCTCCCACAGGGGTTAACATCAAACGCTCATGACTCCAGCCAGTGCTGAATGAGGCTGGTGAACACAGCTCCATGCATCAGCAGATGCACACTGGAAGCCCAGCACAGCTTCCACACATTTTAAACCACATTTCTCTTCTGTGTTTTAAAATCGGCATGTAAACAACACAGTGGTATCAGTCTACTTGAACACGCAGATTGGCCCAGGATGTGGCCAACTGTACTGCAACAGCAAAGAACCTGAAAGCACTGGATTGGCCAGAGGGGCTAGGAACTGGCTTCTTTCAGTGAAGGGCTGCCTAGAGGAGACTGAACATGTGGCAAGAGCAGAAACTCCAAAAGCTGTATCCCACCATGAAAAACCCTATCCCTTTCCCCGACTCTTCCCAACTCAACTCTTCTTAGCTCAGCATGGAGGAACTGGGAAGGCACACAGCTTGGCCACGCAGATAATCAACTACTCACTTTGGGATTGGTATGTTAACCCCTACTGCCACTTCCTACTCATATCATGTAAAAGCATACCGGAATCACGTATCAGTTTGAACTTTGCTTCAATCATTTAGAAAACAGAATAACATTGTTGAATTATTTTCGTTAATTCTGTTTCCCAATTCTCACGCATATGATACCCATGCATTTGTGAAGAAGGTAACTATCACAGCTCATTTGTCCCTCTAGCTCTAACTAAGCATACAAATAATGTACTTCAGGAAAAAAAAAAATCTGGCATTTCTTCCTGCCAAATAACATGATTCGCAACTTTTTCACTGTCTCATCAAGTGCTTTCAGAGTCCCTCTGCCTATGGACCTCTGAATATTTTACAGCAGATGTACTCAAATTATTCCCGGACGCACTGCTAGAGTACACATAAAACCCTGCTTATTTAATCACCTTTTGCATGGGCCGCAGTGCAGAACTGAAAACCTCAGATACGTTCCTATCAGAGTGCAATTTACCACTGCCAGCTAGAGGAACTTCGAGCATCAAAGTGCACTTTGGAAAACTCTCACCTTTAAGGTAAAAAGAGCCCAGAGAACTAGAAGCTGTTGACAGAGTACCAAATTAATCCAACCTCTGGATATGCACTAAAATCCTCTTTCCAAATTGAACTTTTCCACCACCCTTTTGCTTTCTGATCCAACAGGACTTTGACTCCTAAGCTGAAATTTGTGTCTTTAATTTCCTCTGCTGTAGAGCAACCATGTGTATTGTGAAACTGGCCTGGAAGTAGTTTATACACATCTCCACTATGAAACTCCCTAATTATTTTTCCCCTTCTACGTCACTGTTGTGGAGTGTGTAGATGGTACAACAGTACCAGGGCTAATTCAACAGGGGAACACGAAAGCCAGCAATGGGGCAACACAGGACAGCCCCTGGCAGCCGACTGGACAGAGCTCCCTTGCTTCCTTCCTTCGCCAGTGCCTACTGGCTGATCTCTTTTTTTACTGGATAATGAAATGAACTTATTCTTGAACTAAAACATTTTAGAATAAGTCTGTTTCACCATGTTTCCCACCTACAGAAATCTAAGTGGTTAAATTGTCCATCGGTACAGCAGGCTTTGCTTTGAAAAACCTTAAAAATCCATCTAGGAATTTGCTGCTGCTGTACACCCTCACTGGGTATGAAATACATCCCTTACTTCACTTTCTCCTCTCTGTTCCTTACTTAAATACCTTCAACTGCCAAGGCATCGGTGAATAAGTAGTCATGTTTTCAGCTGGGTCCCAGGGAATTACACCAGCTCATCTTTGAGGAATCGCAAGATCACAGATTAAGAAAACAGTGAAGATGCTAATGAACCTGGCTGTAGTCCAGGTGTTTGCCCAAAAACTCCTGGAGGGAGGGGATATCCTTTGCAAAAGTAACAAAAGATCAAAAGAACTTCAAAACTGTTACTTAATGACAGAGATAAAACAGCAGCATGGATCCGAGGGACAATTAACTGAGGTTGTAATTCAGACATGCCTTTGTAAGGATAGGCTAGTATATCGCATGTGATAAAAAGCTGCCAAACTGTTTTGCCCACACCAGCAGCTAATTTCCAACTTTGCACTTCTAGTCTCTCTTAAGAAAGTCAACCTCTTTGGCCAGTAGTTAAGGTGGAGGCAGCAGGGAAGCTACACTGTCGCCACTACTTCCTCAGAGCAAGCCCACCTGGAAGGCCAGCCATGGCCACCAGGCCACACTCACTCCTCCTTCGCTGCTACAGAGGCTGAGCTCCAGCAGTGCAATAGTGAAGGGAAATGCTGGTGAGGATGGCCCAAGTTTGCAGGTGCATTTGAACTAGCATATGAATTCAGGTCTTGCTGCCTTCAAGTGCTCCAAACTCTTAAGGAACTGCCCTCGGCCTCAATACCTCCTGCTTCACTGCAGGACGAGGGAATGACGGTCAAGATATGGCTCCTCTGGCTCCCATTTATTCTTAAGGGAGAGATGGCTGTGAATGCAAACTCCATGCACCTCCCTCTCTCTGCCTTCATCTAAAGCAGCTGCACTCCTCTCTTTGGAACTGTGAATGAGATGGGATGCACCTCCAACCCATGGGATTCACCTCCACTGATGGAGCATGCCATAAGTAAGTTGCATGGGAAGCAGTTTCCGCTTACTGCCAAAGCAAAGCAAACTACTGTGCACAAAAATATTCTTCATACAAACATATTTAACATCTAAACAGGTGACAGAAAGAGGATGCTTTATTACAGTGATTTATTACATTATTACAGTGATGGAAAACATAGGCTCCTGAAATAAAGAGCATTAAGCCAACATCACACTGCCCAGAGCGAAACACCAACCCAAACAACTAAAAGGAAACTAAAAGGAAAACCACTAAAAGGAAAAATGCTGGACAGAAAAAAGTTGGGGAAAAAGAAACCCTAGAAAATCTGACCTGCTTGGCACTTTGCAATCCTGGCCCAAGCAAAGAGCATCACCAAGCTTCTCCAAGACGAGAGAGTCTCTAGGCTCTCAGATGCTTTGTGGCTGTGAGCAGCGCAGTTGTATGTCCTATTCACAGCCCTCCCTGACCCAGCCAGAGGAAAACCTGCTGAATCCTCAGCATTTTTAGGAATACTTCAGTAGGTCGGTATTAAACAGTGAATACAGAAGCACCTCTCCCTCCTCGGCACCCATATTTCACCAAAGAAGCTGTAACGGTGTCAGAAAAAACCTGCAAGCCCGAACAAGAACCATCAGAGACATCTAAGAGGGAGAGATTTGGTATAGGAGAATACAGGGTAAGTTAATTAAGCTTTCACCTCGAGCACTTTCAGCCAACTCCAGTGGTTGTAAGCACGACCATGGGATACCTTAGGAAAGTGCATTTCAAGAATAGCAAGGAACATACAGTACAGGACCAAGTTTTATCTTCCAGGAGATCATGAGCCTCAAAGCTGGGAGCATGTGTTTCTGCCTCTTCCAGAAGAATTAGCATCCAGATACTCCTTTGGAAAGACAGAATAGACATGTAATCTCCAGCGTCATCTCCTTGGGAGAAGAGGCCTCTCTGATGTCTACAGGGAACCACGGTGGATATCCTCCACGGCTCAACATCTCTTTATTTCTCTCTGCTGCTCCCACAGGAAACATTAATCAGGCTCTCAGCAAAGAATAATTTACAAACTTCTGAGGTTACTTAATGTCTGCTCTTGAGCGTTGAATATACCCACAGCGTGTTTGCCCCACGGCAGCAAGACATTTCTTTGTCAATGTCAAAGATCAATGTTGGTAATCAGTAACATTTCAGTAAAATAAACAAAAAACCGAAAACTAGTCACCTACCATTAAATAAGAAGGAAGAATTTTTCCATGAGTGAGATTGGTTTTTCCACACTAGAAACTTCCAGGAGGAGGAACAACTGCCATACATAAATTTTTAATACCTGAAAATTGCTTCATCAAATATTTTGCTTTTTATCTTTCACAGACAGACTTTTTTCCATCTACGATGAAACCAGTGACTGCCTGAAGACATATATTCCATATACTGTGCTCAGTACATGATGAAAAGAAAAAACTCAACTTGCTGCTCTCCTGACAGGAAGAACTGGATAAATATAATTTTATTTGTTTACTTAGTTAAAAAAAACATAATTTAGGAGGGCAAAAGCTATTTAAATTCAAGTTCCACTTACTTAAACAATGTATTACTAGCATAGAAAGAATAAACAACATGTACGATGTTTCAGTTTATCTTTGGCTAGTCAATCCTGAGAATTAGACTGGCTTGTAAGGAGTAATTTTACGACATGGTTAACAGGATTTTGCTGTCTAGAAGCTGGAAGCAGGCTCCTCATATTAACTGAAAAGCACGTGCTTCAAATATTTAATTTTCTGTTTCATCACGATTTATTTTTTTAAACCACGACATTTACGTGTGTTATAATTAGATTTTAATGTATCACTGCCATAATAATTATATATATAAAGTGTATCAAAATAATGCATGTTTGAAATGGGAGTAATTTCATACAGTATTTTTTAATTATATTTCACAAAAATTGTATTACCCAGCAAGGTCCCTGAGCTTTCTGAATGCATTCCCTCTTACGTAACAAAAAAGAAACAGCCATTACCAGATTACGCATACTAGTTTAGATTTGCAAAGAAATTCAGTACTGTTGGTGAGACAGTTTGAAGTAACAGCGCTGTACAGATGCATCCTCCAGCTGTGCAACAGCTGCTCACATACAGCAACTCAACAAAGTACCCTAAACATTATCTTTAAATGGTGTATTATAAACACAGAACTGCAGCTATCCTCTGACAGTTTCAGATGAAGTACAAGCCTCCCATCCAGACATTCTTGGAATAAAGAGTGTAAAATCCGCTTGATACAGATGCTAAGCATGTTTAAATACAGTATGAAAAGCACCCTAATTTTGGACTCAGCATACAGCAGGTCTCTCTCTCACAGAACACAAACCTGTGCTTTCATAGGGGCTGGAAAGAAGGAATTACTTCCTACATTTGACCACTTCTACTTTTCCTGCAGAAAATAATGTTTTGTAACCATATGTTGACTTTTAAAGCTGCATGTGAACAGTATGCAATTGCCATGACATAATACTCTGTAGTTCCACTGTGCCCACTAAAAGGGACTGGAACACATCAGAGAAATATCTGAATTCACTGCATTGAAAATATATGACATGTTCCCTCAGTCTTCCCAAGAGATGCTTTCTCCATCCCCGCTTATGGATGAAGATTCAACAGATAATAGACAAGCTCAGCTAAGCAGAGAGCTGCTTAATGAAAACTGTCTAGGTAACTGCACAATCAGAAACCAATTTAAATGCTGATTTGATTGTGTCCTTCTGCAAAGTCATGCAAATAAAGCAGGAGCAGTTGGAAGGTGTTTCCAGACCTGATGAAGTAATTGGACCCAGCTAAGAGAAAAGTAATGCCTTGACTTAAGGACTTTTTCAAAATGGCCATGCATCTTTGATTGTCCCTGACGCACTGAGAAGTACTCAGATTAGGAACAATATTGTAATGGGTAAGATTGCGAAGCTGCAACACTTTCAGACACTAACTCACCAGAGCAACTACATCAACCTCAGATGATCAGTATGAGGTCTGACAAGACCTTCCCAAGTTTTAGATGGGGGTTGAGAGACAACTTAAATCTTTCTCAGTCACCTTAGGATTTCACATAGCCCCTTCTCATACCTTGCAAAAGCCCTGAAAGCTTTATACACCATCTTTCCCCCTGTCAATGGTTGGCCAAGACTGGGCAATCACAGAACGGACACTCTCTCTAATTAGTTCCCCTCCCTTTTCCAGGAGAAAGGCTTAAGAAAAGAGATAAGAAGGAAAAAAAGAAGTTTGTGAGGTCTCTGTTAAGTTAGGAAACCAGAACAGTTTTAACAACAATATGAAGCTATTATATACAGAAAAACAAAGTATTAACAAGTTTATATAGAATCAGAACCTGTGCAGCAAGGCGGGGGGAACATGCACCCAAACCGCAGTTAAGGAAACCCAGCAGTAGAGGCTACCAGGCTGTTCAGTGGCAGCAGCACGTGGAGCGCACTGGGCAGAGCGGAGCGGCAGCAGCGGTCCAGGCGCAGGGCAGGGCCAGCAAAGCGACGGCAGGAACACTCGTGCTGAAGCAGCAACCGGGCCGTGGAACAAAGCGATGTCAGCAGTTGCAGCAGCTGGGACAGCAGGTGGAGTGATGCAGAGTGGAGAGGAGGTGGCAGCAACGAGCTGCAGGGAAAAAAGGGGGTCATGGCAGCTCCGTGTGGTGGGAAGAAAAGAGGGCGCCGTCCCGCCAGCACACCATTTTTAAGGAAGCCTCACAGGCCCTCAAAAAAATCCACAACCAGTGAGATGAGCTGACATTCATGGGAGGAATACAACATCGGCTGTTTGATGCGTCCATCAAAGAAAAGCTAACCCTGCCTGTTTATCTTAAACCAGGACACCCCCGTATACACACATTCACCTACTCAAAATATAGGAGGCTGTTAAAAAACGACTACACTCCCAGTATCTGGGAAACTCACCCCAGGTGCTCCCACTGCAAGTCTCTGGAAGTCCATGTTTTACCACTATCCTCAGGCTTGGTAGGACACTGGGAACCCAGATGAAAAGACACCACTTCCACCTGCCTCCCCCACAAGAAAACAGGCTGGTAACTGTCTAAAGGCAATCCAAACCACTGCCATTGTCTTTCTAGCAAGCTAGGAGACCCCTCGGGGATTTACCCACCAGAGCTGGTGAGAGGCTGTGGACCACAACCAGCAAGTTACCAAAAGGCCAGTATAGGCTCTTGCTTGTGCAAACCTTAGGGCAAATGTTCCCAACTAAAAGCACACTCTCACATCCATCACTCTACAGCTGACTAACAAACCCCAAGACCTCTCTGCCTTCACCTGATGAGTCCCTAGTTCATAAGAGATCTATCATTATTAGATAATATCTTCTAATAAATCAATCAATGCTTTGTACCATGCTCTTTTTAACTGGAGTAATTAAAAGGTGGGAATATTCAATCTTCCCATGTAATAACTGAATTATCCTCAGTACTAACCAACATCTCTCAATATTATGATATCCACAGATTTAAACAGATTTCACACACCTACATCTGGCTCTCAGGGTCATAATCAAAATTTTAACCAGAGCTGGCCTTAACTATGATCCTTAACAAGTATCATTTGTAATATCTTCCCTTCTAATAACCTTTCTTGCAGTATCCATATACCCTTATCTGTTTAAATTAATCTCCACCTTCTTTATCCTCCAAAAGAACTCCCTGTGAGACACAGTATCAAATGTTTCATTTTCAACAACTTGGATTAAGCCCATTGTATGGCCCTTCTCTAAGTGGTCAGTTATTGTGGGAAGGTATCAGATCAGTCTGACACAGCCATCTATGATAAAACTATGTTGAATTGTATCCATTAGAACCATGTCATTGATCATTCTTTCTGTCAAAATTTTATTTTAAAACCTTGCAACACTCAACCAACATCACATGAGTAGGCCCCACAAACCCCTCCTCGCTCCCCTCTTTTAAAGATATTCCAACTAGTTCTTGCAAGCCTCAGGTTCCCACCCCCTAGCCCCCAAACACAATGAAAACTGTACTGGTGCATTAGCAATCCTATGCTCCTTCAGTACTCCAGGATACAGATTATTTGTGCTCACCCATTTCCATCCCCATTTCATCACAATAAACAGATAATTATTTTGCTTCTATCTTTAATTTTTTACCACCCTTTTGAAGACCATTCAGTGCTCTCCCACTAGCTTCCTAGTTACCAATATTCATGCAACCTTGCTACTACCATTCTCTCTGCACATGACAGCAGAACAAGCCAAAAAAATAAGACATCCATGGTTTATTAACAATAATTACTAGACTACCCAAGCTTTAATCCTTACACATCCCACTGAAGGCACCAAGTAAATTAAGTTTATCTAATGCATGTCCTTACTCCAGTTACTACCTGGTTTTGAACTCTTGAATTCACCCATTTTAAGCCATCACTACAGGTTTTGCAGAAAAAATTCCATTTAATTACAAACTTTAACCTACTCATTTTTTGACATAGCTGACGATTTCCTGCTTTGAGGAAGTGGAGAGAAAGGTAATTTGGAATTTCATAGGGAAAAAACAGCTGTAAATTGTGGGACAGAGCGAGTGAGTGGTGCCTCTTCACAGGCACTAACTCTGCTTTTGAAAAATGCAATTGAGACTATTGAAGGAAAAGAAAATAATGTCCATAAAGGGGAAATAATTTTAAACTTACTTTGGAGAACTGAGCCACAGTACTGAAAACCATCACGCCCACACACACCTGCATCAGACAGCAACAATCAACAGCCTGTGGTCTTAGACAACCAGATAATGGTTTTTGGTTTCATTCACCCTGCTTCTGCATGAGCCCTTACTCAAAAGAAAGCAACTCCCAGGGCCAAAGCCTAGTGGTGTAGAACCTACATAAAGAGGTACTTCAGAGCAGCTCAACTCCATTGTCACAGCATCTAGAAACAGAATAAACCAGTGGAATTATTACACATCTATGAGGAGGCATTGACATCATTATATCCCACTCGTATCTGCAAACTAAGTAAGTCGGTATCTTACAGAATTGGGGGGGGGAGGGGGGTGGGGATGGGGGAGAATTATCAGCTATGCAGTTGCCCCAGATTTCTCCAGAATGAGAAAACATTGGTATTATGATGCTCGTAAGGCTGGAGGAGGGGTGGCTGGTCTTAGTTAACATGCTGTGTGCTTCCCACACAATAGACACAGTAAACAAAACAGGTCAAGCTGAGCCCAGCCACTGAGACTTTTCATAGCTGCAGCAAATGAAGCAGTGGGAATTGCAGCATATCCTGTCTCTAGAGGCAAAAAATGGAATTTGACCTTGAGATGTAGTTGTAGAAACTTTTAGTCCGCACCAATATCCCAAGTGCCTGGTGCTGGCTTTTTAGCAACTTCACAGAAGATATCCCCAAGGCAGGTCGCCTTAACTACTCTAAACAGCAAGCTACTGATACAAGTCATCACTGGAATTACTGTAATTACAGTCATTACAGCAACTCTGATTTCTACTAATATATCTCAAACTCACTACAACCTCAAAACTCATACTCTAAAAATAATATTCCTGTCAAATCAGAAAAGTGTACCAGAAGCAATTCCACATCTGTAAAACAGTACAGCAGGCTCAACAACTACACACAAGACACCTTCTTCTAACCTTTTTTCACAGGCTATGAAAAAAGAGAATCTGACGTAAGAGGAGGCTTCCTCAGCTCCAGTGTGGCCTTGTTTTAAGAGCTGAACAGCTTCCAAGAACAACACAGTTGTGCAGCTCATTGCTTGTTAATGCATAGGTACAGCCTGCTATGAGTCAAGATAGGATTTGAGAAGTTTCCTGCCTACAAACTGCAGAAATTAAATGGACACCTTAAATAAAAATCAAAAAACAACCCACACACTACCCCAGTACACACTCCTTTTAAACCATGAGTTTGTTAAGTACATATCTCCTGATGCCTATCAACTCATCTACATTCACAGGTACCTATATTCTTGCAGTCTGACTTCAGTATAATTTTAAAACAGAAGGCAAAACTCTTTACAAAATTACTGGCCACAAGTGTTCAGCCAAAAAAAAAAAAAAAAAAAAAATCATTTCAGATCATTAAGAAAATGGTATCAAGGCAAATACTAGCCCAGCCAGCTTATTCAGCAGTGAGACCCAGACAGAGGGGTTTCTTACTTTCTGCAGTGGGAGGAGGTATCCCACAGCTGATTCCAAGGTACCTTGCTTTGACAGACAGAGACAAAGCTCTGCAGTTTCCAGCAACAGCATCCTGAACCCAGCCTTAAGAGCAGCACCACCAGAAGCGCTGTCCACAAGGAATATATTAAGGCGAGGCTTTTCACAAGTGCCACCTTAGAGAATGGATGAAGCACATTAACTTCGATCTCAGACCTGTCACCAACTCACAACTACTGCCACACACAGATTACATATACACAGGTCATCACTTCATGGTTGGCTGAAACGAGAGACATGCCAGCTAGCTGTTTTACACCATTCTGCTTTATAAAATCCCTTCACCTGCAAGAGTTCTCTCCCTTTAAAGGAACACATCCACCATCTCTTCTGCAAGAAAATACGAGCACATTCAAATCACTATGCCATGCCAGCAGAATAAGACCTACTCCCAGTTACTTCTGTCATATGACTATCTTGTCCTCCAGAGCCTCAAGAGACATTACCTCAAAACCATCCTCCTTTGCAAGGATGAGGAAGGCAGGTATCCAGTTTAGTCTACCTACTCTACTGCAAGTGTGCACAAACAGGCCTAATTTAGCCCTTCCTTTGGGGGATTATCTTTGCACCATCAGTAAAATAAACTTATTTTGTATTCAATAATACAAACACAGCTCATTGGAAAGATGATGCCATCCCTCCTTCAGTTCCCTTTATCCTTCGCTTGTGTCACACTGCGGATCCTCTGGGAGTTTGTGCATTTGGAAATGTGAAGTACCTAGTTCAATCAGGATCCTGAAGTACTTCTTTTGCTTCCTGCAGAACCACCAATACACGTCAAAACACAGCACTAAGCAACCCCTTCTGCTTTTCTCACACTCTCAAGAGTTGGTTGTTTAGAGAAAAAGTTTTACACAAATGCCTCACGTCTTTCCTCCACCTGGGGCTTAGAGTAACTCAGCTTGGCTGCTGGAAGTGGCTGGGAGGGGCAGGAAGAAGACGAGGATGCTCATAAGGAGGAAATACACAGCTCTGGCTACGGAGCAGCTCTTGTGCAACCTCCGTTTCAGAGCAAATGTCTGAAGGAGACACTATCACATGCACCCTACCACTCACCTCCTGTATACAGCAAAGAGATGCTCATCTCCCTGAAAAGCAGGGTCCCCAGTGCCCAAGAGGTGCCATGTTGACAACCACTCTCAGGTGATGAGAAGCCGACCTACCTCGCACAGCAAGCAGAGTCAAGCTACCCGACATCATGAATACACATTATCTCACAGAGCAACACCTGATCCCTTTCTCCAACATCTGTGCCTTTGACACAGAAACCAGCAGGACAGGCATCTAACACACAAACAGGTCCAGTTTCAGGCATGACCCGCAAATAATGAGCTCATGCCAGTATCAGCTGTAGCAGGATTCATCTATACACAGAAAAAAACCTTTTCACTGTCCAGTTAAGCCATGAATGTAATGAAAGCATTTACTGGGATGTCCTGCAAACTGGAGAGACTGGCAGCATACTCTTCAGTCAGGTAGAGATGAATATACAAACAGAACAAAAGTCTTGAAAAAAATTTTATTTAACTCTTTTTTTTTTTCCCAATCTATAATCTCCCCGTAAACCTAGCATCAAATGCTATTGCCAGTCTCCTGACCAAGTTATTGAGATGAACATCAACATGCATTTTGGGTTTCACCAAAGATGCAAGACATTTCAATAAACCCTCCAACACTTTTCTTCACTCAGTATTTGATTTATTGGTTGACAATAATGGTATTCTAATATACCCAAATTCTTGCAACGTTACAAATTTTAGCATTTTATAGTACATTTTCCCCAATTATCAAGACATATTAGAATGAACACAATAACAAAATAAACCAATGGAAAATAAAAACATCAGGTATTGACTTAACTCCATTTTAATGTGAAAGATGTCAGTTATACTTTTTCACTCTGTATGCACTGAAGAAATCACATAACAGAAAGCATTACCTAAATCTCAGCAGTGACAATCATTTCTACCGGTTGACAAAGTGACCCTTCAGCCAACACTCTGACTTTCATTTGGCTGCCCTAGCACCTATTGCGTATCATCAGCATCTTCCTAACGCTTCTTGATGCTATAGCAACCTGGCTTAAAACTCAAGACTTACTCCTCTTCCATTTTAACAAAGCATATTTAATTAATGTGGCAGAAAGACACAGAGAAAGTGAAGACAAGACTCGCTTTGATGCTGCTCTGTGATCCAGCAGTCACTTATACAGACTTAACTCAGGGCTCCGCTGCTGCCCTCAGGAGCTTCTGTGGCTTGTTAAGCAGCACCAGACCACATTGCAAAGGGCTGCAAAATATAAGCAGTGGTGTAAGATTCATACTTGTCTTCCACGTATTAGTTCAAAGATAGAACACCAGCTCTTTGGACCCTGCTCCCTGTAGTCTCCTTTCAGACCACAATCCCACACTTCTGTGCCACAGACCACTACTGCTGTTTCATAAATTGTAAAGCATCTGGCTGAACATCAAAACTGTCAATCTATGTAAATAAACCCCCAGTGATGCTTCATAGGTACCTTGGAATTCAATTCTTCCTTTTTAAATTGTATTTCTTTTTGGTGATGAAACTGGACATTGAAACTCATGTCTATAAGACTGTGAGATTAGTCTTATTACCACCATCAAGCACATTAAGTCTCCATTTCTGATCAACCCGAGCAACAGGAAAGCAAGGATGCATCCCACCCATAAGCCGTTGGAAGGAATCAATCCCCAGAGCATCATCTGTGATGCTTTAAAATCTAACATCTTTGCTAAGCAAAATTTCTTGTGCATCGTAAAAGTCTAGCACATGCATATTAAGAGGTCATCTACCAAGCTCTCTTCCACTGGATGCCTGTGTTACACGTCACCATTATCACTGTTTTATTATTTTTTACCATTCAACAGTCTGCAGGAGGTAGGTGCTACACCACCCCACAGTACAGCCTCTATGACAGCTAAGAATTATTATAATACTGTGTTTGTACTTCTGAGATCTTAATACAAGTGAGATTCCAGTGTGATGCTCAGACATCAGCCAGTTTCCATTAATAATGTTCATCTCACTGCTTCCTCTCAACAAGCACAGCAACTGAACCAAACTGTATTTTTGCATTTACAGATACCATCTGAGTTACATTACATATGTACACCTAAAGGCTCTCTCACAGCTTCCCAAGCACCAGAAACTGCACTGCACAGCAATCAGGACTAAAGTGGTACAGAACGTTCTTTCACGTGCCGATCCTTGCTCTGGACCTGATTCAAAGACCTTGGAAGAATTAAACAAAAGCAAAAAAATAGCAAGCTGAAAATACACACATAATAAATACTATATTCCCAAAGTCACAGTTTTACAGCCAAGGTTTTTGACATGATCTTTCATTTTTACACTTGGCTCTCCTGAACATTTATTTAGACCACGGGGAACAGGAAGGGGACAAAGCAAAGCCCTCAGCTAGCAGCTTCATAAGCTTATGCATTTACTGCCTTTTAACAGTATTCAAACTGAGAGGTAAAATAAACCCTTGCCTACTAAATTTATAATGAAACTGCCTGCACCAGTGTTGATTACTTCACCACACATTAGTTGCTCTTGAAGCAAGTGAACAGAGGAAATGTAGCTAAATGCCTTTTAAAACAGCTGTCTTAAAATAATCTGAGACAAAAAAAAACTTAAATCTTCCTCCAAAAAACATCACCCCACTCATGGCTACCGTATTTCTTTAATTTATTAAAGCCACAGTCATTCTGTGCTCCTTAGCAGGGAAAATATTAAGAGTCTCCAAGAAAAAGTCACATTTTTTAACCTTTTAAAAACAGATTTGAGATTTAAAACACGAAAACAACTTCAGAAAAATGCCTCTTAAGACAGAAGCCTGCTCCTGAGGTTGTCAAACTGTATTCTTTATGCATTCTTGTATTAACATTCTTAATGTAGCCTTTTCATTTGAACTAAAAATAAAATGTGGCTCTGGACAGAGACAGTACCTTTCTAATGATGAATTTTCTAATGGCTTTCAGAATTTACAACTCCCTAGTCCGGGCACCGTGAAGCTATGAAACCAGAGCAAAAGCAAACTCTTAAACAGACTTTA
Organism: Bucorvus abyssinicus; assembly: GCA_009769605.1. NCBI lineage: Eukaryota > Metazoa > Chordata > Aves > Bucerotiformes > Bucorvidae > Bucorvus > Bucorvus abyssinicus. Next base: position 27,070,963 of record CM020063.1, read on the forward strand.
TACAGCACAGTTGTACAGTTTACTGACAAGGTAGCAAAGAAGTGGACCAGAACATTGAAATGCACGCTCCCATGCCACCTGTGACACTTCACCATCGCTCAGGCTTGGCCATCCACCTAACTGCTGTAGCTAACGAGCGAAGTTAGGGGATATACTGTGTGTTTAATGACACGTTTGTAACTTCCATTCCACCTTCAGGAACAGCTGGAACAGCATAACAAACTCTACAGCCATCAAGACGAAGAAACAGATTTTCAATACAAAAAGTCATTAGATGTAATTATGATATTAACAGAAGCAACTTTCATTGAGAAGAGTGACTATCCCACCTCACAGCCCTCTTCTAATTATTAATGTAGTGGTACCTGCTTGTCTTGATGCTGAGTCTGAAAGATAGAACTCACACAGCTCAACTAGTCAGTAGGAACATCTGTAAATTTTTGAAAATTCTATAATTTTTAAAGAATTTATGCAGACAACGTTGAGGAAAATTCCAAAACCATTCTGAGACGGGAGTTGGGACGATGCTACAGATGTAGTGATATTCAAGCTAATAAAGAAGAGAAAAAAAGGAGTAATCCAGTCAAAAGTATGAAAATTGGCACAAAGACTTCTGTAGCTTCAATACTCGGACACAAAAATGCATGTTGATGCTATTTCTGCTTTCTATTCTAGGCAGCATTTTAGACCCTGAAAGACTTATTTGTAGAAGGCACATAGAACGTATGTTCCTGCCCTGAGACTACCATATCCACCATCTACAAATGGGAAATCAAGATGTGCAGGTTCCAACTGACTGAAGTGTGGTCATGCAGAGAGCTGGTTTTTGGCTGGCAAACCTCAAAAAATTGGAACTGGATCTTCTGAGTCACTACAGCAGTCATAGGCTATCCTTCCTATATCCTGGTGCAAATTCTCCTTCAACGTGTTATTCAGCTCGAAAGAATGTCGGGCCATTTCACACACCATACCCTTCTGAAAAGGGCCCACAAAGGAACTATTCTCGGGGGAGACAATAGGAACTTCTCCTGAATAACAGCAGCAGTTTCAGATAGAGAAAAGGAATACTCCTCCCTAATATTACGTAACAAAATGTTGGCAGAAATGTCTAATTTACAAGTCAACTGAGAAGGCCTGATAAGTTTCCGGGTAGACTATTATTAAGATAAATCTACAGGATCGCTTTCTTTGCTGCACTGGATACTCAAACCACTGGGGGGGGGGGGGAAAGGCACTTAAGCACTCAAATCTTTTCACCAGATTTTTTCTCCTGTCAGTTTTTCATACCCAAGTCACACAATACAGTTCATTTCTTGCCTGTGTGTAAAAATCCGTCTTACTCAAATGCCTCCTGAAAACCTGTCTCCACGAAGTGCGCGGGAGTAAATTATCGGTACCAAAGAGAGAACTTGTGTCATCGGTTAGGCTTTCTATCACATTCGCGTTCCTTATAATGACTTATGAGAAGAACTACCTCCATTTTTGTACAGGACCAAATACAGAGGCAGGAACAAGTCCATAAAAATGAAGGCGGCTTTTAGAGCCTTTTCCTTTTTTCGGTATAAGAATCCCTGGGCAAGTTGAAAACAAGCGCAACTCTAACCTGCACAGACCAGTGTACCAACAAAGCGCGATCAAAAACTGCTTCGAAAGTTGTTTCCTTTACATTTTTCGTTAAGGTGAGTAAGTAAAAACTTCTTTTTTCGACCTTTTTTTTTTTTTTTTTTTTAAGGCAAGCACATTTTGCATTAAAACCAAGTACCTAGTCCACCTAGGGACTAGAACTGAAAAAATCACGAGCGGCTCCTACGGCAAAATAGTGAACAAACAAGAAAAAAAAACAGTATATGGAAAAAAAAAAAACCAAAACCTCCTCTCTCCCCACTTTCAGGACTTTGGAAGGTAACTGACAGCCCACGGAAAACGTTTTGCCCAGACGCGAGCGGAGTCCGGACCGTGAGTCAGACGGTAGAACACCGCAGCCGCCACAGCAGCCCGCCGGTGCTTGACGTCCCGCCCCGTCGAAGCGAGAGGGCAACCCACCGCCCCCAGCCCAGCCCGGCCCGGTCCAGCCCGCCCAACCCAGCGCAGCAGCCCCGGCCCCAGCTCCGGCTCCGGCACCAACACCCAGCCGTCCGCCTCGCGGGGCCAAGGGTTGCCGGGCAGCAGGTGCCGCGGGGCGGGCTCCCCGCTCTGCCCCAAGAGTAGCGGACGCCTTACCTACACGGGGCGCCCCGCACAAGTCTCTACCGCCGCCGTCGGCCGCGCTGCCGGGGGAGGAGCCGCCACCGCCGCCGGGGCCGCGCCTGCGGCAGCCTGACGGGGCGCGCCCAGCCTCGCGGATGCACCGCCCCCGGGCCCGGCAGCCCGCGGTGCGACGACAGAATGCGTTGCTGTTTTGGCCGCGGGAAGCGGGGTGAGGTTTGGTGCCCGGCTCCCGGGGAGCAGTTCCCGAGGTAGCGCGTCCCCTCCGGGAACGAAGCAGCCGCAGGTGGCAGCTCTTCCCAGCGGCAGCGGCAGAGCGCTTGCTCGACGGGGCAGGAGGGTAAAGCCTGCACGGCTCCCTCGCAGGGGTCCCTGCGCGGCTCCGACCCGACAAGGGGAGCACCGGCCCCCAGCGCTTTTCGGAGGGGAGCGCTGCCCTCTCTCGGCCGGAGCGCGGCTGCAAGCAGCAGGGTGTGACCTAACCCAAGCTGTTATATGCTGTTGGCACCCTAACAGAAGCAGCAATAACGATGACCTCATTAGAAGGGGAAAACCATAAGGAGAAGATGTCTGCTGCAATACTGCCTGCCAGCCTGGGAACCAGAGCATTCTTGAGGATTACATCTCTGAAGGGCAGCTGGCCACCAAGAAACTGGAGACATACCCTTGATATGCACAAAACCATAGCAACTTAACATCTGCAAAGGTGAAAAATAGCCTGGAAAGAAACAGGAAAGTAAGAATTGGTAAATGCCATTGGCTGTTCTAAATAAAAGATCAGGAAAGCAGCCTGAGAAAATAAGAATTGGTCCAAGAATATAGAAAACATCATTATCTATTGGTTTTCCCACGTGGTAGTGTCCTATGCCCCTACATGTCTCTGCACTACAAAAATGATTGGCTTTTTACCCAAAATGAAGTCTCGCTCTGTAAGAAATTCCCATGAATGCACCTTTTCCTGTGAGATCTCCTAGACAGATCAGACCCTCGCTGGGGACACTTGGCTCCCTCCAAAGTCCATGACACAGATCAACTTTGAAGCAAGACACTGTCCCTTGCCGATTGGCCCCAATTCTGTGATCAGTTTATATGTGTGCTTATAAGTAATGAATTGTAAGTATCTGTGCTGCTTTTCTAGTGGTAACTTTGTAATAGCCTGTAATACTGAAATATATACTTGCTTTGTTATTGATTGCTATTAATATTGATTGTTGTGAAATGTTTCTTTGCTTTCCTGTTAGTAATTTTGTAGGAACTGGTAATATGTACCTACTTACTTTACTAACCATAAGTATACTTGCTTTGTTAGTAGCGGTTTGTAGTAATCTGTAAAACAGTAGAGAAATTGAGGAAATAAACCCTCCATGTGCTTAGGTGTGAAGGAGTCCTGCAAACCCACCAATGTGACCTCTATGCACCCACAGGACACATAACCCCTTCAGGTTGTTACACACCCCTAAATTTCACGGATTGTTTGGCTCCAGGAAAATGCCCCTTTCCATGTGATCACCAAAAAGTTTTATTTGCAACAACAAGTCATGTCCTCATTCACCTGGAAATGAGCCTTTAAATTGTGTAAGAAAGTGAATGTACACAGTTTCTAAAAAAGCCGCCTGGGAGATGCTACCTATGACTTCATCACTGCAATTCCAAATGGGTTATCAAACACCAGGTACAGCTAATAATGCAAAATAAGAGAGCAAGCACACTCCATTCCCTATCCTGCGTCTCTTTCTGTATGCAGGTTTCAAAACTTACTGCATTAAAATTACAAAGTTTTGGTATTTTATAGATGGTGAAACCAGCACGAGGTTCTGAAGTGACTTTTCAAACGGTCATTCAATAGCCCTGCATTACCTGAGAGCAAGCAAATGCACTTTATGACATTGTTATACAAGTTGCACATGATGATAGCAAACAATAAGAAAGTGTTCCATTTAGGAAGGAGAAAAGTATATCCCATTATTTTAATTTACAGAGAAGACTCTAGTAAATTTTGTAACCATCTAAGAACAACTGTGTCTATTAAATAAAACTTGCGGTTTCAGAAGCCTTCCATAACCAAACAGCAAGTCTTTAAATTGAACCAGTTCAACTACAGTGCAACAAAATAGAACGTCTAAGATGTAATAATGGACAAAGCAATTTTTCATCAAAAGTACAGAGAAATCCAGCAATAGTAGCTGAAACCCATTAGCTGATCAATCTAGGTCTCCAAAACCCAGAACTAATCATCATCTGTTTCTACTTCATTTGCTAGTGAAAGATACACAGGATAAAATAGAAGTGTGTGTAACAATTTCTTCGTAAGAGCAGCCTTAACATCTTTTTGTAAAATCAGATGGTGATGCAACAAACCTATCAGATCTTAAGTTCTCTTCCAGCTAGAGAATCAGCATCATAAAAATCACAAAATAGTTGAGGTTTGGGAGTAGCCACCCCTCCCCTCCACTCCGACACATTCAAATCCCTGAGCAGAAAGGCAAAGACAGGTGACAATTTAATACTCTTGTGGTTTTGTTAGCACTCTGCTCCTGCCAAATGAAATAGGGAACTACTACCTCTCACCCACAGTGGAGGGAGCATCCTCTTTTTCTCAGTGTATACTAGAGACACAAACCAAAGAATTACCCATGCAGAGAGGAACAAAATCAGCTGTTTGCACCTGCTGATGAGACCACATTTTGCCTTCTAAAGAACAGAAGGGGTCAGAACGGCATCCCAGAGAGAGCACACAAGGAAGTGAGTTCTCCAGAACTTTGTCTCATACCTTGTTCTGGTCCAACTAGTTAAACCTGTGGGAGTATTTTCAGAGCTGCAGTCTGACCACATTGTTAGCCCTCAGTAAGCCTTAACAAGGTAAAGGGGATAACATCGGTTTTCTGAACTCAAAGACAAAGCACACAAACACAAAACACATGATCACGCTCAAACTGTTGATTTTTTTCATAGAATCATAGACTATCTTGAGTTGGAAGGGATCTATGATCATCAAGTCCAATTCCCTGCTACTTGCAGGACCACGTAAGTTGTATCCATGACTAACAATGCTGTCTGGATTCTCTTTGAACTTTGACAGGCTTGGGGCCATAACCACTTTCCTGGGGAGCCTGTTCAGTGACTGACCACCCTCTCAGTGAAGAACCTTTTCCTAATGTCCAATCTTAACTTCCTCTGATGCAGCTTCATTCCATTTCCTTGTGTGCCATCACAGGTCACCAGCGCGAGGAGATCAGCACCTCCTCCTTCTACTGCCCCCTTGAGGAAGTTGTAGATGGTGATGAGGTCACCTCTCAGCCTTCTCCAAGCTGAGCAAACCAAGTGACCTCAAGCCACCCCTCTTAAGTCTTGTCCTCAAGACCTTTCACCATCTTGGTCACACTCCTCTGGAGACGCTCTAATAGTCTGATGTCCTTCTTACCTTGAGGTGCTCGAAACTGCACACAGTACTTGAGGTGGGGCCACAGTAGTGCAATGTACAGTGGGACAATCACCTTCCTCATCTGGCCAGCAATGCTGTGCTTGATGCACCCCAGGACACAATTGGCCATTTTGGCTACCAGGGCATACTGTTGACTCATATTCAACTTGCCATCAACCCAAACCTCCTGATCTCTTTCTGCAGGTAGCTGCTCTCCAGCCTCTCACTCCCAATTTCTATGTATAACTAGGATTACCCCAAGCCAGGTGGAGAATCTTGCACTTGATCTTCTTTAATCTCATGCAGTTGATGATTGCCCACCTCTCTAGTCTATCTAGATCCCTCTGTAAGGCCTCTCTAGCATCAAGGGAGTCCACAGCTCCTCCTAGTTTAATATCATCGGCAAACTTACTCAGTGTATATTTGATTCCTGCATCCAGATCATTTATTAAAAGATCAAACAGAACCGTCCCTAAAATTGAGCCCTGGGGAACCCCACTGGCCTGATGTAACTCCATTTACTAAAACTCTCTAAGCCTGACCCATCAGCCAGTTGCTCACCCAACATATCATGGACTGGCCTAGCTGTGTGCTGGACAATTTATCCATCAGGATACTGTAGCAGACAGTTTCAAAAGCTTTGCTAAAATTCAAAAACACCGGAACTACTGTCTTCTGTAGGTCAACCTGATGTGTGACCTTGTCATAAAAGAAAATTAAGTTGGTTAAGTAGGACATTCCCCTCATGAACCCATGCTGGCTATGACCAATGAATGCATTGTCTCTCAAGTGTTTTTCAGTAACTCCCAGAAACACCTTCTCTATAATTTTACCAGGCACTGAAGTGAGACTGACAGGCCTGTAGTTACCAAGGTCTTGCTTCTTACCCTTCTCGAAAATAGGAACATTTGCCAGCTTCCAGTCAGCTGGGACCTCTCCAGCCTCCCAAGACCATTGAAAAATAATGGAGAGAAGTCCCAAGATAACATTGACCTGCTGTTTCAGTACCCTGGGATGAATTCCATTGGGCCCCATAGACTTATGCACATCCATCTGGAGCAGAAAGTCTCAAACAAGTTCAGGCTTGGCTAGGAGCTTATCATGGCCCTAGTCACAACCTTCCAACACAGTGCTTCAGGGGTCCCAAGGCCCATCATCAGTGTTGAAGTCAGAGGTGAAGGTGGTATTAAACATCTCTGCTTTGTCTACATCCCTATTTGTGAGGTGAACAACCTTTGTCAAGGAACAGGACAATGTTATCTCCAATGCTCCTTTTTATAAGCTTGTTTCAGTTTCTCATTTTTTAAGCAGTCTACATAGCTCAATTGTAATGTTAGACTAGAAATATTTCAGTATTTTCTATTTTCTCATCATTAGTTACTCAGCTTTGAACAACTCGAGCAATACAATTTAGTAAATTGAAGCGGCATGGTGTTCAAAGTGTATCTGTTGAAATACAAGGTATTTACACTCAATAAGTTAGAACATGTAAGTGATCTATCAATAACAGTTACTCTCATTAGCAGGATTAGTCCAGGGGAAAACGATCAGTGTCCTTGCTGAAAAATACTCAGCTGAAGGCTTGATAAAAATCAACCAGGTGACCAACCAGCTCATCTCTCTCCTTCTCCCATGTAATTCAGGTGTCTGAACATAGGAAAGAGAAATGTGGAATTTATTATTCATTTTGAAATCCCATCAATTTCTGGTTGCATTAGATTAGAGAAACCTCTTTTCTGGCAACCCTCCATGTGAACTGTGCTCCTGAGCCATAACAATATTCAGGGGTGGGGAGGCGTTCCCTCTTTCCAATAAACAGCTGCAAAAATGCTTCCCTTGAAAAGGATGTCAAAGAAGTAACAGACACACTTTTGGTCTGTAACTATCTGCTCTGGGAAATGATAATTTTTTACTATATTTCAAATCAACCTGGTAATTCCCAAATGACCTAGAATTCAAGGCAGATGCTGTGTGCAATAAATCCACTTTTCTGTACAAGTAGAACATATAAAGAATATCCTTTCCCCAAACAGGACACCCAGCATTACATCCTCTCCCATCCAATACACAATTAACTATTTCAACTAGTTCAGTTCATGACATTCCACATTAATGCTTCAAAAGATTAGATTCTGGGGCATAAGGTAATGCACTGCTGGAAAAATAATTACATTTTCATATAAATAAATTCAATTTTCACCTATTAAAAAAAAGCATGCTTCGCACTACAGTAATTTTTAACATTCACCAACACAGAAAGACCACCCAAACTGTCACCTGAAAGAACTTTTTTCCCTACTATTTTATTCAACTTGCATAATGAAAAAAACCCCAACTTAATAAATTTTTAAAAAGGAAAAAATACTCCTTTCCGTAACTGACAAGAGCAGAGACACAAAGAACAGACAAGTTTGGCAAGCAGACTAGGTGTCACCTGAACAAATACTAGCTTTCAATGCACAGGTACTGAATCCATTAGAACTCATAATACAACTGGCTGCTTCTGCTCAAGTAGCAGAAAACCAGTTGGCCAAACAGACATAAGTCTTCAAAATCTCATTTTAATAGTCTTATTAGAAATTAAGATCTTAAATAGCATTTGTTTTTCCATGTTTTGATCAGATTTCCATTTGTGTGGATGATACCTAGTATGTGTATGCAGCTCTACCTTGGCCATGGTAAATGTTGTAATCAAATTACCATAAAACCATAGCATCATAAAATAGTTTGGGTTGGAGGAGACCTTTCAAGGTCATGTAGTCCAAACACACTGCAGTAAGCAGGCAGAACATCCAACTAGATTAGGTTGCTCAGAGCCCTGTCCAGTCTGACCTTGAATGTCTACAGGGATGAGGCATCTACAACCCCTCTGGGCAACCTGTTCCAGTGCTTCACCACCCTCCATCATAAAAAATTCCTTGTATCTAGCCTAAATCTACCCTCTTTCAGTTTAAAATCATTACCCCTTGTCCTGTCGCAACAGGCCCTGCTAAAAAAGATTGTTCCCCATCTTTCTTATAGGCCCCCTTTAAGCACTGAAAGGCTGCAATAGGGTCTCCCTGATGATGATCCATCAAATCCATCTCTCTCCAATGGGCTCTCTCCAGCTCCATCCTCAGAAACATTCAAGGTCAGGTTGGTCGGGGCTCTGGGCAACCTGATCTAGCTGAAGATGTCCCTGCTCATTGCAGCAGGGGTTGGACTAGATGACCTTTGAAGGTCCCTTCCAACCCAAATCATTCTACAATTCTATGATAATGTGCTATTTTAATCTAACTTGTTCCTATGGTTCTGCTAGCCACGCATCAAACTTTGAGGCAAAATGGATACATGCTTTAGACATTAATATTATCAGTAAGAACTAAGAATATGTTTGATGTCAAGGTCAGTGGTTCTCAAGCCATGGAACACTAAGCTGCCAAAGAGAAATATCCACCTTCAAATCCTAACATTACCAAAGGATCATGGAAGAAGCAGGCTCTGGGAAAAGCCTCCCCCTCCCGAAAACTTGTTTTGTGTGAAGTCTCCTAAGTGGTACTGCCCAATTAAGTCATACAATTAAAATTATCGCACAGATTTCCCAGAAGACAAAAAAAGAGTTCAGGTCCCTTAGCAGAAATAAGATAAAAATAAAGTAAGCAGCAAGTCATTTTGCTGTTTCCTATGAATCCATGGAAGTCTGAAATGAAGATGAAGCAGGAAGAGAAAACACAGTGTAGTCACGTTGTATCAAATGCATACATGGTTTTATTCTTATGACCAAGTATGTGAGATTGGATATTAAACTTAAATAAGGACAATGACATATTAAAATTAGAAAAACCTCAACTATTTTCTGGTAAATAAAAACTGAAAATTGTTTACTGTCTCTCTAAATCACATAATGACTTAGTACTTGATGCACAAAATACTCTTCAAAGTAACTTTAGAATAAAACTTTAAAATTCAATTGTTTGAAAAATATTGCATGGAAAAATCTTAGAAATTTCCTTCATTCTCTGTCTTCAGTAATTCAGCCTATTCAGAAACACAGTTTGGAAGACAGAAGAAACTTGAGCATAGAGGGGCTTATTTTGAAAGTAACTATTACAAAAAGTTACCAGGAGAACAGGTCATGTATTTCAAGTCCACATTATTTTTGTGACAATTTGTTGTGACGGTTGTCAGTCAGTTATTCATATTTGTTTCAATGGTCTCTGTAAGGCCATTACTCTTGTTTTCTTCTAGGTAAGTAGCTGTTTTCTTAGTAAAAGTAGCAAACAGCGTATCCATCATTCCCAAAACTTCTAGTAGTTCCTCTTGGTAGTCGATCTCTTTTCCTATGGCTTCCTGAAGTCTCAAGAATTGTCTATCAACAATCGCTGACTGCCCAACCACAGGCTGATAAATGTCTGTAAAGAAAAAAGTCACTCAGGAATCCATGTATCTATAAAAATGTGAAAATTATATTAGCTAGTTAGAGATGCATTTCAGGAGTCCAGCACAAGTCCAGTGCACAAATAAGATTTTAATGGTGTTCTGAAAACAGTGTTAATTATTGGTATGTACTCACTGTAACAGCAAGTCAAACTAACAGAAACCGAAGTTTTTACAAGCTCATTGGAGACACAGAAGTCACTGGTACTACCTAAGTATAGAAACATGAAGTATCAAAGATACTTGGAGACCATGAGGAGCCTCCTGCAGCTGGTGCAAATCAGATACTGATTGTGGTCAAAGTTATCCGGCAATATCTCTTCTTGTATCATTCTCTTAACACTGAGTCCATATTTATAAACAAACCCATAAAGGTTTGGTGTCTTAAAATGCAGCATTTTTACCTTATTTCCAAGCTAGCTATATTGCTTTGAGAATCTTTTTTGTGTTGTACTTACCAGTGATCATATCTGCAACAGTCACCAGTATAGGAGTAAATCTAGGCTCAATCACACGCCTGCAAGATTAGAAGACATCCCTATTTTACTAGTTTTGCCAGCTGCTTGTTGGTGGGAGGAATGCAACTTTCTCATATAGGCATACAATTTTTACTTTATGAAAAGACATCACAGAACAGCTGTCAGAGATGTGAGTCAAAAAAACTAGGTATGTGATATTCACACTCTTCCTTTCAGGAGTACAGTGGGGCTTGGAGGACTGGCAAAAGCCTCAAGTACATGAAAACATGAATTTCATCAGGGAAACAGGAAATAAGAGACTATGGGTAGAATTTCTGGCAAAGAAGTAAATATACTCTCTCACACTGTCAGTAAAATTGTTTTGTGCTAACAGGTTAAGTGTTTCAGTACTATCCCAGACCTTGGTATCAGAAAGCATGTGAGATTTCAAGAGTACCAGTGTTCAACCTATGATCTCTTGAGACCCTGTGGCAAAGGCTATTAAGAAATACAGATCTCAAAATAGTCAAGAGAACTCAGCTTAAAATAATACCTTGCCACAAAGGTAAGAAGGAGATTAATTTGCTTCTCGTCTCGGCCTGCAAGTGCACTCCTCAGTGTTCCTCTGCGATGTAGTTCCTGCATGACTGCAACCGTAACTTCAGGAGTATAAAGCCTGATGGGTGGCTGGACATATAGAACAAACAGTTTAGTGCCAAAGCAACATCTTTACACAAAACGGCTGATATCAGCAAAACCAAAATGGAACCCACACAAGTTTGATTCATTTCTAGTTATACAATGAAATAAAATTGGTTTGACATATAGAGAAAATCCACATCAGATGACAGCACACAACTCTCATGAGACAAAAACCAATGACTTACTTCCAGTACCGCATCAAGGGCCTTGGAAGACTGAAAGCTCTTTAACAGCTTGTCATATTTCCTCAAAACACGTTTTACAGGTTTACTGACACAGAAATCTTCCTGGAATTGAAGGACAACAGAATAAGACAGACACACATATGAGGGATTAGAAGTGCTACCACGAACAAACTTTTATGTCTTGGTATCTTCCCTCTCTTACCTTTCTTCAATTTAGCACACATTTTGAGCAGTGCTTCAGTATACATTTTCGCACCATACTATACCTGTTTTGGCATGTAAGTTCTTCCTTTCACATAGGTTCTATATGCTGGTTGTCTCTTCTTTAGCAACTTTTCTTTTTTTTCTTCAGGTCTTCTGTGCTTAACATTTAGCACCCCATTGGTCATGCCTACGACTATGGTTTCATCTTCAGGCTAAAATAAAGAAATCATAGAATTAGGAACCTAGTGTTTTATTTGGTGATGTATGCCCTACCATGAAGATTTTTAAATTTTGATGCTTCTTGACAAAGCTCAAAACACAATATCGTAGAAAAACTTATGTTGGAAGGTACCTTTATGATGTCCTGTGGTCAAATACCTTGTTCAATACAGGGACAGCTTCAAGGGTATAATCACAAGCAACATCCTCCACCTAATAAACCTTTAACAAATGCCTAGAGAGCCTAAAACCTGACTAGTGAAGCAAGCTCAAATATGCTTCAACATCCTTCTCTAAGTATAATCTATGACAGGTTTTGGTTTTTTTCAATGGTGTACAACTGCCTCTGGCTATTGTAAGCCATATAGCAGAGATGAACATCACCTATGAGAATGCTATCATGAAACAGCAGGATTTTGAATGAAAGTTGTTCAAAATACCAGTCACTGGTATAAATTTCACCCACATAACAAAGACTGCATATATTTGATGCTAAAAGTTATAATTTAAATTATGTACTGGAGGAAAACACCGACTTCACATATAAAAGAGAGAGTCCTGATCTGTTATTACTAACAGATAATTCTATGAAAACATTAAACATTAGCTGAATGTTCAACTGCTAGTAAGAAAAAAAGTTTCAAAAATAAAGTGTTAGGAATTACTACAGAAGAAATGAAACTAGAAAGTCACTATGCCACTGAATAAAAGTGTTTACCAACCTCTTAAATCCTATGTGTGTCATTTGCAAAAAACAGTAGCAGATTCAGAATAAAATAAAATCAAAACAAGGAGAATCAAATATTGGCTTGATTTGAGACAGAACTCTTCAGCATGGGAAGAAAAAACAGTTAAGGAGGGATACAATAATAGCCTGCAGAATTATGACAGGTATGGATGCAGATCAGCTGGTCAATGTTTCATTTAGGGGCATTAAATGAAGCTACTGAAGGTTGAAATGGAACAAAAGGAGGCAATTCTTCACACAAGTAGCAGAAATTTGGAACTCCTTCTCAAGGAAACTAGTGAGGTTAAATGTTTGTCCAAACTCAAGGAGAGACTGAGCATGTTTATTTAAGAGAAATCCTTTGAACTACACAGAAACTACACTCTGATGAGTTAATCTCTCACCTGAACATGAGTTTGGGAGAGTATCAGGAAACTTATTATACGTACTTGCCCTGGTTTTAGTTTTCCATACACATCTACATATGGCTATAGTTGGAAGCAGTGTCTGGAATTAGACCAACCTTTGGTTTGACTCAGTAGAGTCAACAAGAGAGCTGACAAATGCACTACTTTTTTTTCTTTTACCACTGCCACACAAGAGGCTCACAAGGTTCCTTAAAGGCAAAAGATGAGTACTATCTTCTTAAAGTCAAAGGAATTCCCTTCTAAACTGAGTATTTTCTCTACGATATATAATGCCGTTGATAAACACACAATTTTGTATAGACCTAATCAGGTAACATCTTGTATCTGAATGTATTACGTTAAAACCTCTAAATGCATTTTTCACTCGGAATATATTCAGTCATCCTACCTTGCATGTACAGCATTCTTTTGAAACACCAAATAGTAATGAAAGCAAAAATGAATTACTTCAGTGACTTACAAGGTATCAGTAACTACCCTACCTAGAAAGAGTTCTAATGCACTTACCGACAACGCAAGACTGAGGATGGATGTTGCATAATTAAAGCTGTGGACTACTTTGTAGGAAGTAGTACTGTAAATCTTCACATGCCTATACAGAAGAGTAATAATTAAAACCTCGTTACTAATGCTTTATTGTAGACACTTTACAAGAATTTCATCACTCTCAACTTCTACAGACCATTTAAGGAGACTTGAGTATTTAAACAAAGCCTTCTTCAGAATATCACTGAGCTTCTTACTCATTACCTCTCCTGCAACAGGAAAGTTCTGTTGAAAGATACACAAAAGTCCAGAAAGGATTACCCTTACTCAGAAAGATGAAAATGGGGCAAGGACAGAATAAAAAATTGAAGGCAGATGTAGTGACTGTCTGAATTCAGCAATGCTTATTAAAAACCACTAAGACAGCATTTTTTCAAATTTGTTCTTAAATTTTAAATGTGAGACCTATTGACAACTTCTGGAAATAAATCCATAGATACTCTTGTATCTGGCTGTTCTTTAATGATTCGGTTGAAGGAAAGAAATATTTAACAAACAGTAAAACAAAATAGTATCTTACAACAAGTATGAAGGTTAGTGTTGCAAGCACTGAATGACAAAGAGCTGCACAGCTAGTGAGATCCTTCAGCTTATCCTTGATAATCATAAAGCCTGAGGAAGCTTAGGAAATAGAGGAGGGAGGAAGGGAGGAATAAACAGATGACTGTCATTTCAGATCACTTCATATTTCTAATGTCTCAGATCAACAGATTGAGTACCAGTAGTCAGCAACTCAACCCAAACAAACAAAAAAGCAGGGAGGATATACTTCACTTGCGCACCCTGGGTACAAAATGGAACAGCAGAGACACAAAAAATGGGGTCTTTAAAGGTGAATACCAATAAACTTCCAGTTATTTAAACTGTTTTAAAGTTAAGACAAGTTATTTTACAGAGATTGCAAAGGTCAGCTTAGAGATTCAGAAAAATGAATTCTTATTCACAAGTTCCCCATACACATTCCCAAACAGCACATGCAATCCTTACTGACATTCAGGCTAATAAGAGGAAAAGTTCAATGTATATTGTACCATGTACCTTGGCCCCAAGACATGTGTTCAAACAAGTTGTATCTCTAACAGTTTTAAGGCCAAAAACCACATACAGATTCACACGGATGGTTAGTAACTTTCAAAGCAAAAAAGACCTAAAGAATTTAAATAAAAATGAAGCCACAAATATACTAACCTGTCCAGAGATCCTGACAATAACCTCTGTCCAGAGCTGTTCAGGCATAAACAAGTTACAGTTTTATGGTGATTTTTAAGCGAAACAAGTAACTGTCCACCTTTTAGTACATCCCAAACTTTGACATATCGACCTCCTGTGAGAAGAAAGCACACAGAACAGTTTGACATACATACCCATTTATGCTTCTCTGGAGAAGTTTTCAGAGTGATACAGTCACTCTTTCATCACACAGTTTTCTGTACCTACTCACCATCCCCATCCATTATAATTATCTTTTGGGACAAGACACAAGTCTGTTCTTTCTTAGGCCATCATGCAGGCACAACTGAATGATTCAACACACTCCTTACCAAAAAAAAAGCAACAAATCCAGATACCACTGGGCTACAGGACTTCTGATGCAGTGGCAAGAAGAGACTAAAAAACTTTGTCATCATTAACAGAAATATACCATCCTTTTAAAACTTCTGAAGTGTGTTCATCCCTTCACTTTAGGACCGGGCTAATTAAAGTCTGTATCTTGTCATTAAAAAGGTCTTTTTCTTTTATTGAGCAGTTACAAGAGAATCAAATCAGATACAAAGAGACCTCGATGTTCATCCTCCAAACGAACATAGATTCCTAAAGAACATCTTTGAGAAATCCAGCTGTTACATCACTTATCACTTCATTACCAAATGAAAACACCACAAAAGAAAGAAGCAGCTGAAATATTTCTCAAATTAGGCAGAAAAGAAATTTCATTTTATTGAAGTACCTGCAGATACGAGAAGGCCACCAGAAGGGAAGAGAAGCACACTCTCCACAGGCTGGCCATGTTCTATTGTCATGACACTACGTTTTGATCGTGCATCAAAGAGTTTCACAGTGTGATCATAGGAACCTGCAAAGAACACCATAAATAGCTTCAGTTTCATAATTTCAATTTTTTCAGGAACTAAAACAGCCATGTCCTATAATCTAAAGGAGCTCCTGGAAACACTTTTAAAACATCCACTTAGAACACCTTGTGGTTTACCCTAGTTAATTTACAGCCTTCAGGCAACATATGTCTTCTAATTCTACCCCTAGCAACATGTCAGGCCTTAAAAGTAATTCAAGTCTTAATTTTATTTCCCTTCCATTAATCAAATGTATTTATAACAATAAATATCAGGTAACCTGATGAAACATAATCTCTTGTGCCTCCTGAAGTAAGGAATACTAGTGTTTTCATAGCAATTTACCACAGATGAATAGAAAGCTACTGCTAGGAAAACCAAAAGCAACTGGTTTCAAATAACTTCTCACATGATCTTTCTTTTTTGAGTCTTTACAGTTTTGGGCTGTACAAACTACAATGGAACTAGTGTCCTCCCCAGAAACCTGATAAAACACTTTGGTCAACCCCATCTGAAGGATACAATCACAGGATTTTCTTAAAACTTTTAAAGGCCAGTCAGAACAGTCTCATTAATCCTAATAGGCTAATGCAAAATTACTTCAGTGTCCCTACAACATCCTAATAGGCTAATGCAAAATTACTTCAGTGTCCCTACAACATCAGCATCAAGCTTAAAAAGCAAGCAAAAAGGAAACAATGAAGGCACTGAGTAGGAAGCCAGATCCTCCATGTTTAAAATGTAATAAACAAGATCCTACTGTATCAAAAACTATCCTCCTGCATTTTTCTTCGATTCAATCCAAAAGCATGTATAAAAAATAAACCCAAACCTGTTATAAAGACATCTGCATTCACTTTACTTGCACAGCCGCATCTCACATAGTCAGTATGTTCACTGTATGAGACGATTTCTGTAGCACTTGGAATATCCCACAGATTTGATGAATAATCATCACCACCAGAAAATATTCGGTACTTATCAGACAGGAAGCCCACTACATGAACAGGTCTAGAAACCAAAATCCACAATATCCAAAGTTAAAATGTATACTTGTTTCCAGAAGACTCAGTCTGTATAAAGAGTTTATTAAAGTATTCTCTCTAACTTAAAAGTGCAAAGTGATTATTGTTGGAAGTTATAAAGCCTCACTTTAGAGATTAAAAACACTTTATTTTTTAAATTTCCAGCCAGAAAAGGGTTATGCTGACAGATGCTTATCTAAGCACTGATAGAAAGGTTTTACAGGCCTACAAGATGCTCATTCAAAAGCTGTAAATTCTGCATTTGTTACTTGAAGGTCTGTGTAACAGCACTATCCTTCAGAAAAAAATTATAAAAGTGAATTTTAAGTACAACTAGGTTTAACACTCTTCTTTAAAATCACTATATTTAAATCTGTATTATCACTGTAACATCCCAAAAGAGAATGACTTTGATAGAAGATACAGGTAACCTAAATCCTATTACAGTTGACTTGCTGGTTAGGACATATGGTAATACCCAATCTACAAACACAAGACATCAAACAGAGGCACCCTCAAGGTGTGTCTGTGTGCTTTCCAGGGAAAGGGGATTTGTTGTTGTTGTTCTTTATAAATAAAAAACACTTATTGGTCTTCCATCATTGTCTTCTCACGGGTACATGAGAAATCTTCTTCTAACTCCTTCCCCAACCCACCACCATGCACTTTTTCTGTTTTGTCTTTTTAAGGGATTCCTACTTTTCCTGTTGTATTTCTGTACTGCTTTTGTTCAGCCAGTTTTTAGAACCCTTTTCCTGACACAATAAAAATCAATGTACTTACCAGTGACATGTAGCCTCAAGACTATGTCTACACAACATACTAACTGACACCTTCCTGAATGAGAAAGTGTATTTACTCTTCCATGTACTCAATTCATATTTAGAATTTAAAAAAAAAAAAAATCATTCCAATTTTGAATTACTTTTTAAAATCTACTTTTTGGTTAAGACCAGCACAAGATAGCAACATAGGTCAGCATTATTCAAATTTTCAGCAATATGCAAAGCAGACATATGTAAATACAGCGAACAAGCTTATACACATGAAGAAAAAAACAATGCTGTCTTACTTAGTATGGCCATCAAATTGTCTCAGTGGTGCTCTTCCACTAACGTCAAAGAGGCGAATGCTACCCTCCTCACTGCCAGCAACAAGCAAATTGCCATCATCTCTGTATGTGGCACAATAAGCAGCATCTTTGAAGCGAGAAAACGTTTTGATTGGCTCCTGAGAGTAACGACCATAAATGTGGATCTAGCAAAACAGAAGACATTAAGATCACTCATATGACACCAGCTGAAGGACAAGAACATAAAAACCTCAGAAAAGCCACTTACCCTTGAGGAGGCTGTGACAGCATAGTTATATGGAGGAATCGGGGAGAAGTCAATTTTATTTACTGCACCAAATTCTTTTATCTGAACAGGTGTCTAAAACAATTGTGATAAAGATTATTAAATACACATAAGCACACCATCAAAAATGAAAACAGCAAAACAAAACCTATTTTTCCTACAAGGCACTCAAAACTCCATTTAGAACCAAATAACTTTTAAAATACAATCCTATTGAGTTCCTCTTCTGCCAGGCTACTTCTGCTCTTACAAATTTTTTCCAATTCACGCATTACAACCTTAATCACTCACGAATGTTTAAAAAACACTTTGATTAGTCGCACGAAAGCAGTAAAAAAACCCAAACATTCTAGCGCGATAATCACATCTGATGGGCCAACTTGGGACACAAGTCAGCGTCGTTTCCTAGGAAACCGTTTAATAGGTTCCAGGGCGGTATTAAAGAACCGCTTCTAACCGTAAGACCCAAGAGCTGGTCGAAGGAGCACGGACCAGAGTGCAGGCCCCACGCCAGGCGGAGTCACACGGGCCGGCCCGCTGCCCCAAGCCCCCCGCGCCGCGCTGCCTCCTACCTTGTAGCCCCGCCAGTACAACGTGTCCTGCGTGATCTTCTCCCCGAGCTTGGGGAACGACTGAACCACCACGGGTTTGTACGTGGCCATGGCTGACCAGACACAGAGGCCGTCAGGCAAGGCAAGGCCCGCGCCGCGCCTCCTCAGGGAGTTGCGGCCGCCGCCGAGTCGCGCTCCCGCCTGCGGGCCCGGCCAGGGAAGTGGATCTCCAAGAGGAGCTCAGAAGGGCCGAACCGACGCGCGCGGCCTCGGGGGGACAGGACCACGCCACCCCCAGCTCCGCGGCCGCTACGACGAGCCCCACGCCTGCCTGAAGAGGAGCCAAGCTGCACGTGTGGGCAGGCGTCATCAGGGAGCGACTCCCCCTAGCCAATCGCCATCGCAGCGGGGCGATTGGGCGTCACTTCCGCCTTCCCGTCAGCGGTGAGAGCGGCGGCGCGAGGTGAGGACGGGCTGCCGGATTGAAGCCGTGGGACTGCTCTGTCGGAGGGCTTCCTGAGCGGCGGGTGCTCCGCAGCGTCCGCGCCGCGCCGCCCGCCGTCAGTCCTTTCGTCCCGCAGCCGGTGGCCTGCAGAGCCGGAGGAGGGCTGCAGGAGTGTCTGGGCCTGCCAGGCCGCGGTGCCGGCCGGGCGCTGCCGCGGAGCCCGCCCTGACGTTAGGCTTCCCGCGGTGCTGTCCAAAAGCCCCGGGTATTCTGGGATGTTTTACTGTCATCGGTCTAAAAGAGAGTTGTCATTTTCCTGCGCATTTGGTAGGCGGTAGGTATTTTACTCAGATTATGAAGAGACATAAAGTCATAAATCGACATAAAGTCACCTTGACTTTTCTTTCAAGTGTAATGTTTTTAGGAAATTAAATCGTCGTCTTCTTACGCTTTGTTTCTGTATTGGTATAAACGTGGTTGGTTGTGGTGGGTTTCTTTTGTTGCAACCTGACTAATACTGTGAGGTGTCACTTAGATGAGTCTCTTACTGGATTCATAACAGAAGTTTGCTTAAATATCCATGTGATAAAATTTAAATGGAGGACTTGGTCCATGGCTTGTGACCGCATTAAGACTGATATTTCACCAAGGTTTTTACTGTCAAAACCAAATGCCATAAGTTTAAATTAAGCCAAGTTTGATGTATTTTTATGCATTGCTTCACCAGAATGCTGTTAACCCGTGTTATATGTGTTCAGTTGCAGGTTGTTTAGACATCCAGATCTCTTTAGATACAGCTTGGTTTGCCAGAACTGCTCTTTGTGAGAAACAATGGAGAAACATTTTGCATAAAATTTTTACGTGACTGAGACCATGGCATCTTCAACAAACTTAGACATTGGGGCCCAGTTAATTGTGGAGGAATGTGCCACTGGCTACAGCCTTTCACCCATGCCGGACATTAAAGTGGAGCATCAGCTTGACTCAAGCACAGAGGAAGGCCCAGCTCAGAGTATTGCCATGGGGATGAAATTCATTTTGCCCAACAGATTTGATATGAACGTCTGCTCGCGATTTGTGAAATCTTTGAATGAGGAGGACAGTAAAAATATTCAAGACCAAGTTAACTCTGACCTTGAAGTGGCATCTGTCTTATTTAAAGGTTGAATTTTATCCTACAAATTGTTCTGTGTGGACTGTGTCATCCTGTTAAGCTGTTATGTTTTTAAAAAAAAGCCTCTGCCTTATATGTGTGTTAATCAGTAATAGTTCTCTAAGATTTGTTCCCCTAACATTTTTATTATATGTTTAATGCATTATTAATGTAAAATTAATTTCCCCCAAGATTATTTCTTAAATCATATTTTAAATTAATTTTTTAATTGAAAAAGTAGGGACACAAAAAGTCTCTAATAAGAGCTGATGCTGATTATGAAAACAAGCTGACTTCTTTTGTGTAGTACATCCTACAACATGTATCTTCACAAAACACTACCGAAAGCACTATATGATCATTTCAACTTCAGTAGCTTTCTACAGCACATTTTATCTCTTCACTAGTGCAGTGACCACATAGGTCATGCGGTTGACTTTGTTTTTTCAATATGGCTTACAGAGCCTGTTGTTGTAGTGATTGGCTTGTCAGTTCAGCTTCACACTGCCTTAAAGCAAATGTTGCTCCAGTTCTGGATCTCTGCAGCTAATCTCCAGCCATTGCTGGGTAGCATCATTAGAATTGATCTGTGCTTTTTCGTGGCTGAGCATATTGGTAAAGGTCAGAATTAGGACTTCCATCTACTTGCCCTCAACAATTGTGATTTCCAGTGCTTGCTGTCATATTTCAGACTGTTGGTGATGTATCTTTTCATGAGGTTGAATTTGACCCATTCCCTGTAACAAATATAATCACAGACCTCCTGTGGATTTTGGTGGCTTCTCTGATTTGTATTGTGTGGCTGCAGTTCAGCCATTGTAATTTTCAAACTTTCTTGATTTGCAGGCCCTAAGTGCTTACTAGCAGAGCTGCAGACCTGAATGGCAAGTTTAGACCCATCAGCAGTAGGGTTGTTTTTCTTAGGTTGTATTTGTGAACCCCTTAGAAGTAGTCCTGCGGATCCAGGGACCGCAGGTCATAACTCCCTGTTAGGTCTCTTAATTTGATCACATTGGCTGTAGCTATTTGATTGGTAAACAAAGCGTAATTTCATTTTCATCCTGTTACCCTCTAGGTCTTTTAATAGGTTTTCTCCCTGAATTTGCACTTGGGTTTCTGATCATGAAGATCTCTATGGTGTGAATTCAGTGTGCGTGTTAATTAGCTTCCAGTCATTAATTCCTACTGCACACTGGTGTCAAATCAATTTAGCCAGTAATGGAGTTTAATCCTTCAATATCTATCACCAGTATTTAATGAGTTAGCTTCTTAAAAATTACTTGGCTTCTCAGCTACTTCTCAAAACCAAAAGCTACTTTTGAGAATCAGAAGCCAAAATAACATATATATATTCTGTAGTAAAATGCCATTAGATTCTAGTAGAAAGATAGAAAAGTGAGTACAAATGAACATAACAGCACTGAATGACTTCTTGAATTCTAAGTGATGACTTGCTGTTGCATTTTATGTAAGTTAGTGAGGAATCCTGCTGGATAGGTATTCATAATGCAGTTACTATTTTATCCCATAGGAGTAGAAAAAGTCCTGGTGAAGAAAATCAGTGAAGGTCGTCTCCACCCATGCAGTGGACTGGTAGAGAGTAGGCAAGCATGGCTGACCAGAGCTGCATCATGGTACTGTGCTGGAGAGTATTAGTAAGGATACAACAGGCTTCATGGAGCCATCCTACCTGATTGATCCATGCCAGGCATGTTGAAAATCTAGACAAAGGCTTGGCTCATTTGAACACCGACTTGTCTCTGCATGACATTACACCATACTGAACGCGTGGGGTAGCAGCATTGTTTTATGCTAGAAATGGACACAGCCCTTTATTCAACTCACAATCCACAGTGGAAAAAGCCCATGTCATAATGCTTATGTAACACTGGTTTTAAAGTTGTTGGGATACTTACTGGTGCTTTCTAGTTTGTCTTAGAATCTGTAGCTTGCTTTTAATGCTCCTACTAGTATTAAAATCCTATCTATTTTCTCTGTTCAATGTAGCTGAATGCAACATCCACACTTCTCCTTCCCCTGGTATACAAGTAAGACATGTCTATACTCCATCAACCACTAAGCATTTCTCACCAATAAAACAATCAACTACCCTAACTAACAAACACAGGGGAAATGAAGTCTCTACAACACCTCTGCTGGTAAACTGTAAGTATCCTTCTGCCTTACTGTTAACGGTTATTTTGTGAACTGTATGTTGGATGCTTGACAGATTTTTTCAAATCTTTTCTTTGGTGTTGTAATGAACTTTAGTACTGTAAGAAAACATTGAAATAGCCTTGTCTAATTTCACGTGGTTCCAACCATAAAGTAACAATTTACCTGCTGTGTTTGAATTCATGACTGAAGCATATTTTCTGGAAAGGATCCAATTCTTGATTTAAAAAATAAAAGTAAAGATTTTTCTGATCCTATATAAGCTTTAAGTTAATGTGCTTCATATACTTGTCAGAACCTGTGCATCTTGTAAAATTTATTACAATGCACAAGTTGTAAGTGCTACAGACTACTGGAAATGTCGTGATGGTCACAAATCTTGAAAGTCAAGAAGGCAGTATTGTTTATGGGGTCTTGTTAATTGTCAAGCATTTTCTTTATAAATTCATTCTCTGTAATTCATTTATAAATTATTTCCTTTAAAATTTGTAAGTCCAATGCTAAAAGAAGGGCACTTGCATGGGAAAAATTAATCTGGAGCTGCAACATATGCCTCTGAACAAAATATGCAGTCTTTCTGAAAAAAAAATCTAACTTCCATGTAGTAAATAGGAAGAGGACAGTGAACATATACATACTATGAAATCATTAGCTAATTTTGTTATCATATAATGTGGATAATTTACTTTATATTCCCTCCTGAGCACCTTTCAGACCTGCTCCAAGTTGTATGTCTCAAAACTCTGCACCTGTGCAGAGTTTCCTGTGGGATCAGAGACTTTTTCTTCATAATCTCTTTAAGAATTATTTTGCTTTTCATGCTTGGTACTTTTTGTTAGAAATAGATTTTTTAAAAAACCCCACAATCCTTTTCTTCCCCTGTAGAGGTCATGTTGTGTATAGTTTTGTAACGTCTGATCTATTCCACATTGTAGTGAGTGAGAATCATGCTATTTTTTGAGCAGCTTGACAGGTCTCCTGATGGCTTGTGATCTCTTAGATGTCATTTTTAAACTATGTGGCCTTAATTTATCAAAAGATGCTTATTTGAAAATAATACTGATAAATGTTATTAATGTGATTTTGGGTTGCTGACCAAGCAGCAGGGAAGAGAGCATGTTGCCTTGTAAAGAGTCCATGCAGGAAGTATCTTTGCTTTTTAGTACGATTTATGCATTGGTTAAAAAAATTACCTAAACCTATGAAAATCTTTGGAAACTTTTTATCTTTTAAGATAGTGATTTCAGCTCAGAGTATAAGGTGAAACCTATCTACTCTCAAATCCAAGTTCTGTACTGCTCAAGCCAATAGATGTTTTATGCCCAGCTCCAAATGGAGCAGAATGAAAACTGTTGTGTGTAACACATGCTTTTGATTCCCTTTTTGCAGCTTTATCAGTTCATCAGCTGGCTGCTCAAGGAGAAATGTTATATCTGGCCACGCGTATTGAACAAGGTGAGACAGAGGAAGCTTGAATGCCTGCCTTTCTTCTTTGGCGCATTTATACTCTGTTGCACTTGACTTTTTCCCTGAAGCTTCATTAAAAAAAATCCTCAATTCCAGAACAAATTGAAGCTATTTGAGGTATCTGTTCTTTGCAGATATGGACTGTTGTTTCCTATCAGTCTTCACTCATTTCTTTAATTTGGGTTTTAAATTAAACATTAGCATTAACAGGAGTTTTAGGTAAATTCCTTCCTCCTGCTTCTCCCCAGCTATATAGGTAATCCATGGAAATGAGAAGGGAGAATCTGTTAGTTCTATCAGAAGAGTTAATTTTTTTCAATTATCTTTGTAATTTAAAACACACTTCTATGGTGACTCTTTAATTCTATTTAATCAACATACAAAGCTATATGTTGGTAATTTAAGACATGGCTCACACCTGCAATATAATAGTGCTAGTCATTCTGAGTTGTATGATTGTCTTCAGTGTGACATATTTGTGTCCATAATACATACATAAAATTTCAGCTCTACATAACGTATCGAATTGAGTACTGTTACTAGTATTTTCTTATCCCACTGTTAGTAATCAGCCATTCTTTCAGTGCATCCATGTTGAAGTGCTTACTGGAAAGCAGGTAATGGGTTGCTCATACTTTGTAATGAACCTTGTATATGGTAAACAAGTCGATTCTGAAGTGACAGTAACAGATAAAAATATTATGGTGCAATGATAAAGCATGGGATTTTTTCAAGTACTTAGCTATTTAAAAAAAAAATCCAATTCAAATATTTCAGTCAGCACATTGTTAAAAAAAGTTCTTTTCCCTTCTTCCAGCTGCACTAGAAGTAGACCTTCCACAAAACACTCTGTTGATTACATGAACTCTGGAAGGAACAGAGTTATACTATCTATATTGCTTTACAGGCTAATTCTTTACAAAATTGAGTGGCTCCCTGTATTGAAAAAAAACCACTTCTTACAGCATAAAACACAATCTACCTCTTTATTTTTCAAGCAGCCCTTGTCTTCTTTCCAAAGATAAAGCCCAGGTTACAGACAACTTGTAACATTTCTGAGAAATAACAGAAATTTATTTATAGAGCGTAAAACAAATAAATACATCCAAATCTTAAATTTTACTTGGGTCAGTTGGATGTTGTTTTCTTTCTTGGACAAAAATATTTGCACCACCTCTGGGACAGAATTTTGTTTTTAAAGTCAGGATAAGAATGACTTTTAGGACACACTGGTACTTCAGTCCATTCACCACGGATATGTCAATTCATTTCACCAGCTTATACAGTGTGTTAGTGAAAGGGATTACTAAGTTGCGTATTTTTCTCTAAACAGAAAATGTAATCAATCATAAGGATGAAGATGGATTTACCCCGCTGATGTGGGCTGCAGCTCATGGGCAGATAGCAGTAGTGGAATTTCTCCTCCAGAATGTAAGTTAAAAACCACACTTCATTTTAAATTTATTTAGTTTTTAGTTCAATTTCCCTTCCTGAGTTTGTCAATGCTGCTATACACTTAAAAGAATTTTAAAGTCAAGTTCTACGTAAAACCTCACATTAAAAAAAGTTTGGTTAATGTTGTTGTTCTTGTTTATTATTATTTCAGGGTGCAGATCCTCAGATTTTGGGTAAAGGGCGAGAAAGTGCCCTCTCACTGGCTTGTAGTAAAGGATACACAGATATTGTCAAAATGCTGCTCGACTGTGGAGTTGATGTCAATGAGTATGACTGGGTAAGATTCTAGCTTGAATTTATGTCAGAGGGTGCTTTGGTCAGAAATTTGAAACACAGCACAACATTGGCTTGGGTTTGAAAATTCTTCTACTTCTGAAATATCTGAGAGTTTCAAAACTTCTGTAGGATAAGAGAAGTTGGCCCTACTAGTTCTGACTTCTTGGTAAAAAGAGCTTACAGTCTAAACAGTAAACAAAAAAAGATGGAAGTTGTGAAGAACCAAAAGCCTGTGAAGTCGGTTATTGATACATAGAAGTATGCTGGTGTGTTAAGGAATTACAGTTGCAGACTATTCGATCATTAAGCATCTAAGGCTTTTCTCTGCTTTTGCAGAACGGAGGCACACCTCTGCTATATGCAGTACATGGGAACCATGTGAAATGTGTAAAAATTCTCCTTGGTAAGCAGACTGTTTAAACTGAATTATCAGTAATGATGTGCTATCAGTCCTCGTTGTCAGAAATATGAGTTTATTTTCCTATTTTACATAGAAAGTGGTGCTGATCCAACTATTGAAACAGATGCTGGCTATAATTCCATGGATTTGGCTGTAGCCTTGGGCTATCGGAGTGGTGAGTATTGCAAATGTAAATTATTTTATTTTTATTTTTACGGTTTCTTGTTTATATAGCTGCTGTAATGCCCTAGTAGAGGTTTTGCAGCTGTAAGAAGATCCCTATCCTACAAAATCTTAATACACCTAGGGTTGTCAGCCCAAAACGGGTAGGAGTTTCTACCCCTGTCTCAGAAAGCCAGCTACCTACTAAGAAAATGTCACTGACCTGGATCTGGTTCTGTGGGCACAAACAATCGTGTGTAGGGCAGATGCAGCCCTGATCCAGATAAGGGATGCTGAGCTGCTCCCCCACCCTGTACAAAGGAGTATGTGTTGCACTGGACAATGGTAAGAGGCCTGCAGCCTTCCTGAACCCCTCACCCTGGCGCTCTGTTGATTGGCATGATGCAATGTAGTTTGCAAAACCTTCCCCTGTCAGACTAGCTCTATTTTGTCTTGGAGGCAGCCAGTAATAGTACTAGTATCAGTGAATTAGGCTACCTTGCTTGGTTCTGGAAAACAGAGGCAAAGAAGGGACTCTTCCATTATTTTTTCCCCTCATGCTGCCTTCCTTTGGAAGGCTGTGAAATGTCTGCCCCTACAGAAATGAAATGAACACAAAAATAAGCTCAGCACTGCGTGTGTAGCTTCTTCAAGCAGAGCCCTGTGCTTGGGGCATGTGGGGCAGTAGATTCACAGATGTCTAGATGTAGGACTACTTCAAGAGTTCTATCTCAAAATGTTCCACTGAAGTAGCTTCTAGTAAACGGTTTTGCCTACTTGCCATCTACTGGCTTAAAAATTTGCTTTCCATATGCTATCTGCCTATTCAAACCAGAGAATAGGTTATCACCTCTAAAAACCATCATCTGCTTTACTGGGTGCATTGGTTTTACATTATACGAGGCTTTTATTTTCTTAAGGAATGCAAGCTTTCCTGTCTGCTTTATTAAATGATTATGCAGGACAAGCTGGCATCTGCCAGGAAAAAATAGTACAACCCTAAAAGCGTGAAAAAACATTGGACACTGAATAACCTGACTTTTTTCTCTGCTTTAGTTCAACAGATTATTGAGTCCCATTTGTTAAGGCTACTTCAAAATATCAAGGAATGATGGTTGGCTCTTCCGCAGGTGTCAGTTCCTGGCTTGGAGATCTGAACTGCTTTTTAGCCCTGTAACCAGTGACAAGGGTTGGTTGTTTTTTAACTTTACCTCAGTTCATCTATTGCTGGTTTTAGTTAAGGTTTTTAATATTCCTCCTCTTACCTTCATTGTTGTTCATAGAAATACGCAATGTCGTCCTTTTCTTAAATGTATTTTTTATAATTTTAGAAGAAAAAGTCAGTTGTGCATGAAAAGCTTTGTAAATAAAATCAGTTTTGTCTGTCTAAATGTTTACACTGAGTGCAGTGGGTGGCACTGTGCCAAGTGTCCTACTTCATCATGTCATTGATACATATTCACAGGAAGAAATTTTATTAGATATTGAGCTATATCACTGCAGAAGATAGATGTCTTTACTGTTAATGATACTAAAGTGTGCACCATGTGTGACTGTTTTCAAGATCCCCAGTTAATATTACTGTGTCAGCTTTTGGCTTTGCCTGATTTTTAAGAAGTTGGTAATTAATTGAAAGACTTTGATGGATGGTAATTTAATTCCTACCTGATTTCTTTCCACCTGCCTCTGCCTTCCTGTTCTAGTCCTGAAACAACTAGGCCAGAGTGTCCTAGGTAGAAATTTCTCTGGTGTAGAGAAGCCTAAGTGCAAGCGTGCAATTCCTAGCTCCTAAATATCCTCCCTACAGTGCCTAAAAGCAGACATGAGCTGTATGAGAAGCCAGAGCCGACTGCATTCCAGCCTTCTTCAGCCAAAGCGTGGTCCTTTGAATCATAGGCTATCTCAAGGTGGAAAGGACCTATAAGGGTCATAGAGTCCAACTCCCTGAGCCTCGTAGGACCACATAAAACTAAATTATATCACTAACAGTGCTGTCTGGATTCTCTTTGAACTTTGACAGGCTTGGGGCCATAACCACTTTCCTGGGGAGCCTGTTCAGTGACTGACCACCCTCTCAGTGAAGAACCTTTTCCTAATGTCCAATCTTAACTTCCTCTGACGCAACCTCATTCCATTTTCTTGTGTCTCATCACAGGTCACCAGAGCGAGGTGATCAGCACTTCCTCCCTCCTTCCCCCCTTGAGGAAGTTGTAGATGGTGATGAGGTCACCTCTCAGCCTTCTCCAAGCTGAGCAAACTAGGTGACCTCAGACACTCCTCTCAAGTCTTGCCCTTGAGGCCTTTCACTGACTTGGTCACCCTCCTCTGGAGACACTCTAATAGTCTGATATCCTTATCTTGAGGTGCTCGAAACTGCACACAGTACTTGAGGTGCGGCTACAGCAGTGCACTGTAGAGGGGGACAAACACCTTCCTCATCTGGCCAGCAATGCTGTGCTTGATGCACTCCAGGACACAATTGGCCATTTTGGCTGCCAGGACACACAGTTGACTCATATTCAACTTGCCATCAACCCAAACCTCCTGGTCTCTTTCTGCAGGGCTGCGCTCCAGCCTCTCATCCCCCAGTTTGTTTAGTTAGAACAGCAATTACAATTTTGAAAATAGTTGAAAAATCAGGCAATGTTAACTGATTTTTCTGGGACACGAGCTCTTAAAACAACAGTGAGTGATGGTACATGTGATAGTTTTGCAGAAGTAATAGAGGAGCATTTGAAAGAGCTCAGAAGCTTTTCCCCTGACAGTCTGTACAGATGCTCCATGCATATTCATGTGGTTCCATAAGCATTTCTCCACTGTCTCCACTAGAGGCCTGGCATCCATTCACACACATGCACCCCTAATCCCTGCCCTTCTTCCCCAGTTCGTGAGTGGTGAACCCAATCTCCAATTTGCTCTCCACCTAGAGTTCACAAGACATAAGCGGCCCCACATAAGCTACTGTATTCCTATTATAGGGTCTTTACCATGTATTAATTTTTCTATTTGAAAATCATTCCATACACAAAGGAGATCAATACTGTTTAGACTACATGCACTGTGATCCTGACCAAATTTACTGGAAGGCTGGAGAATAATCCAGCTGAGTTCTTTGAGTTGGAGAAGTAATGAATTCAAAATGCTAACTTTATTGCAAGGTAACTGAATATACAATAGGGGCAATGTAGGGAAAAAATATCCAAACCTGAATTTCTGGCCAAATTTCTCAGACTGTATAGAAACATCTGTGGTGTATAGGAGGTGTAAACCAGGTCAGAAGTAACCTCTGACAGGTTGGTTGCGTGAGAGCCAGTCCAGAGATCCATTTCTTTCATGAAGCTGAAATCTGAAATGGAATGAACCTTAAAGGAGGTGAAGCAAGAAAATGTAACTGATCTTCCAGGTGTTGGTAAAATCCTTGCTGCATTTAAGTGAGTATTACCTGTCTCCTAGGCTTTGACAGTCATATTTTTATGTAGGGTTTACACCAGTTTTACTGTATCATGCATGATTAAACCACAAGAAAGAAACAGTAAATCTGATATGCTTTGGAAGCAAGAGAGGGAAAGTGTTTCATAACTAAAATCTAGAAAAATGTTTTATTTTAAGTAATTT
Source organism: Bucorvus abyssinicus (assembly GCA_009769605.1). NCBI lineage: Eukaryota > Metazoa > Chordata > Aves > Bucerotiformes > Bucorvidae > Bucorvus > Bucorvus abyssinicus. The sequence goes on from CM020063.1 coordinate 27,100,628, forward strand.
TAAACTAAAACAACATGAAGTGGCAATTATTGTAAGGTTATATATTAGAAACACTGAGATTTAACAGCCTTTGTGAAAACAAATGTTGAACTTCCATGTTTGTTGAAAAGCAACGCAAACTGTGTTTTCTTGAAATAGTATGACCTAAGCCATTTCTGATTATTTAAGACATCTTATGTATAAACATGCTATATAAGTACACATAAGGAACAGAGGTTCCCTCTTGTGTATTTTTTGTGTTACAGGAAAGTTATGCTTATGCTGATCCTTTGATATCTGCTTTGTATTTTGTCTTGAGCTTCAGTGAGTGTTAATATATAGGAAATAAACTGACTAATTCTACGTTCTTACCTGAAAATGTATCCTAGAAAATGCATTTTTGGATTATATTGGGAGATACTGAAATAGAGGAACAAAGATTAGGTCAGCAACATGTAAAATGTCTTAAATCTTCTTGCTGTAGAATTTCAAGCAATTGTCAGATACTCATCACCACACGCCCCACAAAAATGAGTACCAAGGTGAATACAGTCACCTTTCAGAAGCCATCTCCTGCATTAAGCACCCTTTCTATAGCATAACATTATGCTGCTAAGGCTATAAACATGGAGTTGAAGTTTTCTGTAGCTCCTCTGTAAGGGCCCTGCAGGGAACAGCCAGCAGTATTTCATAAGCCATGATTCAGACACCCTGAGGAAAACTTAGTCAGAATTAGCACACTGGGAGGGGAAGAAAACAAACAAAATCTGTGTAAAGAGAAAGCTTTATTCACTGGAAAAAAAATCACTGTCAAGAAAGCACAGACAACTGCTGATTACGCAATATTAAGAGCATGCTTCATTACACATAGTTTGTGTTTCTCTGAGGCATAACGATGAAATTTTTGTTTCTCTTGGTTTAAATACTTCTCAGTATTCAGTTTTCTTTGTTTATAGTGATAAAAATTGCAAAGCCCCCCGATTCAGCATCGGTAAGTGTTTTGAAATGTCAGCCTGCTGATTTTGTTTTAGTGAACGATTTCTGTAGCCTCTGATGGCAAGGAGAAGACACTGTCTTCTGGGAGTTACCTTTGAACCACACCCATGGGTTTGTGTTTCATTGCCACAGCATGCCACAAAACCAGAGGAGTTTGAAAATTCCACAGTCAAAATCCTAACTCCCAGTTGATTCTTTCCAAACCTTTTATGAAAACCCTTGCCAATGTAATTCCTTACAGGAATGTTTAAAATATGTTACATGTGAACATGAATGACAGCATACTGTACTTCAGTGTTAGCAAACAAGTTGTTTTTCCTAATTAACTAAATTATTTTTGACAAATTCAATGTGCACCATGTAATCACACATTTCATGAACTCTGCCTCACAAAGCAAATTGCCTAGGACAGTTTCACATAGTAATAACAGCCAAATGTTTCAGAGATGCACAAAGTCTTTGTCTCATTCATTCACGTTTGACAATGCAGTGAGTACATTAGTCAGAACTAACATTCATTTACAGCTACTACTAGCTGCAACAGAGCTTAGAAAATTTTCAGTGCAAGAGAGACAGGCTTTATCAGTCTGGCAGGGAGGGAAAAGAAAGCTAAAGAAGCATGCAGCTCTGTTCATAAGGGGCAGCAATGCACGTGTGAAGTAATTCTACCAAGGAGAAAACAAAATTCCATACATCCACTTTATAATTCTGCTTCTTTACAGTTAGGCAATGGCAGAGATAGAAACTGAACCAACAAGGACAGTGAAGAATAACTGTAAATAGATAGTTAATATTTGATTAAAAGAAGTTAAGATGCTGCCTGTAAAGCAAATCCTAAAGGAACTGTGACCAGTACCCCCTGCTCCTGACTGCTGGTAATGCAGTTAGCATAACTAAAGCCATTTTGTAATGCAAGCAGCCATTCCCTAGGACCGAGTGCGTCATGTATTCCTTCCCTCTCCCCTCATTATCAGGCCCTGAAGATCCTGTCCACCAAGCAGACAAAGCAAACAGATATCTTCTTCCCCACCCTACCAGCCTCAAGGTTCCTGGGCACCAGACCAATTACTCCTTCTCTTGCCGACCTTGAAGGTCCCAGGCACCCGGTTGACCTGGTGCTGTTGATGACCCCGCCACAGAACAGGGAAGCATTACAGCAGCTGCAAGCCCTAAGGGGGACCTTGGACCAGAACCGCTGCTGGACAGTGAGACCGGGACCCCCACAGTGGCCAGGGACACCTCCACTATCATCTGCTTCCTCCAAGGACTGAGGGAACAACTCCTACTCTTTTATATGGTTTGACTCTAGACTATGATTGTTACGTTGATACAGCAAACCACACATTAAGATTTGACACGATCTGCAGGGGGTCCAGGTGATCAGAAATTATAAGTTAAGTTTCATCACAGATTCTGTATTACATTACATATATATTGTACTACATTGATTCTGCTTGTAGAAATCCTGTGCCATTCTAATCATAAATTCTGTGCTACACTAATCATAAAATCCTGTTAAGAAAATAAAGCTTTAATTGTAACTCCAACTTAGTGCCATCATCATTCGGCCAAGGATCCCTGAAAGAACCTGTCTGTGCCCTCAGCATCGGGTGACAGAAACATAAATCTATACATTTTCATCTAGACAGGATTCAGTCAAGTGAGGATTTAATCACGTACAATGTTAGCATTACTATTTGCATGTAAATTTGATGAGCACTTTGTAACACTCTTCCCTGTCTGTTCTGGTTTTCCCTGGGGCTGTTACTAGTTCCACTCTGTTGCCTTCTTTGTTCATCTGTCTTGTACTTTGAATCCCCCACTTGTATTTCTGAGACAGTTACAGAAAGCAGCAACCTCCTGCCAGACCTTCCCAGGGTAGAGCTGCACCTCCCTTCAGCCTCCTGTGGGTTTTATCTTGTTTAAAAAAAAAAAAAAAGAAAGAAAAAAAATCAGTATCCTACACCTCCTCAAGCCATGCAGGGAGCTGGTGCTCAAAGCAGGAAGCCAAGGGATTGAAGACAGGGCCTCTTCTCTCCACCTTTTCCAAGATAGCATGCAAGGTGATAACAGATCCCCGCTGTGTCACCAGAGGCAAACTCTTGTTCCCGGGCCATGATGCAAGGTTGCCCCTGTAACATGCTTTTTTTAAAGGGAGTTCATCATTTGGTATCCCAATGGTGTTCCTGCAGAAAGAAATACTGTTACTGAACTCCAAGGACATGGAAATCAGCCCCTGAACCTTATTCTTACTTACCTGAGAAACAACGCAGACAAAATTCTGCTTGTGGCATGCACCCATTTTGGATTTCCAAAGCTGTTTTACTGTGCCTTGGTCCTACATTCTTCCAGTAACATTTAAGCAATCTTGAAGCTTACTTCTTTAAACCCTGATGATGCTACTTAACTCATAGCCTGAAGGGACAGCTGTAAACTAAGGCCAGAACTACTACTTACTTTCCACAACGGTTTTATAACAGTACTTGTAAAAAAAAAAGTGTCAGAAGTAGAACAACTGTGAAAGTTTATACTAATTCTAGGTAAGTAGAATTCCATCCTATCAGCTCACATTCACAGCTCTAGCTAATCCCTACCATGAACCAGATGCAACTCCATATTCTCATGAAAGTGTAAAGGATAAGGGATAGAAAACAAGAGAAAGACCTCTATTTACTGGGATGACAGACTAAAATCTGTTCTGCATTTTTCAGTGGGAAGCTGATTGTTAGGGGCATTCCAGCAGAGTTTTTCCTGAACATTGTGGACCAGAATTTTTTTCCTTTACAACAACAGTATAAACCACTGGAGTGCAGACACAGCCCATCACTAGAATGATCATCATTAGTATTGTTATAGCAGTTCCGCTTGCACGCACCTCCTGCTGTGCAGCACATAATGCTTTCAGGAAGTACACTGCTCTGTCTGGCAATGAATGTGTAACTGGGTGAATTAGGAATCCAGTCACTTGGAACTTTAAAGATCAAAGATATTGTTAGGGGTTAGTCCTAGGAATGACGTCTGAATAGATCTCTCTGTTGAGGGTGATTTGTCACCAAAGTAAGCTAGCAACTCTCTAGACATACAGGACTGTAAAGCATGTTGGTCAATCTCCAGCAGATGAGCAGTGATGCAGCCAACCATGCACACACAGAAATCAGTGGGGAATGTTGCAGAGCTCAACAGAAAGGGAGGTGTAAACTGGGCACAGCAACAAGGTGGATTACAGCTGTGGGACTGCACTGTACAGCCCATCCTTTTCCTGAAAGAAGAAATCTAAGTAATGTCTAAATAATCCTCTTAAAAAAAGACAAAAACAAATTGACCTGCTTTATGGGAAGTCTTGTTTTGATTCATTATGTAAACCAACTGCATGTGCTCTTTTTTTTAGCACTGAAATCAAAACATGGCAAATACAGCCACATGACATGCCTTGCACAGCCCAGGAGTTTTTCTAGCACATCAGCACTTCTATTTTAAAAATAGAAAATGCAGCTTACAGGGCAGTATCATTTTCACACCAATTCTAGTACATACCACTTTCAAGTATTTCAGAAGGACCTACCATGCCATCCAACGGCTTGAGAGCACACTGGATGATGTGCCAGCTGCAGGCAAATTTGATGTGTCAGCTGCAGGCAAACTCTATGTGCCAGCACTAAGCCAGGCTTCTAGCACAACTGAAAAATGGGCAAGCTCTGGCTAAACCCTACAAATCCCTGCACCTTCCATTTGTAGCCATTAGGCTACACCTAGATTATCTTCAAATGTTATAACCCACAGGACTCAAAATGCAATTGCTTCTGAAAATGCATCATAAAAACAGCTTGCCTGCCTACTCTGCATCTGTGGCATGATGTCTATCACAAACACAGCAGAAGATCACAGGCATAACAACATTGCCATTGTCTACAAAGAGGCTTTTGTTTCGAACCGTTATGCTTTTCTGCTCACACAAAACATGAGAGATTCAAGAAGATCCATAGCCTCCCAGAAAATATTCTGGTGTATCCTTGAAGGCTCAAGCTCTCCGTGGAATTTAACTTAGGGCTTGCTGACATAATTTGTCCATCAAACACACTCTATGTCCTGATTAAACCAGAGAGCTACCAAGATGGGATGCAATGGAAAAAGCAAAAGTAAAAACAATTCCAGGTTTTGAAGCAAATAATAGCACTTAATTTTCAAGGTACAAATAATTAAAATAGGACAATGCTAAAATATGAGGAACAAATACAATGGGAGAGTCTATTCCACAAATGTGAGAGGGCTGACACACTAAAGCAGAATGACAATCCATCTAGTCTACAGTTCCTGACAGAGGTCAGCCTAGACACCAGTGTATACGTGGACAAGGTCACATCTAAGCAAGTCTGAATTTTATTTGCTGGTGGAAGAAGATGACTCAGTGAATCCTGAGACCTGTAGGCTACTCCAGCTTCTACAAACAGTAGAAAAAAACCACACACACACAACTCTTAAAGATCATCACCCCCGGGTAGGAATTACTGGAGCATGAAATGCTGCAGATGTACACGGGGACTGTTTATCCAAATGCTGCTCCCAACATATGCTGAAGGCAAACCCCAGCTGCATGAGCTGGCTATGCTGGTTTCACGCTGTTCAGGAACTTCCCTAAACCAAAAAGAACCTCACCATCTCCTGATTCCTAACACTAAATGGTGCAAAGCAGCCGGAAGGGAAAGAAAGAAATTTTCACATTAACTGCTCCCTGCTGCTTTGGACGCCAACTGTTCCAGGGACAAACACTTGTAACAGACACCTCTAATCAATAAGCTTGCCACTCTGCTGACACTATTGTTCAATTTTTTCACTTTTTCTCATTTTTAGTTTAGGTATGAATCCTATGAACATTCACATTACCTTAGGAGCCTTGAGGCAGCAGCAGTCTCTCACCATACATTTACGTAAGACTCATGCGTGGTAGGGGCAGATGAATCCTCCAACGATAACACAACAAAATGTGAGTTGACTGACCTGTATAGGTGAGGCCAATGTTAGAAATCAGCACAAATGCAGAAGTTGATCATAGTAAATATTGTAAAAATGGTTCCTACCCACTCAAGTCTGCTCACTATATATCACAGCCATGTTGCTCACTTAAGTGGCTTTAATGAGGCATTACTGGTTTTAACTCCTGCTAGTCTGCAGAGCCAACAATACTGAGACAATGAAGATCCTAATTACCAGTTACACTCAACAGGTGTGTAATGCCACAGATGTCAATGTCAAAGACTAATGTCACAGACCTAGCATAGATTTTGGCCCCACAACCATCTTTACATTATTTTTGTCCTGCATCGTCACAAGTTAAAGAGTGCAAGAAGCCCTCCTGGATCTCACTTAGGTGAAAGATGACAGTAGTCTTACTTATGCATAATTAGGAATTTGTTGCAAAACAGCAGCCCACAAAATGCTACTGCTGAGAAGATACAACCCTCGAGCCATACTCAGTTACCTCTGCAATCACCTGATGCAGTTGCTGGAGATAACAGGAAAGAACAGCAGGACCAGCCACAGTTCCTGAAGCTGTGGCTTAAACTCAGAGTTCCTCCTGTTTCAGTAGATTCTTCCAACACTTTCAAATTTTGCTTAACCTTACTACATCATTTTAAATCCAGCGATAACAAGCAGATGCAAACACTTGCCACAAGCTGCATGTTGGTTGTGAAGCGGGAGACTGCTCAGGTGTACACGGCTCACATTTCAGAGATTCCAGCATAAATCCACTAGACATTGACTCAGGTGCAGCTCCATGAACAATTGTATAGGTCTCTAACCAGAGGAAGTAAGACCTGTCGAACTCAGCTTCAGGTGTCTGCTGAGACAATAGGGCACAACCCACATCTGTATTTTTCCAGTACTCAAACACCAAACCCAAAAAACCCAACCAGAACACTACTCATACTTAACAGAAATGTAGAAAAGGGATTTCAAGTGCAGCAGATGCTTCCGCCATTATCTGCCAATAACCTGCACAGTACATCAAATCCCTGACTGTGTTGCAAATAAATACTGGATATCAAAAGCAAAAGCACTGTGTTGCATGACTGAAGTGACCTTCAAAAAGCCCAGGATCTGAATAGCAGTAAGATGTCCTAGAATTCTGCCTTCCGCCTACATCAGAGATAATGGACACATGCTTTAAAAATAATGATTACTGCTTACACCATGACAACACTAATTAACCCATCATTTGTTCAGATTCATTAGTAATGCAAAAGGTTGGGCTGTAACTCATTTCTAAAAGTAGTATTGATCCCTGCACTACACAGACATTGTTAGAATGGCTTTTTTATTTCCAGGATACCTTCAGTGCAACTGAGTGCAATAAAGGCAATACCTAAGTTGCATCTGTTAGATCTATGTCTCACCAGAAAAAAAAACCCAACAGATTATACAGTAACAGTATTACATAAACTTCTATACAGTAACGTTGTTCTCTAATAGTAATCCATGCATGAAGTGAAGGCAGAATATTAACAGAGCAATGAGACTTTCATGAGACTGCAGGTAGCTTATGCTAGCAAGAAACCACAGCTTAAGTTGATTAGAATACAAAGAAATAGTTATACTCCTGATTCTCAGAGATTCTATATGCATCCATTTTTTTATTCATCTTTAAAGTTGTTGAGTTTGACTCGCAGTCAAGCTAATCATGATAAGCCCTCATGCTACGGTGTTTACCTTAGCTAAGTAACTTGGCTCAGCTGCACTGTCAGCTTCTTATCTGCAAAAAAGAGTTCCTCCCAGAGTCCAATCTGTGTTACAGGTCAGGATCTTTCAACTATCACATCCAGTGGAAAACATTTTCAGCAACTCTCACGAATTGCTGGATGCGTCTGAAACTATTGATCTGGAACAAAGAATAGCTTAGAAACTCAGGAGCCACACTGCATGTATTTATTTAATCCACAGACATGCTGAGTACTTGTTAATATTTTAAAATAGCTACCTTAGAAATCTCTCTTATTTACATATACCACGATCTTGCCAGTCACTTAAGGCTGTAATCTTGTTATCATGAACACAGACTTACCCCTAGGCTTTCCTGTCTGTTTGGAATGCTAACTCTCTAGGTTCAGAACTTGTTCAAATATATTCTCAAATCAACCTGCTTCCACGGTCTGGCTTCTCAATCACCCCCCTCCACTTCCCTTGAAAAATACTGAATTTCCCCCACTCACCTCCTACCACCTATAACATTCAGACAGAAGCTTTTTCCCTAGCCTGTGTTCTGATCACATCTTTATTTTCTTGTAATTCTTCCACTGTGTCTGACAACAAATACAAGCTATTCTCTTCATTTCAAATGTCCTTCATTACGATCTCTACCATAATTTGACAGTTCTCAGCAGAGATACAGGAAACCACTTTAGGGAAGGTGAAATGTCTGAACAATGTCCCATCCACAAAACACGTTACTAGCACAAAATTTCACAGAAGGAAGTGGGAACTACACGAACTTCCCCACTCCCCCAACAAGTCAACATAGTAGAATAACAAATATTTGTCTGTGAGGTATTGAGCTGTGAACATTTTCAACCAACTCAAGTGATCTTCCTTGGTCACATACGTTAAATGCTACCAATTATGTGAAATTCTCACTGGGAACATTTCCAAAGAGAGAAAACCTCAGACTCACCAGACTTTTAAAAAAAACCCAACCTGTAATAACTCAAGACACCTTCTAAGAGTTTTAAAAACAATGTTATTTTAGAACTATAGTAGGGAGCTTTTTTTATATATACGCACCACACTAGTTTAGTAAAATAGTTTTACCATCTTCCAAAATGGCCTTTTAATTAGAATACACTAACGTTAAACCAGAGCAAAGCCCTTGAAGCATGAGATTAACAATTATGAAGTTATTTCTAAAAATGTTGCAAAAATTATGAAAAAAATCTCATTAGTTGAAGTAGCAAGCCATCATGAAATAGCTTGATGTGACAGAACCAGAACATTCCCTTACCTTTTTAAAAAACAAAAAGCTCAAATGAACCTTTGTCTCAACAGAAATGCAGGCATCTGCTTGCATTTCTCCATTGTCCAAGATTCTTGGAGATATGATGCCATTTTCCTTAAGCAAGACTACAGATGTGAATCTGTAATGGCGCAATTACAGTATGGTTACCTAGAAGATCAAGCTAATGGGAAACATCAACACAACTATCTTTAGTTTCCAGCAGTTAATGACAGACTAGGATAACTATAACCAAACTCCTAAGAGAAAATTATCCAGTGTTGAGTCCAAGACTATTTAAGTGTTAAGACATGAAGACTACTATGAACTTCCAAGAGAACTACTTCCATTTAGAAACTGCTGTAATCAAGAACACATTTTGATCATATCTTGATCCTCAGTCACAGTCGGAGGATGCAAAGATACACCATTATTTCCTGATTGGGAGTGTACCTAGCATGTAGACCTCCATAGACAGGTCACCCGCTGCTTATCATTGGATTAGCATTATTTTGCATTTTGAAGATACTGTTTTAGCAAGGATTTTTTTTTTTGTAGACACCGAGTATGTCTGTTGGTGGGGAAAAGGCTATAAGCAAGACACTTAAGCTACTTCTTGAGACAAAAAACAGTATGAAACAGTTCACAAGCAAGGGCTACAGTGGCTTAAAGGAAGTATTTCTGAGGACTTACATATTTGAATCACTGAACGGGCAACAAATTGATTTCTCAAAAAAAATCAACATGCATTTATTAACTTGACAGGTCAAAGAAAGCGTGGTAAACAACTGTAGAATTTGTTTCTTTACCTTTTACAAGGCAATTAGCTTAAAGTCACCATCCTCATCTCAAAACTTCAATTTGCATAGCTTAGTTCTTCTACCTATTGCCACAATTCAATGAATGAACTTTAATTCAATGCTAGAAGTGTAATTTCCTAATAAATTCTTTGGAAACTGAGACAAGTAAACTGAAGTTATTACTGTAAGTTCTTGCACTTCAGTCATGTCATGCTCACATCAGACTGCTGTCTTACCTCAGACCACAGGAACTGCACAGCTTGAACAAGCTCCTCCAGTTTACCAACAGCAACGACTTACACCTTGACAAACATACTTGTCAAGTAAGACACAGTCCCACCTTTCCCCAGGCACAAGGATAATTTTGTTAAGGCTATAGCAAAGTTTTACCCTGAATTTTATCCTACACAAGTCAGGATGAATTTCCACTTCCAGAAGTATTTGCTTTAGAGACAGCCTTAGAAGGCTGGTAGTTGAATGCTCTTCTCTATAGCTTGGCTTCTCTTATGGAAGCCATCTGATCTACCAGTAACACCAAAGACTCCCAAACATGAAGTTTAGCCTTCACTCCTGAAAGCCCCTGTGTGGCAAAGGTCAGATTGGAATTCAAGTCTTCCTTGTGCCCAAAACCCAAGTTCTCTTTTGCTCTGAAACACACAAAAGCAACAGAAATAACATATTCCTGAAACATCCAAATACAACAGCAAAAGGATGGTCTGCAAGACCTTTTATGATAGTTTAATATTTTTTTTCCCTGCTTTTCTGACAAGAAGCCACACCAGAAAGTTTCTTTTCTATTTTTATTGTATGCCAAAGTTAATTAAAGATGGGGTTTTGCTTGTGTACAAGTTACTCAAAAAATTGTGTCTAGGCAGAGATTCATTAGCAATCCAACTTATGTCAAAGCATAGGTTTGTTCAATCAGGCCACAAAAATAATATTGTGTACAAGCAGTAACTAAAGAGCTGCAGGTTCTAGGAGTTTCCAAATATCACAGATCTTGAGATCTCATTAGGAAATAAAAACAAGATCGAAGCAGTCACAATATAAAACAGCAGCTCCATGTAGCTTTTTCAAGTTTTAACTTTATTCAGAAAGTGACACTTAGTTCAGTTTGCCTCATTCTTTGAAGCTTCATCGAAGTTTTCAACAAGATCTATAAAAAGAAGAAAGTTAGCATTAAAGTTTGACCCACTTCTGCTTTGCCAAATGTTTTGGGTTGGTTTTTTTTTAAGTTCTACTTCTTATCAAGTGCTTTCAACATTAAAATCTTTCAGCTTGCAAAATACATATCAAATAATTTAAGAGCTGCATGGTTCATTCATCTTGCTCAAATTTGGGATGGTTCATTATAAAGCACAATCCTAAGAGCATTTAACTTCACTATACCCACAACTGGGCAAACTGGTACTGAGAAGGTAGTTTCTTCCCACCCTTCTTACTGAATATTAAATAATTATCTTAGCCATAGCTATTACTTCTACATAGGACAACAATGCTAGCTCAAACCAGTAAGTCTCTCATGGTGTCTGAAAACCATGAAATAATCTGCCCACAGAAATTCTGTGACAGCAAGGGACCAGTCAATACTCTTACCATCCCTGGCCCAATCTTACACTACACGTTATCTCTTAGCAAAATTCACTTCCTTTTCCTACACTACACCCTTGTTTTTACCTGGAACTTCATCATCATCATCTTCACCAGTAGCAAGTGGTGCTTTCCCATCCACAGCTGCAAGAGGAAGTAGTTCAAAAGCATCAGTCAAGCTCACCATAGGCATCTTGATTATTTGTTTTGATTTGTGTTTTTTGAAAACATTATCAAAGATTCTGAGCTAAACTGCAATGCTTTATCCAGTTCCCCTGCTGAATAAAAATATTCCAACTAACCTAGGAAGTTCACATTCCATTTGCTACTGATAATGCTCAAACAGCCCAGTGGGGAAAATGACAAGATGTACGCTAAACCAGCGTACTAGTCACCATCTTGTATCCAGGCATACTGCATGCCTTTCATGGTAACAATTTTCAGGTAAAAGTAGAGAGACTGATTTTACCAATTTCCCTTAAAAGCAACTTTGTTTATTGACTACTCCATGTTTTTCAAGGTTTACATATTTTACATCATCAAGTTCTAAGGAAAAGAAATGATCTTCTGATCCTAGGTCTTCAAGGAAAACTGATGTGTTAACTGAAGCTGCAGGCAGGCACACATGGCTAGAGGCTCTTTAAGGTATTACTGTTCCCTGGCAGTCAGAAGAATGTGGAACTGGATTTTACGCTTAGATGGTTGAGGTAACGTGTTCTGGTCCACACCTCTGCTGACCCAGTAATTTCTTAACCATTCCCATTGTATTTGCCAGAGCTAGTGAGACTTAACCAACTCCACTATAGCAGACGAACGAGCATCTATTGAACTGCAGCAGTATAATGCTAAGAATAGATCCATCAAGTCCCTGGGTGCCTGTGCCACTAGATTTACTGCTATTCTTAGCTGAACTACCAAGGGTAAGCTGTCTCATACTATCACCTCAGTTTTACTTACCCTAATTAATCTGTCTCAGTTTTCAAGAAAAGCATGAGGAAAGAGATGGGTTCATACTAGACTTCTGGAGAATCAAAGCAGATTATTTGGTCTGAAAGGGCTTAGGACAAGGTCACAGCTAACTACCATTTCGCTTTTTAACAGCAGAAAGCTGTCACAGCTTAAGTGCATCTCAAGCGTCAAATATCACATTTTAAAGGCAAACCATATTACCTCCTCCTAAATTGTCTGCATTCTCTCTTCCAAGAACAAGTTTACTTTAGCACCTGCAAATGCAATCATCACAGACACTCCACCCTTCAGTGTTAGGCTTCCAACCTAGCAGACAATGCTGAATGGGAAGTTTTATGCAACTACTCTGGCATCCACCCCAAGTGGAAAGGAATAGCTGTTTACCAGGTCATACAAAACAAGCACTTTAAACAAACTTCCCTAATATTAAAACTGCACAATTTAGCTTATCCAGAACTTGCCCACCTTGTAATGACAAGGGACATCTTCAGAGATCAGTTTAAATCCTTCAAGTTCGCTGTTGGTTTTTTTTTTTATTATTCTTTTCTTTCAAGTCCTACCACTACCACAAGGAATCCACACAGGTGACATTAGGAAAGAAGGACCTGAGCCTCATGGGCAAAGAAGCAATTTACCCAGCCTCCTGAAGACTACTACTAGCAGGAATTTTTCAGTGGGTAGTTGACAAGAGAGAAGTATCATCAACTTCAGAAATGGAAGTAGAGGCTGTCTTGTTGGCAACAAAGCACAGCAAGAAGAAAATGTAGCAATCAAGTTCAGAACACAATGATACACTTCCTCCATTTTCTCTCTGTTTAGGGTGTTCCATATCTGGGAAGGAATAGGCTTAAGATAGTTCAGAAAACTAGGAAAGTTCCCAGTGTCAAAAAGTCCGTCTTCCACTCCGAATTCTCACCCTGTGGAGGCAGCACCTTTTCCAAACACCACATACTTAAGTCCTCCTCTACTTTTCTCACACAGTTTTAGGAAGGACAAGTGTTCTGGTTCTTTTTTTACTCATTTAAGGATGGAATAGGAAGTTGATGTATCCAGCTTAATGCTCACTCCAGTCCTGTTCTCTACACTGTTCTACACACACCAAAATTATATCTTTCAAATACTGTGTAATTCCCTCCTAGCTATTGAAAAGCCCATGCAAGGAATACCTTCACCACACCTGAGAGCAAAGAGTTGCAAGATGTCTGTCCTCAAGTCCCTTTCCCCATTGCATATGTGAGCGTTCAAAGTGTTAAAACAGATATGCTCGAAGTTCATCTTTTTTTTAAACCTAACTCTTTCAGAATAACTCATCTACCTAGCTTTAATCAACAAGGTGTGCCAAAATATGGTAGTCACACAGAGGCAAACTACCATGAAATCAAGTCTGGCTACTGCTTTCTAGTCCTAGATCAGCTGCAAGGCATGCCAACAGGTTATAACCTGCCTTATTCTGCTATACTCGTCACTGGATTTGAGCTTTAAATAAGACTGAAGAGTTCCATTTCTTTATAAGCATTTTATAACATGCTTGCAGACAGCAAAAGAGTGCACTAAATTTCAGTGCTGCTATTACAAATAAGCCTCATGTCAGCTGCATTTAAGTTTCAACTTACGTTGTTTGGGTAGGGCTTCTGCCAATCTCCTCAGGCTGGTCAGACTGTCAGCACCAAGCTGGTTTAAGATGCTAGGAAGCATTTCTGTCAGCTGCTTTGTCTCAGCATGGCCGGTGATAGTGAAAGTGTTAGCAGCCAGAGATGCCTGAACTTTAGGGTTATTGAAGTGAATGACTGTTCCCTGGTTGGTAAACATGTTTACCTGTAAGAAAAAAATATCCAGTACTTGAAACAGTTTAGCAAGATTTTTCAATTTAACAGGAAATTGAAGTTCTTAAAGCTCTGTAAAGACCTACTGATAATTTACAGACAAGTTTAGGATGTTACTTACCAGGAAATCAATTTTGTTACATTTTCTATTTCTATACAGAAAATTATTTTTTCCTTTGAAGCTATTACCTCTTCGATTCCAGAAATATTGTTGACTCCTAGTTTCTTCAACGAAAACTGAAGTTTCTTGTCATCTGCTGTAGCTGTTCTGTGGACAACCTTCTTCTTTCTGCGAGCAGTACCCTTTGCAAGAAAAAAGGTACAAATTAGCAATTCAATAGTTCCTCATGAACTCAGGGCTGCATAACTACTCTGCAGCCACCTACAAATCAACTTAACACACAAAGTTCTACTTCTGTGTCACAGTGCACACAACCCCACTCTCCAACTGCACTGCAGCAGTCTCTCCCTTGCTATAAGGCAAGCTGCTCATGTCTGTGAGAAGCATAGGATTCTAGGAAGCAATGCACCAGAGAACATTTGTTCCACAATTCTTATAGGGATCCTGCAGCATCTTGGAAAAGAAGTGCAAGTTAACCCTTGTCTGTTATCACAGGCATAAAATTGCAGAATGAGCAGTGCTTTAGGTAATTTCTGAAGCTTATGAATTTTTCCTCTGATCACCTTCCTTAAACTGTAGCCAAATTTTTGACAGTCAGAGGCTCTATAGTTATCAACACATAATTAACAAATGAATATGAGAAAACTCAAAATACTCAACTTTTATTCTAAATAGACATCTCCCATCTGGTGGGCTTACATATCTGAAGAACAACATTTTCCCAAAATATTTTACAAATATGCTTTAAAAAAATACTTCTACATAGTATAACAGACCACCCCTGTTCAGAAAGTGAAACAAGGAAAGGCCAAGTTCCCCTACAGA
Organism: Bucorvus abyssinicus; assembly: GCA_009769605.1. Classification (NCBI taxonomy): domain Eukaryota; kingdom Metazoa; phylum Chordata; class Aves; order Bucerotiformes; family Bucorvidae; genus Bucorvus; species Bucorvus abyssinicus. The sequence continues at coordinate 27,115,712 of CM020063.1, forward strand.
CAGAGAGCTCTAGATTTCTCTCAGGAAACAACTGTCCCATATTAGAAGATACCTATACCTATGAAAAAGCAGAAAGTGTCATTCTATACATCTTTGCACAATCATAAGGCTTCAGTAAAATATGACATAAAGTGTCTAGGAATAGGTGGAACTAAGCTCCTTTTAGACACACTAGAACTATCAATTCAAGTCCTCCTACTCCAGTTGTACATCTGCCACATGCTAGCAGTAAGAGAAAGTGGTGCTGCCTGGCTGTATAAATAGCTGGAATACTTCTGTGTTAACTGGTAGAGGAGAGAAAACTGGCTGGACACTAACAGGTCTAACATAATTCAGTTAGATACAATGAGGAATGTTAACAACCAATTCATATGAAACTAACTCTTAGAAGACTACAGCTAAAAAATTTACTTATTTGCCAGGAAAACTTGACACTTATTCCCTGCTACTGTCAGGTTAGCACACACAGTGATTTGAAAACTACTAAAATAATATAAATGGCTTTATTTTTGTACATTAACTATGCAGGAAGTGTAGTTAAGGCATATGTTAAGTGTATTTGTACAAAAGACCTCTCAATAAAATTCAAAAAAGGATGTCTTGAATCTAAAGCTATGTAGCAACATGTAACTCCCTTTTATGCATATTAAACATATACCAAACTTCAGACAATCTGAGTTTAATTTAAATGAAGATCTGCTGCTTTGAACTCCACAGATTTAGGCTTCTAAAGATTACAAGTTTTTACTAAGCAAATTCTATCCTGATCATGTCAAGACATGCCGTTCACACCCTTCTACCTCTGTAATAAAAAGGAGAGGGTACAGCAGGCCACCAATGGAATACTACATCTCCGACTCCTCTAAAAGGGTTTGGAAGAGCCATGACATTTAGCTGTAGCTATAGTCTACACAAAAATCTCATCTGACATAACAAAGTACTACAATAGCCCTTCACCTAAACATTGTATTTAGTTCATGTGTAAGATCTGCAGCCTTGCAACATCATCAAGATATTCCAGCAGAGGCAACATGCAATCTTTTCTCACATAGAAAAGTGACTCTTCCCCTTTTTGCTTCCTCCACAACCATCTAAGCTTACATGGTGACAATGTTATGAAGAATCTTAGTAATAATTTCCAGTTATAAAACATGTAATAAAAAAAAGTCAAGTTCAGGCATTCGAGTTATTTCACAGGCCAATTTTAAAACTGAATGACAACACCACTAGCATATTCTAAGTTTTGCTTAATGTCTATAAAAGACCTATACTGGCCAGAGAGCTGTAGCTGTAATATGAATGCATGCTCTTACACAACAAACATTAAAAGCCACTATAGTCAATAACCACACACTGATAACATGCACACAATCATTGATATAATACAGCAGTTCCCTGCTTAACCAGTAATCCATACAAAGAATACTCAAAATCACCATGACAGCTAATTACTCCATCAACCCTGATTTAAAGCTGCCTAAATCTCCAGCTAAAGGCAAAAAAATTCAACACAGGAATAAACACTCCTAGAAATTCCATCAGCAACAGTTCTGTTGAATAGTTTGCATTGTGAAATATTGGGTACGTACTTCTTCAAGTATAAAAAATTACTAATAAATTCTTGCCTTAAAAGGTAAGAATTAAATCTAATTAAAATGTTTATTGTCATACAACTATATTAAACATATTTTTTTAATTTTCAGATTCTAAGTAATCACACAGCTACATGTGTACCGTAACAAAATTAAAAAGATCTTCTGAGCATGTTAGTCTACAATTACAAGAATATGGCAAGTATAGAATTTCCAACTTTCTCTTAAAATACAAAAATACAGCCCTGGACACCTACAGATTTCTGACAAGAATTTGGAACATAATCCTTTATAATCTGTTATGAAGGTTATATCCAATCTCACTTGCTGTAAGGTCTACTCACTTCAAATCCTACATGCCTTCTAAAATAGCTCATACAAAAATACAGGCCACAAGTCTGCTGCAATACATAGTAACAAACCCAAAGGGACAAACTCAGCTACTACATCCTGCTTCTGCGGAACTGAGCTAGAGATCCCCGCAGCAGCACAGCCTCCCCTGACCAGTCAAACCAAGCTGAAAGTACTCAGATCTGCTCCCAAACCCAGTTCTCAGGACCCGTCGTGCTAGGCCTGGTGTGAATGCAGGGACAGGCAGTCCCGAGGGCAGGGTGGAGAGGCGGCCCCTACCTTGCCACCGATGCGCACTTGGGCCTGCAGCTTGGCGAGCTTTTCTTGGTTCATGATTGTTTCTTTCATCTGCGGAAGCAACAAGAGCGCCCACGGAGAGCGGATCAGTAAGCGCCCGGCAGCAGGGCAGGTAGGCGCAAGGGACTCCTCAGCCACCCCTCACCACAGTCCCTCCCCAGCAGGCAGGCGCACCAGCCCAGACACGGGGCGGCAAGGGGTCTGCGAACGGGCAGCGCCGCTGAAGCGAGGCGAGACTCCGCTGAGGCCCAGCCCGCAACCTGCTTCCCTTCCCCCAACCACCACCGCGGCCTACCGATCCGCAGACCTCGGCCGCGCAACAACCTCCTCCCGACCGCCACCCGCCGTCTCCTTTGTACCTTCCCGGAGCGGAAGCGGCGGTGCCGGAGCGGGGGGAAAGATGAAGGCCGCGGGCGGGGCGCGGAACCGGGCGCAGCACGCGGAGGTAAGCGAGATGGCGGCCGGAAGGAAGGCACAACGCGCCGCACAGCGCATGCGCAGCAGCCTTGGCCGTCAGGGGAGCCCCTCCCCAGCAGCGGGGCGGAGCCTCATCGGAGCCGGGCGGGGCCGCCGCGGGGCCGGAGGGAGGAGGCTGATGCGCCGGTTAGTTAGTGCGGCCGAGCCGAGGTGGGAGGAGAGTCCTGCGGGCCGGTGGCAGCTTCGGAGCTCTGTGCTGCGCCGCGCCCTTTACCTCGCCGCTTGGACCCTGCCGGCGGCGCTCTCTGCCACGGCCGGGTCCGTCCCCGATCAGACTTGATCAATGTAATAGTTTTTTTCCTAGGAAAAGTAAGCGTTTTGTTTGCTTTCTTGCTTGTGTAACGCAAAACTCCTCCCCCTGTCCGCGGGAACTGTGCCTGCAGGAAAAGGGAGTAGAGCTAAGAGTGAAAAAACCCCAACACAACCCAACCTGAATCATTGTGGCCTGTTGAAAGTAAAAGCAATAAATACTTAAGCTTCAGATTTATTTCAGTCTGCCATCAATGGGTAAGAAAGATCTCAGAATTACTAGTCCAGCTGATGATTACAAACCTGCAGAATATTTTAATAGGCTGAAATACTGAAGTGAAAATGAGTCACAGAAAGATTATTCCAAGATAGAAGCTGTAGAAAGTGCTATCCCAGCTGTCATTTTAGGATTAACTGGGCTAGGAGTATGATCTCATGTTCCTTCATGTGAGATTTTGAAGACAAATTATGCTGAAAACCACATCACTGAGTACTATTAGGAATCAACTGAAGCAGTTCAAGAGCTGCAGTTCAAGGGACTCTCTAAGATTTGGTTACATTTCCTGGATCAAACAGCAGACCTTAAAAAAAAAAAAAAAACAACACTTGGCTTCAGAGAAAAAGTATTTTATAATGCTAAAATAGTATTGGCTTGTTCTCTCCAGTCCTTTTTTATGTTATTGTGTAATGGGAAACATAAACCTAAACCTGGATTTAGTTGTAGCTGAAGAACTTCTGTTGAGAAATGAAACGGATCCAAAGCTTGTAGCACTGAAACGGAGACTGAGCTCAGTAAACAACTTCTCAGTTTGGAAAAAGGGTGAAAGTTAGGATCTCAGAACCATCAAAGAATAATCATTGCTAAAGTGTAATTCATTAGCTGCACAGAAACAGCATAGGAATGGAAAAGACCATGAAACTGGTTACTCAGGAAAATTGTGTCCTAAATTATGTGGAAGTTTAAAGGCAGAATAATGACATTTGCTGTCAAAATGCCAGTGGGAAAGCTCTCCCAGAAGACATGGCCAGTGCTGCGTAAGTAATAGCAGGGTACGTTGAGAAGAGGTGTTTGGTTAGCATCCTGTTCAGGAAACAAATCATGGGTCATAAACATAAATGACCAGGCTAAAGTGAAGTAATGTTTGTCCTGATTGCCAGTGACCACAAAGAACACATTTTCAATGTATTTTCAGTCAATGAAGTCTCATACTCAAAATCTCATTAGGAAACATTTGTTCAAAACAATGCCATATTCAGCACTCAAGAAAGCAGAAATGTACGGGACATCAGCAAGGCACCACAGGAAACAGCAGTGTTACCATTCCTATTGTAAATGCTCCAGGAAATTTACAGGGAAAGCGCTAATTTGTTTGAAAAAATATCATATATGTTAGTAATTTAATGAAGGAGCGTAGCAGCAGTATGGGCATTGTGGGGCAAAAATGTTGTGAGAGATATAAATGGAAAAGAAACAATTCCAAAAGTCTGGACATGAAACTTACTGAATAATTCTTAACTTTTCAAGAGATACTAAATATATAAACATTGAATGGGATCCTAGGAAGATTGAACTTAAGTGCAGTGCTGTTTTCATCTCATATATGACAGTGTTGTACTACATGCTGATGAGCTGTATGGAGTAAGTATGTGTCAAGGAAGAGAGAGTGCTCCTCAGCAAATAGCATCCTTTTCTCACCATGCCTGTAACTCTTAAGTTTAGCAAACCAAAATATCTGGGCTTCAAGACACGTCACAAGCCTTTCATGAGCTGTGGGATGCCTCCCTCTGTTTATAACATCCCATAGAGACCAACTAGAGGGTAATCAGAGAAGTGCTACATGAAGAATCCTCTGCCTTCACTGAACATCGTTCAAATAGGCTTTGCTGAATACTTGGGAGTATTCAAGTAAAGGCTCGCCAAGAAAAGCATTCATGTTAGCTAACAATGAAGATCTTGCTAGGGAATAGATAAAAGTCAGAAGTTACCATATTCCTCACTGGCTGTTTGTGAAAAAGATGGTACCTTAAATTTATACACAGATGACAGAGATTCAGTCAAACACATTATTCCTGTAGACATCCTATAGAATTCAAGAGAACTTGATCATTTAAGATACGATCACAGAAGTGTTTTGACTCCTGCTAAGACAATTATTTACAAGTCAGAAACATTGTGAAGACATGACCCGAATCAGCATAGTCCCAGAACAAATCAGGACTAAATTTGCCCTGCTTTAGACATCTAGCTATCTATGTGCCACCTTTAACTAATGTCTTGACAGCTATGAAGGTGCACTTCATTCTGGATTTTGCCTTTTCTAGGCCTCCTGGTCCAGCTTGGTGCTCAGCACAGGTGAGCGCAGGTGGCCAGAGGTGGGGAGGCTGGACAAGGCAAGCGCTTCCTCCTTCTGCAGTAGCTTAATGTTATTTCTCCTTAGGCCCCGGCAGGAACCCACCACCCACTTAGATGGAAAAATCAGTCATCTCTGTCTTTGATCACAGTATAACTTATCCCCAAGGATTTCTGAGAGAACGAAGAGCATACCTGCCAATATTCATTGCATTTATGAATGGATTCATGCTCCTTTGGGGCTTACTTATATGTCTACGGAATTAAATGGAAAATATATCAAATATCAGAGACATTAGTTACGGGATCTCCCTCCTAATTTGCCAGAGCTTGTCTACAATGAAGAATTTGGAGCTTATGTGGAGAATGTTAGAAATGTTTTCTATAGCCAGGTATCCCTCCACTAATGCTGCGAATAGATGCTGGCTTAAAAGAGTAGAAATAATAATTAAACTAAAACTGGAAAAGCAAATTTAGGCATCTCATCCTCTTCTGGAGGATTATTACAATAATAATCAGCCTGAACTGCATGAGAAAAGGTGAAGAAGATGGCAGGGATTGTCAAGGGTACAGAGTTACTTCCGTGGTAATTTCCTGATTCCAAAGCAGAACCCCTCAGCCTGAAAAAGAGCTGACCAATGGAAAAATGCAATAAAATGTACAAAGCCATGAGTGGCAGGGAGAGGGTGGTTAGCAACAGTTGTTGCTTGCCTCTTCTAGTGCAAAAATGAGAAGTCGTTGAATTAAACGAGCAGGTGGCTGGCTTAAAGCAAACAAAAAGAGATGCCTCACACCACACATGCTTAGAGCTGGGTTCATTTCACTGTAGAACATGTTCAGTGGTGTAAATGTACACGATTTTGAAAAGTGACTGGGCAAATTCACTGAGAAATTCCATCACAGAAGTCACATAAAATTCAGATGTTATCTCTGGCTTTCAGAAAAACCTGAAACCTAGATTTCTGGCAGCTAGGAATCAATTTTACACTTTTGTGCTGTTCTTATATTCTTCCCTAAACATCTGGTATTGGCTGAAGTTGAAATCAGCTTACACTGCTAGACGAGTCTTGGTCTAACCTGGTATAAACTCTCCTTGTGTTGTTAGGCACGAAGTGCACAAGGGTCCTGAAAACATTTAGTCACATTTTACAGAAATTAAAAGTCAAAAAAATGCTTTAAAGGAAGTGACTTTCACCTGTCACAGCAAATGTATCTAACCTGCAAGAATTACAGAAGAAAGGAGGAAAAGAAAAAAGAATAAATAAAACAACCACAAACTTGGTCAAGAAGAAAATAAAAAAGTTTGAGAAGGGGTTGGTAGGGGAGTAGGATCATTTCCAAGGGTGACAGACTCTTTTTCAGCAGTAGGCATGGCAGGAAGACCCAACTTTTTCTTCAGCTTTTCAGGTGACCACTGCCACCCCTCACCTCATTGTCATTTTGACCTGGTCACACAGACATAATTTGTAACCTCAGCCTCTGCAGATGGCTTAAGGGAAGTGTTACCTTCCCCCAAAACTATAGAGCAATGGAAGAGGTGGATAAACCCACAAAAAAAGTGGAGCGAAAATGGTGGTCACTGTGATACTGGGCAATGGAGAAGACAGCTATTGCTGCACTACTCCCTGTCACAGACACAACCATTCTGTTGCAAGGTCATTGCTGAAGGATTTGTTTTTTCCATGACACAAACAGCTCAGAATCCAGTCAAAACTTTGGTCCAAGGAACTACATTGACAGAAAGTGTAAACTATTCAAGAAATTGTTTTCTTTCAATAACAGAAAGACCATTTCTGCAGATAAGATTCAGATCTAGGCCGTGTACAAGGCCATGCCAAAAGAAGTGCAGCCTTTGGTGTCTTGCAAGATGCAGCAGGCCCAGAGAAGTTTCGTGAGCTCCAGCATATGTATCTGGTGGCCAAGCCCTACTTCGCTTTCCATAGGCTGCACCTAGCCAAACAGTCAACAAATCACCTAGAGGTGCACACTGACACCAGGCACCTGACCTGTGCAGTGATGAAGGCAGCTCTGGCATCCTTCTGCATGCTCAGGGTCAGCTCTGAAATACCCAGAGTTCCTCAGCCAGTGTGCCATGTGGCTGCTTGAAAGTGCCCTAACCGGTGCCCAGGGTGCTCTTTGATTTTGAATAGGAGGCCAGGTAAAGTCTTGAGGCTCATGTAACCACTGTCCCAACATGGGCTTCTGGGTGCCCTGCTTGGGCATATGCTCCTTAGCTGAGAAGGGTGCATGATCTGGGGTGCTTCAGGGGTCCCAAGGGACGCCATCCCCAGGATCAAAGGGAAGTGATGGTAGGTCCACCCGGTCTGGCTCCTGCCCGGTGTCCCTGGAAACACCATCTGAGCCGCAATGCCCCTGGTCTGACCCCCTCTAGCAGCAGAAAGCTGCCAAAACACCCAGTTGTTTCTTAGGTTTGGATCTGAGGGACGAAGCTGGGGTGGAAGCTCCTGTCCTTGCTGCGCTGCAGAAGCTGTGGACACCAGGGACCCAGCCTTGCAGCTGGGAGGTACCTGGGTTTGAGTAACGAGCAGGAACCACCAGGATTGCTTGTATGGATTGCCAGAGTTCTTTGATCTCATGCTTGCCCCGCACTGATAAAATGTGGGATGTTCTGTATATGTATGCAGGAATTGTGTGTATAGTATACTGTTTAAATTTATAATGAATATTTATAAGCCCAAGCAATTAAAAAAAAACAACCCTGCCTCCATACCTGCATTTCATGTCTCACTTCAGTGCTACTGTGGTCTTAGGTGCACTTAGATTGCATCATTCACAACCAGTAGGAAACCACGGAAGGCAGGCCCCGAGGTCCTGGGCCCGAGGTGGCCGTTTCGCGGGTGGATGTGTGGCCCAAGAGAGGGCCAGCCCCGCTGCCCCGAGGAGGACCCCGGGCCGGGGGTGGGAAAGTGGTGGCAGTAGTTCCAGTCTTTTCATGGAGCGGGGATCCTCAGGTCCCCCCAAAACGCTACTTTTCCTTAGGGTCTCGGTGTCCCGATCAGTGCGCAGGCGGGTGGGTCGTGCCCTGCCCTTCCCTGGGGCTGTTTTGGGCAGGGGGCCACGCAGGGCACCCTGCTGCGGCACACGGCGTCGTGAGCCGGCCGGCCCGCCTCCGCCCTGCGTTCCTTGCCGGTAGGTGGCATCCCACGTCCGCGCAGAGCCCCGCCGGGAGCCGAGCGGCGCGAAGCGAACCGGGGCCAGCCGCGGGGCCGGGGACAGGGCAAACCCCGCGGCCCTGGGGGCAGAGGACGGCAAGGTCCTACCTGGTTAAACGCCGCTCATGGCTGTGCCGCCGCGGCTCGCTTTCCTTCTCTTCTTTCTTGCCCTTTTTGAGATGACACCTGCCGGACTAGGACGGGAGGGAGCGGAAAATGGACAAAGACAAGTCGCGATCTGCAGGGGCTACAGTAACACCAGGTCTTAATTGTCTGCGCTGGGGGCTGGCTCAGCTGGCTCCCAGAAAGCAAGGCCCTCGGCGTGGCCCCCCACCCCCGCGGCGACAGTATTGCCCAAGGCTGCCGGGAGGGTCCCCAGCCCCGCCCGAGGCACCCCGGCAGGCCACGTCGAGGAGGACCCGCGCCCCAGCCGGGGCCCTCCCGGCATGGCGGGGCCGTGGTGCTCCCGGTGCTGCGGAAGAGCCGCGGATGTCAGATGCTCCGTGAAACACCGGTGCGTCCTGCCTGAGTGGTGGCCGGAGATCGAGGGCAGATCCGGCTGTTCTGGTTTGTCACTACAGCGGTTCTGTCCCATAATTTTTTAAACGCCACCGCTCTTCCTATTTAAGAGCGTGCGGTTTGTTTTTAATTTAGTTTTAAATGTTCAGGCACATCAGAAAGTACCAGAAGAGCCAGAGTAAAAGGAACAAAAAGGGAGTAAAAACGAAAAATACTAACTCTTTGTAAAAAGGAGAAACCTCTCGTAGAAGAAAAGTCCTCTTTCTGCCTTCCTTTTTAGTAACTCGCCCGAGGACTCCGAAACTAGTTCAAAGGGGCATTTTACTTCCTATGAACTGTAAATCTCGACTGACATTATCCATCTTTCTACAGAAAAAAAAACAGTAGTCTGTTACTGGGTTTGGGAGTTCTTTTTTTTTCTTTTTTTTTCCCCCTCCCCTTCCTTTTCTGTAACTTGCTGGTATTCTCCTGCAGGCGCCTAAGTAAGTGAACAAAATGTAAATAGGATTATTTGGAAATAGTAGAAAGGATTATGTTGTAAATCCATGGAACTGGATTTGAAACAGGGTGGCTCGTAACTTTGAACTAGGACAATATATCGAAAACGTATTTCAAGAAAATGATGAGAATGAGTTTTTTGAGAAGGGAGATTTCAGCAGCAAGGACGCTGGGCATCAGTCTGCCCTTCTCACGACGGTTTCTGCCGGAGCATGAAATGCTCTCCTACTCTTCCCATCCCGGACGAATGCTGACCGTGGGTTATCCTGCCAGAACGGGGAGCGATGGCAAATTTCAAATCTTTTCTTTTTAAGACCACGGTGATTGCATCTATTTTCAAGTTCGGGGCTTCTTCCCCCTGCCAACCCGCGCTCTTCTGCTGTCCTCGCATGTATCATCTGAAACTGGAAACGGTGGGACTTAATTAGGAAGCAGTCCTTTGTGTCACTTTCTGGGAGGTGTTGCTTCTACACTTACATTTTAAAGGCCGGCTAATTGTTCGCCTTTGCATACGAAAGAAGTAACGCTGATTCTCTGTTAGCGTTTCCCATAATAGAGTGAGCGGCTTCTCTCGCTTTAAAAACAATAGCCCTACAAATAAACCGTGAGATTAGCGGTGTGCTATGGAGGCGGTTCTTTAAGAGCTTGCGAGAGCGACATCGAGAGATACTTGATTTCATTCTTAAATGATTTAAACTCTGGAGGGAGAAGGCGCGGGTCTGGAGTGGAGAGATATGTCTGTAAACGATCCCGCGGACTGAAGTCTGGTTTATTAACTCACCACGTCCCTCTCCGGCCTGATTTTTACATTTTTTCCTTCCTTCCCACGGGAAGTAGGACTCCGTCCCTGGGGGCAGCCCAGAAAAACGCAGAGCTCCCGGCACCTTCTAGACGGCTCCTGGGAAGAAGCTCCAGCATTTTGGGACAGACTTGCACTTTTTTTTTAACGGAGGAAGGAGTGTTGTCTTTATTTCCCCCCGTTTTCCACTGAAGACGTCCCGGTCGCCCCGCGGCCCCCAGAGCCCCTCCTGGCGCGGCGCGGCCGGGGGCCCGGGGCGGGCGTTGAGGCGTCCATAGTGGGGGGTGGGGGGCACGACGCCACCCGGGGACGCCGCTCGCCCCGCCGAGCTCTGACGCTGGGAGCCATGTGATGGCCCCCTCGCTATAAGGCGGGGAGGAGGCTGCCCTCCCCGGGACTCAGCCCCAGCCTTTCCACTGTCTTGCCTTAGGCCCGGCAAGCCGCCCGCTCCGCCCTCCTTCCTCGCCAGCCTCCTCCCCTCCCCTCCTCCCAGAACTAGGCGCGCTCCCTCCTGCCCCGCATCCATTAATGTCTAGGGGCTGAGGTGAGGAGAAGGAAGGGGGAATCGATTTCCAGGCGCGGCGGCACAGCACATACACCCCCTCCCCCGCCCGCCACCCAAACCCCGCCACCAACCAAAAAAAAAATAATCCCGAAAAAAGAGACAGGAGGCGGGGGTGTGTGTGGGGGTGGGGGGGGGGAAAGGTAGAGCGAGAAATCCAAAAAGCAGGAAAAAAAAAAAAAAAACCCCGAAACAAAACCCAAACGAGCCGCGGCGGAGGCGCTTGCACGGCGGCGGCGCTGGGGGCCGGCGCGGCTCGGAGCGGCCCGGCTGCCCGCGGCGGCGGTGGGTCGGCTCTCCGCGGAGAAGCGCGGGGGCCTGGCGGCGGCGGGGAGGGCGCGCGCCCGCCCGCCGCGCTGCGCCGGCCGCTGCCGATGTGCTGCCCCGCCGCCGCGCCATGACCCTGAGCTCGGAGATGTCCGAGGCTTCGGTGCTGGCTGAAGAGACCGACATCGATGTGGTGGGCGAGGAGGACGACGAGGAGGACGACGAGGAACCGCAGCCATGCCGCCGCCGCCGATCCTACGCCGAGGACGAGGAGGAGGAGGAGGAAGAAGACGAGGAGGATGTGGGCGACCTCCACGACGACGCCCTGCTGCCACGGTCGCCCGTGCGCGGCGGAGGCGGCGGCGGTGGTGGGGCGGGCGGCGGGGACGGTGCCGGCGGCTCTCGGCCCCCCTCGCGGGGCGGCCCGCAGAAGGCGGCGGCGGGCGGTGGCGGGGCGGGTGGCGGCGGCGGCGGCGGAGGGGCGGGCGGCGGCGGCAGCGGCGGCGGCAAGAACAGCCTAGTGAAGCCGCCCTACTCCTACATCGCCCTCATCACCATGGCCATCCTGCAAAGCCCCAAGAAGCGGCTGACGTTGAGCGAGATCTGCGAGTTCATCAGCGGGCGTTTCCCCTACTACCGGGAGAAGTTCCCCGCCTGGCAGAACAGCATCCGCCACAACCTCTCCCTCAACGACTGCTTCGTCAAGATCCCCCGGGAGCCCGGCAACCCGGGCAAGGGCAACTACTGGACGCTGGACCCCGAGTCCGCCGACATGTTCGACAACGGGAGCTTCCTGCGCCGCCGAAAGCGCTTCAAGAGGCAGCAGCTCCCGGCGCCCGAGCTGCTGCTGCGCGCCGTGGACCCCGCCGCCTTCCTCCCGCAGCCCCCGCCCCAGCCTCCGCAGCAGCCGCCCTGCGCCTATGGACCCTACGGCTGCGGCTACGGCCTCCAGCTCCAACCCTACCATCCCCACTCCGCCCTCTTCGCCTTCCACCACCCCTCCCAGCCGCCCCGCCAGCCCCCCACCGCCGCCGGCAGCGGCCCCGGCGCGACGCTGCCCCCCGCCGCCGCCGCTCCGCCGGGCCCCTTGCTGCCAGCGGCGGAGCTGGCACGGACGCCCTTCGGCTACGCGCACCCGCTGGGCCCGGCGCTGGCGGCCTCGCTGCACGCCGCTAAGCCCGGCAGCGGCGCAGCGCTGGCCCGCTCGCCCTTCTCCATCGAGAGCATCATCGGGGGGGGGCCTGGCCCTGGCCCCGGCGCGGGCAGCAGCTGCGCCTCGCAGTCGGCCGCGGCGCCGGGGCTGGCCCGCTCACTGGGGAGCGCCGGGGGCGGTCTGCCCCCTGCCGCCGCCCTGCCCGCCACCCCCGGCTTCGCGGCCCGGATCTCTAACTGTTAAGGGTTTGGGAGTCTTTCCGAAGGTAGGATCTGGGGTATCTCCTTTCTCCGCCGCTCGGACGCCCGGCGGACCCCGCCCGGAGGGGCTGTGGCTTTGCGTGGGGATCGCGGTGGGGCTCGGTGGGCATCCGCTGTATTTATGCGAAGCCAAGTCTAGTACGGGCTGGTGGTCACTCTATTGGAAAGTTACTCGTTACTCCTTAAAAAGAAAAAAAAATGGTGATAAATAACGTCTCTAAACCGTTAAAGTTCAGAGATTCTCAGGTCTAGGAGCTTGAAAACAGTGATGTAGAGGAGAAAAAAAAAAAAAAAGGCTTGAGGGAGGACAGCAAAGCAATACTTTTTAATTTTAGTACACTTGTCTCATGTACTTTTATAAAAGAAAAGAAAAGATTAACATGTTTACACAGAAGAAAGTCAAGATTATCATTTCTTATTTTAACCTGTGTTTTGTATTATAATAGACTTACGGAGTTTTTAATTTTGTATTTTATGCGTATTCTTTACAAGGAATATTGTTAAAAATTACTGGCAAGTATTATTGTACCATTTTAATGTAAAATTTTTACACATTTTCAAAAATAAAATTTTTAATTTTCAAAAAAAAAAAAAAAGAAAGAAAGAAAGAAAAAAAGAAGAAGCAAAACCAAACCCAAAGACCAGAGGAGCCCAGCCAAACAATTGGCTTCGGACCCTTCCCTCAATACTTCTCCCTTCTCTGGGACGTTGATAATTTTTTCTTCGGGATTAACAGCACAATAGCCAAGGAATTTTACAGCTTGAAATTTACTAGGTCTGGATTTGACCGCGAAGAAGATCAGAATACCATCTTTGCAGTCAAACCATTATTAACCCTAGCGGAGAATGAAAGGGAAAAAAAAAAAAAAGAGCAAGGACAAAAGAGGGAATAAATATGCTATCTCTTGTGGGTGTAAAGCCCAGTTCTGTAAGGCACCATTCAGAGAATTAATTAAAAAGACGGTTTAAAACTATTTTTGTACTTTGGGGTATATTTTGCATCATAGTGTGGCTTCCAAGGGGCCCAAAGGAAAATACTACTTAAAAGGGGCACGCGCTGAACTTCAGAGAGATTTGATCGAGACACTTATGTTTCTGTGACGATAACAGGGACATGTGTTTCTGCTTTTCAATACATATAATATAAAAGGAGCACTGGAATATCCTCATGTGACGAGCTGATGAAATGCCTGAGCTATTGAAGTGAGGATATATAAGTATACAAAACAAACCATGAAAGCAGTTTTTCTGATTCTCTCTTCTTAACTCGGATAAGGTCGATAGATACTTATTTCATAGACTAAAATTATTTCTAACCAAAAAGCTTGCCTCAAATATTGGGAGCTTAGGCAGGTAAAGAGAATCACAGATTTTAAGAATAGGTATGTGGCTACTCGTTGTGGCCTAGGAACGCTTTTTTTTTTTTCAAATCAGGGAGGCACTTTTCAAGTACTACTGTATTTATAACAATTTAGTGGATTCAGGGATTAATTATATGAATTTTCGTAAAAAAATAAGAAAAAAAGGAGGGATGCTTTTTAGTGCTCTTTGGAGTGAGGAGGGGAAAGTTGTGTGGTTACATACTTTTACATACCGAAGCATTTCGTCACCTAGGTTTTAAGTATTCTCGTGGATAGAAAAGTGATGCTTTTCTGTTTTGTTTGTAACAGTGCAGGGGTAAATTAATGTTTTTCAATAAGTGGAAAAACTGGATGTAAGCTCCCTGCTAGACTCCGTTTGCAGTCTGCAGCTGTAGGGCCTCTTTCAGTGTCCCAGTTCCATGAGAGGACAAGGAAGTAGAGTCCCGTTTAATTTCTAAAACTAAAGGGGAAAGATCCCCTTCGTGGAGAGCATATCCTTTTCGCTAGGGACCCATTAACCGACTTTCACCGGGCCCGACCAGGCGGATGCGCCGGGCCGCAGCGCCGGTCCAGCGGGGGATACCGAGCTCGGGTTAGGCGGGCCTGGGAGACGCGGCTAAAATCAAGCAGGGAAAGGTTTTGCGAGAGGGATGGCGGCGGTAGCCCTGAGCGCGGTGGTGCCGGGCTCCCCGAGGAGGGATGATGCTTGCCGTCGGCCCGCCTTCTGGCTGCTCGAGCAGCGGCCCGGGACGAGAGGCCATGTGTGTCCTTGCGGTGGCCTCGATGGGAAGAGCAGGTTCCGGAGACCCGGTATTTGTTTCTTTTGGCTTGTCCCCAGCAAGCCCCGTCAACATCTGCGCGGAGGCCAGGCTGGGTTGGCTCGGCCCGGCGGGCGGGGGGTCCGAGGGTGCCTGCCGCAGTTGCCCCGGCTCTCTTCAGAGGAACACAGTGCTCAAAGGTATATGGCAAGGAAACTGCTCGACCTCTTGTTTCTTCCACGCTTTATACCAGTCGTCTGCAACCTGTGCGGACAGGGCCTTCACCTGGGAGTTGATAGGGAGGCTGGCAAGAGCAAATTGCAATACGTGGTGTGGCTTTTTTTTTTTTTTTTTTTTTTTTAAGCGCTGAGGAAAGGTGTCGAGGAAGGGGTCTGTGGTATGGTGCAGGGGGAAGACCCTTGCGCTTGTGTTTTCCTAGTCCACGGGGCCCGGTCTCGCCGCCGGTGTCCGGAGGTCCCAGTTCCCTGCGCCGGTGCGCTGGAGCAGGTGCCGCCGGAAAAGGCACAGGCACCGCAGCACGGTGATGGACTCGCAGCACCGTCGGGCCGCAGCGCTCCATTTGCATGCAAATGGCCCGCCGTGCCCCCCCTCCTCCGCGGCTTTCAAGGCGAACAGAGAGGACGTGTACACCTCGCAGGGATGGAGCCCGGACAAACGATGCCTCCAAAACAGGCTGGCCCCTAATAAACAAGCTGGTGGGACAAACAGGATGGTGTCGCCTCCTTCTCCTCCTCCCAGCTATAAAGTGTGGCTTCATTAACCCGTCTCCTTTTCTCATCATATCCCCGTAGGGCTGAGAGACGAATTACTGGAGCTGAATTGGGAGGGGATTGCTCTATGAGGGGGCTAATGTTTCAATCAGTTCCTCCAGAAGGACCACACAAAAAGAAACTTTTTAGTTTATGGTGCTGTTATGCAGAGTTTTAATCTAGGGATAGATTTAGCCAAATGTTATCTATTGGGAATTTAATGAAGCCCTTATGTACTCAATCGCTTTTTATGCCACACACAGTGTCTCTATCCAGAAACGTTTCCTTCCACATATTTCTTTGTTTCAGTTGGGTGATTTATATCTTTTCAATTAGGTTTTTTTAATTATTATTATTTCTTTTCAAGCATCTTGTATAATGTTTCTCTCAAGCAGGACTGCGTTAAGTCTCTACCCACATCCTCTACGAAAGAAGTTTCCCCTTCCCTCCCCCGTGTAGAAGCTGATTAGTTTGCACGTCCGCACACTCGGCCCTTCCCACCGGAGCACTCCCCCCGCCTTATGCAGAGAGCCCGACATCGCGCCGGCTCGGCCGACACCAGCGTGGGCTGCAGCGGGCAGCGTGGCCCGGGGGGCCGGCCGAGACGCGGGGCCCCCATGCGCGGCTCCCCGACCCTGAAGCGGGTCTCCTCCCAAACCTTCCCCATCCGCAGCTCCTTCTGTCCATACATTTGCTCCTGGTTGTTTTTTTCCGGTGCAGCGAGAGGCACCTCTGGGGGTGATGGGGTGCCGGCTGGTGCACCCCCGCGTCCTTGCAGGCCGATTTCAAGTACCGAGGGCCAGCCCTGTCCCCGAGTCTGGAGGGTGAAGGCGGGGGAGTGGGGGAGGTGGGGAGGTGGGGAGGCAGGGCTTCACCTGCTCTCAGCTGCTTCCTTTCTGGCCGCGAGGGCAGAGCGCACGGTCGACCCCGCCGAGACTAAGGCCTGTACGGGGGATCTGTTGGATAGTGGATCCGATCTATTGGTCGCTGGGCATGGCCCAGAAGCTCCGCTCCCTATGTAATACTTTCCCCTCATTACTTACAGTAAGTACTTCAGCAGTCTCTGATAATACTGTATTTGACAGAAATAATGAAAATTGTGATCGTGGCCAAACGCTCCCTGCGCTGGGACTTGATAACCAAAGCAGATCCGTTTGTCAGCTTGTCACCAGCGGCACCCTCATCGGCAGCAAAGCTTCTCCTGCTCCCATGTCGGCGCAGTGCCGTGCCGCGCGCACCAGCGGGACCCGAGGACCGGCGGGGACCACCCGTCGTGTGCCCGTAGCCGGACGCCTCCCGAGCAGGTAGGTGTCCGCTCGCCCTCCGTCTCTGCCGCCCCCGATGACCTGCCGCAGGTGACTGCAGGGCTTCTCCGCCCTTCTCTGTAAGTCCTTTCCACTCCACAAGCCCCAACGTGAGAGCCAGGTCGAGCAGCCGCCACAAGCCCTCTGCTCGCTGCCCCTTCCTGCGCTGCAAAGTGCGACTGAGATGCGGAGGAAAGATCCGTCCACAAGTGTGAGTACGTGCGTGCAGAAACATGGCACTCCGGGCGGGAGCGAGCTGCTCTCGGATCCATGGTGCGGCAGCAAATGTGCTCGTTGCCGCTCTGTGCAGATAGGTGCCCATCGATTAGGGTGAAGGCAGAGACCTGCAGGCGAGCCCCAAATCGGTAAACCCCTTGTTCCTGTTTTTCTCTTGCAGAAGAGCGCCATGACCCGCCGCCGGTCCCCCTGTCCCCCTCCCCGCCGCCCGGCCGCGCAACTCCAGGAGCGACCCGCAAGCGGAGAGGCAAAGGCTGCGGGGCTGGGGGTGGGGGGCGCGGGGAGGCCCGTGGCAAAACTGGCGGCTCGCCCGGCTGCAGCAGCGCGGGTTTCACCGCGGAATGTACGCAGGCGCGCAGCGGGGCAGAGCCCCTGCGGCCGCGGCTGGGCTCCGCACCGAACTCGCACAGAGGAGCGGGGAGGCACCCGGCGGTGGCTTGGAGGGAACGACCGCAGGAACCCCGCGGAAGATGCGCCTCATGCCATGATGCGCTTTCGGTGCAGGGCTCCGGCTCCCTGGGCTACCGCGGCGAGGAGCACCGGAGACCCGCTGCAGATTGTGCCTCAGAGGAGAGGCTTACTGCCTAGGCGCTGGAGCGCCCAGAAAGTATGAAAAAATACGGACTGGACTGAAGACTTTTTTTTTTTTTTAATGCAGTGTTTAGCCAATTTTAGAAATCATATAGTTGAGCTGAATTCAAAGGGAATGTTGTGTTGGTTTTTTTAATCAAAGTGATTAAATTTGCCATTTCTCCAAACCACAAGAGACCTGTTGAATTGATTGTAAGCTTCCCTTTCGTTGATGGAACAAAACGGCATGCAGAAATCTGCGGGGGCCCATATTTAGATGATAAATTATACAATTTATGTTGGAAGCAAAAGGATAAATAGATACTTCAGTCGTTGCCTTAATTCGTTTTCTGCGACTGGAAAAGCCTTATCCATGGTTAATTGGAAGGTATTTTTCGCCCCTCCACGCAGAAAACCATCTGCGTGCATTGAAACATTCAGGCATGTGTGCCCGGGAACTGGTGTTGCCACCGACGTGGGCCCGTGCGTCTGTAGCACTGCGGTAGCCTCTGCGGCGAATTGCCCACACTTTGGAAAGTCCTTGTGACTCTTCCTAGGTCTGCTTCTCAGCTTTTCACGGAAGAGCACGTGCACACCTGAATATATGAAATACACACAATCAAGATAAATTAGGTGTCTTCCTCGGGTTTTCTTTTCATTAAATAAACACTGTCACGTCTGGTTGTTCAGCATCCACTGATGAAACTATCACACGTATATACAGTGAAATTCCGCCTGTCGGCTGAACGAAGGGAGGTTAAAGGCAGGCAGTCTTTTCAGATCAATAGTTCACGATTAAGGGAACCATTGGTTAATAATAATTAAAAAAAAAAGTGTTTGGCGCAAAGTGAGGAAGGGCAGTTACGTCAGGTGGCTGGCTTGCCGGACAGTGGATGGGGTCGGAAATTACGTACCGTGGAAAATAATTTATAATATTCATCTCAGCTTGCCTCTGATTGCACAAAATCCTGCCTGGGGCACCTCGCTGGTTTCTGCCAGACATACTCCCCGCCTTCCTGGAAGCCCTTAACTTGTCTTTGTGCAGACGGCGCTGTGTGGGGCAGCGCACACGCGTATGTGCCCTCATACTGTCCCACAAACGCTTGGCAGCCGGAGGCCCCGCTAACACCGAACCGCAGACCTCCTCCCCTCTGCCTCCCGCTTCTGTACGAGAAGCCAAAGGGCGACCCTACTCTGGAAATTAACCTCTTTAGATCGCTTTCAGCACGACTCCCTTCGCGATGGCTCTTTCCCGGGTGTTCAGACATCTGCCGACCGGGACACGTACTTCGGGGAAGACCCCGGTCCCACCCGCCAGCCCATGAGTCAGATTCCCTGCTCTCGCACCCGAGCGGAGCTACCGATAAGCGACGTAGATGCCTGTGCTTTCAAACAGACTTCCTTCCCCTCCAGCCGCTTCCCCACTCAGAAGAAGTCCTCAGCGACTTGCTAACACACGGACAAGCCAAACTCAGCGCTCCCACAAGAGCTTTTGAATCGAACTCCGGAGCTGCTGCTGAGCTTGCGGCTGTGAGACGGCGCGGATCGCCCGGACGAGAGGCACAAGTCTCCACAGCCGCGCCGGGGCGGGGCACCGCGGGAAGCCAGTCTCGGGGGGGTCCGGCAGCTCCGCGCCTCCTCTCGGCTCCAGGTGCGCTACAGCCCGACCTCGGCCGCGCTGGGCACCTGGCCGCCCGCTGGCAGAGCGGACCGCAGCTGCCGTCGAGTGAGTGCCCGCGGCTGACAACCCGCCTCGACACGGACAAGCCCTGGGCCGTCCCGGTCCTGCGTTCGGCACCCACGCGGGGCGTTTGGATACATAGCGGGGAGATGGGGTCGGGGGAGGCGGCGGCGGACCCGGGCGGGGAGCCCGGTGCCGGCACTATAAATCCCTCGGCAATTGAGTTCTGCACCTTTGATTTCAAAAATCGGATTCCTTGAGTGGAAACAGTTGACAGGAACCTAAAAGGATTAGCTGCATTCCACACAGGATCATTTTTACTGGTAACATTTTGAAACGATTGATCCCTTCCAGACCATAAACAATGTCCAGAAAAATGATCTAACGAGACTTCCATTGTTTTCTTTTGTCTACGAATCCCTTTTCGCCAGCGGTTTGATTAGGGACTTTGACAGGCTGGGTCTTGATTCCACTTCCCACTCCCCGTTTTCCCCAGCGAAGTATTGAATTCGAAATCGCTCACCGTTTAGTCCATAATTCCAATCTGCCAGAGAGCGAGCAAGTGCGGGGAAACGCAGGTAGGGGGGTGGAAGCATCAAGGAGGGCGGAGAGGGGGGTGGAGGCTTAGTTGCCGCAGGGTGCGAAATGAGAGGTTGGGACCTTATGCTTTCGCCATGCTTCTCCTGCGGGCTTTTGTGTCGGCCTGGCGGAAGAAAGAGAAGGGGAAAACCCACCGGTGGACACGATCGCCCGGGCCGTGGCGAGAAGGGAACCTCACGCGCGGCCCGGTTCGCCCCTGGCCCGGAAGGACTCGCGAACCGCCGGCCCTGCTTGGCCCCCGTCCCCTCTACGTCCCGTCTGCGGGCAGAATTACCAGGGTGACGTTAGCGGGGGAGGGGGCGAGGAGGCCCTGCCCTGCTGCCCTGGCCGACCGGCTTGTCCTCTGTTTTGACACCTGCGCTCACTGTCCTGTTCTCCTCTCTCTGATTTATCGCCCAATTAAAAGTTCAGCCTTCCTCAAGCCTCTCTGCTGCTTCCCTCCGCACCTTCCTCCCTGTGAGGAGGAGATGGTGGGCTGAATGCGGGGCAGAGACCCTAGTCGCCCCCCGCCTGCCCCTGCACCCCGACCAGACCCCTATCGTGTGTCCCTGCACAAACTCAGACTCGATTGGCTCTCCGCGGGTCGCGGCTCCTAGCTCCCCGGCAACAGACGGGGACGAGATGGGCCTAGATGGGGACACAGGAAGAAAGCTGCTTCTCAGTCCCTTCCTCTTTCTCGTCCTTCCTCCCTACGCGTGTGTGATGGCGAGGCTCTGCATCCCAGGGACGAGCTGGCGGTGTTGGTGCCCCGACGGCGTGGCCCGGCCCAGGGCTCTGCCGTGCAGTGAGGAGCGCTTCCATCTCGGGACAACAAACAGCCAAACCCACCGAGGGAAAACCGGGCCAGGAACGGCACCTTAATTATGTGTCCCCCACAAACCAAAACCAAACCAAACCAAACCAAACAAACCAAAACACCACCCCCACACCAAAAAACAAAAAAAACCCCACCCCAAACCAACAAAAACCAAAAACCAACCAAACAAAACCCAGCATCTCCTGCCCCTCAGACTTCTCAGGACTTGTCCTTCGTGTCAGGCTCTGGGATGCTCCTCTCTCTCTTTCTTCTTTTCTCTCTCTCTTTCTCCTTTTCTCTCTCTCTCTCTTCCACCACCGCCCCCCCACCCCCCTCCTTTATTTCTTTTTCCTCCCACAGAGAATAAGCCGCTTCTCGGCGCAGATTGGCAGCATTGAGCATCTTCCTAACTTAACTCTGTCTTCCTTGCGTCTATCAATCCACCTTTCTAATTAGACTAATTAGAAGATATGTGGAGTGTTGCTGGGTCCATAGACTAAACTGCTTAGGGCTTGTGAAAGGAAGGCTGAATGCCCGCCATGGGAGGTGGCCATTCAGGGGGATGGTAACAGTTGCTACATTTATCTCCTGCCATTGAAAAGAGCTCTGCTTAAAGCTCGATTAAAATGTTTGGAAACTAATGCCACCCTGGATCCCCCTCTAATTAGAGGGCCTGGATAGATCACTCTGAGCAGTCAAAAGAAACTCCTTCCTGGGCTTGGCTTTTCAGTTCATCAGAATTACTTCTCTCCATCACCACCCCGCCCCCACTTCGAAAGGAGAAAGAGGTGGGAAAAAAAAAATAGTGGGAGAGAAAGAGATAACGCAGCTATAAAAACAGATGGCAGAAAAATGGCGCTAGGACAAAGTCTTCCTCCTCAAGTGTTATGTTCGGCCCCGGCTTTCATGCTCGCAGGCCTATCTCTCCGTCCTCGGGGTATCTCCACGGCCTGGATGCTCCCGACCTGGAGGAGCTATAGAGGTGGGCACCTGGGTTGGGCTCCCCAGCTCCTGCTCCGCTGCTTGCTGCTAGCGAGGAGGGTGCTCGGGGACGGGGAAAAGCCCGTCGCCCTCCTCCCGTCGCCCTCCTCCCGCCGCCCTCCTCCCGCCGCCCAGCGCCCTGCGGACGTCGTACGTGCGCAGGTGCTGAGCCCGGCGCCCGAATCTCCGCCTTGCCTCGCTGCCTGCCCCGCTGTGCTGCGCCGGCCTGGGTCACAAAGCACCATCGGGGTAAAAAAGGGGCGGAGGGCGGGTGGGAGCGGGTCACCCGTCGGGTGATGGGGCTCCTGCCCCAAAACGCAGCCAGAGGAAAACCCAGGAGGAGCGGCAGTTTCCAACGGACCACCGGGCGGGGTGAGGGAAGGCCGGCTAGCAATCTCTCCCGGGGCGCCCTGTGCCTCCAGCGCGGAGCTGGGAACACCCTTGCGCACTCAAACGCGCACACAGCAGTTTGCATCCCCCAGAGCAGCTCAGACCCGGGTTTCTCGCCGCGTGGCCCCCGGGATGTGCTCGGGGGCGCGGGCAGCCTTCTGGGCGTCCCGTTCCCGGGGGGAGAGCGGCCCCAGCGGAGCACTGCCGTGTCCCAGGATCTCGTGAGTCTTCGCCGCCTCTTCCTCTCCGTACGGCAGAAGGATTTTTGTCCTCATAAACGCAAATAAAATATTGGTGCTGACGGGGGAAGGGAAGAGGAAAATGTTCTCTTCATTAACACCAGCCTGCTACACCCAGATGCTTTAATTTGCGGAGTAGATATGGCCAAAAATGCTTGAAAAGAGCTCACACTCATGACTTGGCAGGTGACGAGCCCCCTACAGCAGGTGCCGAATCCGGCGCTCATCCGAGTGGCAGTACCCGCCTTGTGCCGGCAAACAAGGGCGCGGGGGAGCCTGCGGCTCCGTCGGGGCCGTTGGTGTGGGAGCTGGTGGTGCGGAATTCGCCCCGGGTCTTTGGTCATTGCAGCGCACCGTGTGTCGGCGAGGTGGAATGAAGTTGGGACGGCTTGCTTTTTTTCTTTAAGAACGACTCCGCGGGCCCTTCTGGAGAAATAGCCGTATCTGCCAGGGGAAGGGATCTGCGTCCCGTTCGACCTGACTCCCCCCAGGAGAACCCTTCGTGCCGCTGACCGGTGGGATCTCGTAGAATAAAGACCTACGGCAGTGGCAAGCACGGAAAACGAAGCGGCACCTTCCCTTTTCTTCCAGGCCTCCAGAGTCACTTTCTCCAGAGATCCCTTGCTGAGAGGGGAACGCTGGAGAAGTGGGACGGTCTGCTTGGTGTGCTCCTTGCCCTAGCAGTCAGGCGGCGCTGCCGGCAGGGGAAGGCCGGGCTCTGAGCCCCGGGTGTCCAGGCGAGAGGGGAGGCTCCGGTCTCCCGGGCCCGCCGCGCTCTCCCAGGCGGGCCAGGCGGGGAGCGGCTCACCCTGTATCACGGCTAATCCCAGCGAGCTCAGCAGGACGGGTAGTCAGAAGGACGAAACCGATCAAATATTTCCCTTGGGGACATAAGGGGAGCTGCTCACTCTGTATCACTTCTAATTCCAGTGAACTCAACAGGACAAGTCCAAAGGACAAAACCGATCAAATATTTCCCTTAGGGACATAGAATCTACTTCCACACATCACCTTCCCCCCGCCTTCAAAAGAGAACCCAGCTCAAAGGACAGATCTGCTCGACTGCAGAGAGGACATGTCTCCATTAAATGCACCCGGAGGATCTCACCTCTTCTCAGCTGGGGTCCGTGGGGCGAGGGACACTCCCAGGTCCCAACCTCGGGGAGCCTTCTCCGTGAGAGAGGGAGGTTTGGCTGTGGGGGGCGAACAAGACACTTTCTTCTGGCTGCCAGGCCGGTTTGCTGAGGATGAAAGGAAGGAGGCCACTCTCTCTCAGAGACACGTTTGTCGCGTGTCCCTGCTCGCGGGATCCTGCCCGCACAGCTTCTGGTGCCCTTCAGCACAAAATGCAGCTCCGGAGGTGCCCAAGAGACACCAAAATTCAGGAGAGGGTACCCGGCCTGCAAGGAGCAAAGGACAGCATAAGGGGTAGCTGCCGAGTTTTACTCAGTTTTAGAGTTTGGGTTTTTTGTTTTTGTTTTTTATTTTTGTTTTCAATTTAGAGAGTGCAGGATCTTCCCAGGGCCAGTATCTGCATTTCTGGAACCCCTGGGGAAGCCCTGATGCTGGTGACCTCTCTCTTCCGGAAAACAAGAAGATGAGGGCTGAGGATGCTCCTTGTCCGGACCCGGGGGCAGCTGCAGCTGTGTGCCTGGTAGTCCGTCGCAGTCAGCAGGTGGTTGAGCTGTTTGTCTACATTTTACATGTTTCACATTGTTTTCCTCGTGGGCGTTATACGGACGGCAAGTTTCCTTGTTAGCACTGGGAATTCTTATTTCTTTCTTTCTTTCTCTCTTTCTCTCTTTTTCTTTCTCTCTTTCTCTCTTTTTCTTTTTCCTTTTCTTTTTCCTTTTCTTTTTCTTTTTTTTTTTCTTTTCCTTTTCTTTGTTCTTTTTCCTTTTCTTTTTCTTTTTCTTTTTCTTTTTCTTTTTCTTTTTCTTTTTCTTTTTCTTTTTCTTTTTCTTTTATTTTTCTTTTCTCTTTTTCTTTTTCTTTCTTTTTTCTTTTTCTTTTTCTTTTTCTTTTTCTTTTCTTTTTCTTTTTTTCTTTTTCTTTTTCTTTTTCTTAAATCTGAAAGGGGGAATGCTGAAAGTAACATGAACATAGAGTCAGAACTCCTGGTTGAAAGGTTTGGCTGAAACCTGTGCCCCGGCACCGATGCGCCCCTCTACTTCTGCTAGACCTGGCCGTGCCCCCGGGGTCCCTCGTGCAGCTCTGCCCTTCACCCCGGGCTGGGCAGGCAGGCAAGAGGTGGGGATTGGATATTTGGGGGCACGGGAGGCTGAGGGCAGGAGGAGAAGCAGCTCTGAAATCCAGTCGTCAGTGAAAATCCCGGGCAGGGGGAGCGCAGGCTCAAAGCCACACCGCGGCCGGGGAATTTAATCTCCGGGGAAGCGGGAACTCTCAGGGATGTATGGAAATGTGGGCTGCTTTTATGTTTGTTTGTTTGTTCGTTCGTTCGCTCGTTCGTTCGTTCGTTTGTTTTTCCACACCGGGTACTCTGGATAGAAGCAGGCCAGAAAGTAACTGGGCAGCGGGCTGATGCAGGAGGCCCCTCGCCCCACGCCCCCCCCCCCCACCCCTGCGGGATAGCCCTTCCCAGGGTCCCGCGGGCCGCTGCTGCGGTGAAAGCGGGGCACAGAGGGTCCAGGGCTTTACTAAGGGGAATTTCGGAGGGACAGAGATCTGCCCAAGCGAGTGGTTTTGCCTCGGAAATACGTATCTGAAAACGGGCACCCTTCGCCATCACCTGCCGAAGTACCCCTGTGATCTGGCCATCTCAACCAGCCAGAGCAATGACTTTCCCCAGATGTTGATGGCAGAAAGAGATAAAAGGGGAATTAAAATAAATATTTGTCCTTCAGGGATGGAAGTTATTAAATTAACACCCGAAAGTTTGCGCGATCTAATGAGTTTTGTCAAACATTATTTTTAAAAAAGAAATATCAAAATACGTGAAGGTTTGCCTTTGGCCAGTGCAGTGGAGCGTAAGAAAAACCTATTAATGTACATCATCGAGCCACGAAAGCCACTGCTGGATACGTACAACAGAAGGTAAATAGATTATTTTGTTTAATAATGCTGACAGCTCGTATGGAGCAGAATTGGAGAGATCTAAATATTAATAGATTCACTCAAGTGGAGCAAAAGTTACAAATCATTAGCTGAAGAAAGCTGGCTTCCAGCCCACATTCTATAGGGGCATGAGGGAAGTGTGGTAACTCTGCTCTTGCCGGCTACAAAAGGGCAATTTTTGTATATAATTTATTTAGATGAAGTGTGCAGAATGTTTTTATTTGTTCTACTTCTAGCTGTCTCACCTCTGTGTGAACTCCCCAAACCCAGATCTACTCCAAATACTTCTGCTCCCCCTTCTGCACACTTCCCTCCAACGTGTTTGCTTTGGCAACTTTCATGTTCCTGCAAACAATTCTTCCAAAGATATCAATCACTCTTGCACCCAAAGAGAAATACTGTACACTCAAAGCGATGACAAAATGAAACATGTTTGAAGCAAACCATGTGTTCCAGTGTGCCAGAGATTATGTTATTTGTTCAAGGAACATGTTCGGAATATTTTAGGCTTCTGTTACTCCTGTGGTAGTAAATTCTATTGTCTGCTTTTGGGATTTATTATTTTGCAGACAACCCAAATACCTCTTTACACGTGGAGAGCTTCTAAAGTGGGAAGCCTACTCCGTGTGGCGCTGGGGGAATTTAGTGGCCCCGGTTATCTCGTTTTCTAATGCCGCTTGCCCTACAAGACATACAGAAACCGCGGCAAGTGCTCCCGGGCCTGGTGCCGGCAGCGCGGCGGGAGTGCCCCACCCCGCTCCCACGCGTTCCCGCCTGCCCCACGGGAGAGCCGCGTACGGCGGGATCTGCCTGCAACGCCCGTGCGGAGCCCGCGGAGCCGGCCGGCAGCTAGGAGCCCAGCGGGCGGTGGCTGCGGGCAGGCCCGGAAGGTTTGCAATAGCTCGGGACTGGTGCGTGGGTCTGCAAGACCTGTGCGCGGCAAGCAGTGATGCCCGCCTGCCCTGCCTCTTGCTAACTCCACGTTTCACATCATGATCACGCAAGCGGGTTTTGGTTGGGTTTTTTTGTTTTGTTTTGTTTTGTTTTTTTCCTTCTGCATCGGTTTCCAAACAGCCTTGCCCTCCAGCAAGGTTCTCGCACTCGAAGTTTCAGTATTGCCGGGCTGTACCGGAATCCCAGGGGTGTGGTTATCCCTGCCGCCACTCCCTCTCCACGAGAGCCCGGTTCCCGTTCTGTGCTTTGCACAGACCGCGAGGAACAGCCCAGCACTGGCGCCCCCCCCGCCCTGAAACACATCAGTGCTTCCCGCGAACTTCGCAGCTCCCTCCGGATGCCACTGCGGAATCGTTGTTCTCAACTCTAAGCGGCTTCGCAGCCCTTTCCCTTCGCCCTTGCCGCGTAGGCGGCGGTGGCCCACGGCGCACTCGCCTTGGCGTGAGGGGTGCACCGCACATCACTTCTGGGGGCTCCCCCCCACCCCGTGCCCTCTGCGCATCGACACGAAGAAGCCGTCGTCGCCGGGTGTTTGTCCCCTCCGTGCGGGCTTGCGTGACAGAGACCTTCTCTGTCCACACAGCAGCCCCCTGGCCCCGGCTGCTGCCGTGGCAGTACCAGTGCAGGAGGGGACTCAGGCTGACTGAAAGCAGATGAGCTTCCCTCGTCGCTACAAAGCCAGACAGGTACCTTCACGCAACCCTGCCACGCATTTGGTCTCCGAAGAGACAGGGCTATCGCAAATAACAGGTCTGCTAGTCAGACGACATTAAATTATCGCGATTAGGCGTGAGCCACTGCAGACACCACCTTATTTTCCTGATTTGGCACTGCTGACTGAAGCGTAAGTGATAGTGCCTTGTTCCAAAAGGAGCAGAGATGCCCGGGAGCGGAGCTGCTGGGTGAGGGATGCCCGGGTTTCTGACCTGGAGCACATTTCACGCGTAGTATGTATACACTTCCCCGAAATTCATTGTTAAACTTCCTCTCGCAGGACTCGCACTTGGCCTGCGGTCAGGCTGTACAGCAACTGCTTTAAACGGAATAGCTCTGACTGGATCCTTCGGGGACAGAAAATAGGCTGTAGGTCATTAGAGCAACAAAGAGGGTTTTGATGGCTTGAACCAACAGGGTGTCGCACTACTCCACCGCCCCGCCCCTGCGCGCTGTGCCCGGTTGGTGGGGACAGGGTAGGCCTGCTCCCGGAGCGGGAGCAGTGGCAAGTGGCAGGGCTGAGGGAAGAGATCCTCTTCCCCTCGAACGGACAGGACTGCTTTCCGAGGGTGCCTCAGAGCATTACACGCCCCAGGTAGAAAAGGGCTTCTCACGCTAAGGGACGGTGCTAATCCAGGGATACGGTACCCCTGACGCTCCCCAAGGAAATAACACTGTGAAAGCTTTAAACGGGGAAAGTAGAGCAGTGCGCAGCTCATACGGGAAAAAATATCTCCTTTTCCAGTGAAATCTTTAAATATCAGTGTGTATATGCGTGCATTGGCTCTGCAAGAGTAATCTAGGAGGGAAATCCTGTTCTGAAGTCGTTGACACCTTCCTCCCGCACACCTCAGCCGAAGGACACTCGATGTTCACTGTAGGTGTGTTTTACTAGCATGTTAGGCTGCTATCAGCAGTGAGCTTAAGGCATGAGCCATCCCCTTCTCAAGAGGATGGAAAATATCTTCCATCAGTACAGGTAAGAGTGAGAGGCAAGGAGTGCCAGCATATAGGCTAACACACGGTTTAGGTCCGGGCCAATTCCTTCATCGATAAAAAAGCTGAGAAAAATACGTGCGAGGTTGTAAACCAACCAACCAACTCCCCCCCGAGACCGACCAACCAACCAACCAAAAGGCCAAAACATTGTAGTAAAAAAACTTTACAGGGCAAAGTAACCTACTACAGATGTCCTGAAAGGGTAGGAAACCGAAAAGAAGGAGACTGATTTGGTATTGAGCTCGCTCGCCTGAAGGGAGGCGACCCCGCCGAGAGGAGCCCGAACCATCCCGGAGGCGAACCGGTGCCAGAAAACGCTTGGGGGTAAGCACTGCCCCTGACTCCTGCCAGCAAAGGACAAACAAGGGAAACTGCACATGCTTGTCCCTGGAAGGATGGCCTGGAGCGGGTCCTCCCGGCAGCGGGAAAGCAGGCAGTGGTTTTCTCAGGCAGCTGCAGTTACATCGCGACTCATTCTTCGCGACCTTAGCAGAGACAACACTTTAAAGAGAAACGAGCACTCAGGCTTGGTGAGAAGAAACAGCCTTGCTGGGTGGCGCTTGCCCAAACAGGGGAATCGTTCTCGGGGCCGGGGTCTGAGTGTCCAGGGGGCAAAGGGGGCCTTCTGGGACTCCCCCGGAGTGAGGCAGCCCAGCGCCAGGCCTCATCCCTCTCCCCGTTCGTGGCTTTTTCTGATCCTCGACGTGCAGCGCCCGCTTGGCCGCTGTGCTTTAACTGTGACAGGGATGGGGAAGCGGCTGGGCTGTGTGGATGTCCTTGTTTTCCGGATACGACGAGGGTTGCATCTGCTCCAGGGTCATTTTTCCTTTTGAGCAATGCTCAGCTTCCTTTGTCTCTGAGGAACTCATGGCGAAGCATGCCGGAATACGGAGAGAGTTGTGACTGTTTATTTAGAGAAACTTCTCCCGAATGACTGAAATCCAGAGCTGAGGCGGAATAATCTCAACCACGTTTGGTTTTATAGTAATTAATACTGCAGTCTATATAGTTGAACGGGAAGTCGAAATCCAAACCAAAAGTCTTGTCAAAATAAATACTCATCAGCAAATATTTTGATTATTTAAAAATGCTTTAATAAGCGTCTAGCATTTCAAAAGAAAATAAAATAAATTGAGAGAGAGAAGCGGAGAGTCAGCCCGAGCGCCACATGCCCCGCAGCTCATCCCTGAGTGAGAGGCAAGACGTTGATTAGTCTCCATTGTGTGGAGCGATAAAAATAATCTCATGCAGTTTTATTTGGTATTATCTCGTTTAGCTGCTCGCAGACGCGCGGAGCCTCCAGACAGGTTTGAGGCTCTGCATCGGGCCAGGCACGTATTACAGCCAAGGTCCCGAAAACACCTCAGGCTCCCCAAAGCAGTGAAGATGTCTTTGTGTGCGGGGCCACGGGGGATGCGGGGTGCCTCCGGAGTGTTGTGGAGGGTGGAGGGCATTACTGATGCAGCTATTCCCTGTCCTCGGGGAGAAGCACCAGGGCTGCCCTGGCTTTGCCGCTGGCCACGCAAGCTGCAGCATCAGCGCTCTCCCTTCTATGGCTGCTATAAACAGCCCAGAGACTTCTCCGCTTTCTGGTCTGCAGGTCTGAAAGCCTGAAATGTCCAAAGCTGGCACGGTGCCCGAACTGAAACCTTTATAAACTTATTTCCCTTAAAGTTTTTATTAACTACCCCCAAGGACCATGGCTGTTGCTGCTTCTGCTCTTGCACGGTGGTGGTCTGGCACCTCCACGAAGCACACATGCTAAACAGATTAACATGCTTCGGCTGACCCATACTTCACAAACCGGGGATAGAATTTCTCCAGCTCCATGTGGAAATTAACCTACATGTAGCAATGGTCAGCTGCAAAGAGGGAGTTCCCAAGCAATCTAAACAACCTACAGTTCTTTGTTACTTTTGGCCTTTCCATCCCTTTCCATGATTAAATATTTATTAAAATAGGAAATGAAAGGGGAAAAAAAAGGAGAGAGAAAAAAAAGGAAAACAAAAGGAAAAAAACTTCTTCCTCCTCCTTGGTCCCTCTTTCCCTTTTGCTGGGCTGATGCACATACCTGCAAGAGCGTTTTGTGCTGGTGCTTTTTTGTTTTTTGTTTTAAAAACACAGGGCTTCTTTTAGAAAAGGCTAAAATCTCAGTTGCACGGCTTATGAAATGTTCTTGAAGGGCAGTTGAAGCACACAGGTTTGCATGTTATCACTGTTGGAAGGACTTCAGTAGCTGATGTCTCCTCTCCCGACATTTAGATTTGAAAGCACCCTGAGACAGAGCTGTTTGCAGATAGCCGAGGAACGAGATTCCAGCATGCTAATCCCACCACTTTCCCTGTACCAGCCTTGTGCCTTTGCGAGATCGATCCTACACCCTCGCTCCTCGGCTGCAAGCTCCAGTTTTTCAGAGTGGGTGAGAGCAAATACAAGTAACTGTTGGCTTGTGTCATGCGAGGCTGTCATGGTAATAAACACACGGCTTCTCCTCCAGGAACTCCTAATCCTCCCTGTGTGGCTCTAGCCCTGTGGATAATATCATTACAGGACTAAACAAATAAACAGTCTATCTGAATCAAGCGGGAGGCACTGGGGACCACAATTCCTCTCTGCAAAGATGATACAAGCAAATTTACACTCACGGCTTGGAGAGGGTCCAGTGGCTATGAATAGCTACTCAGTTCTACAACACTGGCTCCGGGCTGGGAAATGGTGCTGACCCTCCTGCTCTGTATTTGCTGCAATCAATGTGAGCTATTCAGGGCTGTGTTTTCCTTACTATCCTCTGCTGGGAACATCAAGCACCACTAACACTTTTATGAACCCGGGCTCGGGGAAGACTCTTTTATGGCAAAGTTAGAGTGTTAAACTCAGTGACATGAATGAGAGGTTAACGTGCTTCTGCCGACCAGGAGTTGGGCTCTCTCATGCGATTTCCTGTTGTTCTGGCTCCTGCCTTATATTTGATAAACTCACTCACGTGCTGGGATGAGCAGCCACTTTCTTCCTTGTCCTATAAAAAATAATATAAAAACAAAGGCGAATCCAGCTGCAACCAAGATCTGACTAAACAAAGACATTTTAATAGCACTCTATAAATTCTGGTCTCGACTTGCAATAAATAGCTTGAATGGCATATTGGGAACACTAGCATTTATCCCACTCCCCCCAATAAAAACCATGTATATCAAAGTTATCAGTATGAATCAGGCTTCATGTCATGCAAATTCCAATCCTTGCCGACCACAAATGCCAATTAATAAATCACATTTCAGTGTTGTTGGTTTTCTATCCACTTTTAAAACGATTTAGTTGTCTAAAGTGTTAGAGAGATGTTTTATTTCTTCTGAGACAGAGAGAGGAATAAATTGTTGTTTTTTTTCTGTACAGATCCTTTGCAAGGATTCTTCTGAAATTTGTTTTCTACAACAGCACCTGTTGGAGATGTTTAGCTCAAATGAATTTTTTTTTTTTTTTTTTTAAAATTGCACCCAAAAAATGCACTAAAGCATGGGCTCCTACAGAGCTGTGCTCTTTCAGATTTTTTATTGACTTTATCGTAGGCTGTGCTGCAAAAGTCTAGTCTTCTGTGCAGGAACTTCATATTCCCTATGGCTACAGCCCCCTTGGGAAGTGCTTTCGGGAGTGTCCTGCTCAGGATGTGGTTTGTGTACTTGCCTCCTTACTGCTGCCCACCAAAAGTTTGTGAACAACCAGCCAACTTGGGTGACCGCTGGCTGTACTGACAGTGCCTGGTGCGGAGCCTCACATGCCAAAGTGGAGAGAGAAGGAACTCCTAGGGCTTCTGCACTGTAGCTTGTTCTGCGACTTGCTTGGTGGAGCAAGAAGGAGCCACTTAGCCCCTTCACCAGCTTCTTTCTAATGAATCGGCATTTCCTCTGGCCTGTGTTACTCCTAACTTTGATTTTGCTCCTCCTGCAGCCTCCAGCTTGGCCACTGAAGGAGAATTCCCCCAGTCACTACCGATATGCAGTGGTCCATGGAATGGGGATTGTTCCTACTTTGGAGCACAAGCTCCAGGCATTTGCTGGCAGTGATAGGGACAGAACAGGGAAGGGGGGAATGGCAAGGCCTAGCTGCCGGTTCCACAAAGAGGTATTCAGACTCAAAAACCCTTTCCCTCACCACACAACCATGCTGAACTTGGGAAAAATGACCTTCTGATAAGCTACCTGGCAACCCCATCACTTGTTAGTACAGTGACAGATAGAAACATCCTGAAGCACAGCTGCGCTGTGGAGCAGGCACAGCTTGATTTCTTGGAAACTGATGAAGATAGGACTAAAATTTGTGTTTCATTGTCCAGGGACATAACTCATCTGTTAAAACCAAGAGGTTAGCAGTTCAGTCCTCAGGGGATGAGAGCTCAAAGAAGAAATCAGATTTATCCCTTTAATGACATGAGCTCAGAGTACAGGGGTATTTTCTTAGCATGGTTCCTCATGGCTGTTAAATCACGTGGGTGGTTTTAAGATCTGCTTTGCCCTCCTCAGGCTATGCAAGTTCCTAATGTTAGTCCAGGGCTTCTTACTGATGAGCATATTAGCATGGGAAAGCTATCACTGCAGAGGAAAGTCTGCAGCTCTCCATCCACTAAGTGCAATGGAGGGGGACAGCAGTCAAAGGAGAAAAGTTGCCAAAGAGTTACTGGCTCCCACCACCCTTTTCCATTAATAAAATGCACCACGGTGTGGTTTGCTCTGGCCTCCTTTCCATTGTCATAAAGCTGGAATCAAAGAACGTGACTGCTTTTATTGGCAAAACTTTCACTCTATAGGTGACGTCAAAATACTGGAGGCGGCTGAGGGTTCACCGGCAGCTCAGCACAGAGCGGGCTTTCTGGGTGAAAGGAGACTTCTGTCAATGTCCCTCCTGAGACACTTAGGTTTAAGGAAATGTTTGTACTGCTCTAGAAAAAGAGCTGGCTGGGTGTTTTTCTTTTGTGCTTAGGCACTCTGAAAGGAATTCCTGTGGGCACAATTATCTGACATATGGCGAGTCAGAAACAAAACAAAAAAAGGCCAAAGGGAAAAAAAGGAGAGAGAAGAAGAAAAAAAAATCAAAGGTCACTGGGATGCTTTGGCCCAGCACAGGAAAGAGGAAAATCCACCTTGGAGGATACAACTTACTCAAGGAGAGCTGGAGACCCATGATCAAAGCAACAGGAAACTGAGAACAAGCAGTGGCCCAGTTAAAACCATTGAAACAAATCCCAGTCTCAGCAAACTGTGTGAACAGGGCGTCAGTGTTGCAAATGAAATGGAAAGCCTATGTCTGTGTACGCGGAGAACTTCATTGGCCTGTACCTTCAGTGCCCAACAGCTTGTCTGGAACAAAACATAGGAATTTGTTGGGGAAAGAGGTGGCTAAGGGGCAGCC